>OX453082.1:7173593-7758477 GCA_949699795.1 Spicauda simplicius | reverse complement strand
TCTAGCCGCGTGCAACCCCGGAAGCCTCTTTTAGTCGCCTCTTACCACAGGCAGAGTATTCCGTAGCCCTATTCTGATCCCGGAACTACAGGGACGACATTGTTAATGCTAACATACAATATATAAAATAGGTTACATATTAAAATATGTGACTTTTCTGGAAATCTATATATGTCTCGAACACGAAAATAGAAGAAAATTCTTTGTTACTTTTTGCTTTACACTGTATAATACCCAAAGTGCTAGTTAACAAAAAAGTTAAAATAGATGAAAGACCTATAAAGTGAGCAACACAATAAAGCCTCAAATTATAACATCAGTGTAACAGCGACTCTCTAAGGGCGACGCAACAATAAAACTTGCCCCAGGAATGGATTTAACATGTTGTGCCACACACTGACTCTAAATTTTTACTTTGCCCTATTTAGCGGGTATGGATGTAATGTGACTAGATGTGACATCGAGTTTGTAAAAGATAGCATTAAAAATCTAGAATTAGTTTGACTTTCAATTATTCTTGTTTCACGGAATGATAATTAAATTAATCAAAGAATCTTAACCAGCTCAGATCAACTAGTTCATATAGAAATAAAAAAAGAACATTGGAAAGGACTCGAGATAATTCTTTTTAAAAATTATAACTTAGAATGTTTGTGAGTAAAGATGTAAAGTATGTGTGATTAGGTCAAATCTTGCAACATGAATTTAACCCCCTTCTCAGAGTCCAATTGAGCTGAAATTTGGAATACACGTATAGTTCTGACAGACAGATGACAATGAAATTACATATAATAAATATTATTATTAATCTAAAATGGCGTCGCAAAAAAAAAAGCGGATTACATATTTTTGTACAGTCCACCTTACATGGGTATCAAATGAAAGGTTCTAATGTATAAATTATAGTCCACTACGAAAAAAAATTTATAATGGCCGCCATAAAAATGAAAATTTACATATACATATTTGTACAACTTATACAATATGGGTACCAAATGAAAGGGCTTTATTTACAGAACACATTCACTATAAAAAACAGCAAATCCAAGATGACCGGTGCAAATAAGCAAGATAATATATTTTCGTACAACTTGCTCAATATTGCTATCAAACGAAAGGGCTTAGTTTGTATAATACGATACACGGCTACTATCAAAAAATAGAAGATTGCAGATTTTAGTACAACCCACCCAATATAGGTATCAAATGAAAGAGTATTAGGTCCTGGGACAACTAAAAATAAGAAAAAAGTAATATTAAAAAAAATATTTTTAAAAGAAGCTTTTATTTTAATGCACTGAAAAGAAAAAAGATAATTTTTGTAGTAGTCAAACCCATCACCGCTTGTCGCGTGTTGTCGCTCCGTGAGTACGTAGCCTAAGGCTACGTACTCACGGAGTGGTTTTCACCCGCGGCCGCCGCGGTTGCGGGCCCGCAGCTTTTGTGCGAAACTCACGAGATCGCCTATTTTTGCGGTTCCGCTGCCGTTTCGGTTGCGATTATCGACCGCAAACGTGGCGGGCGAAAACCGCAAGACGGGCGGTTTACCATCAGTTGAGGTCCTGACTACTGCACTCGCCCGCCAACTGAAAGCAGAGAGCGCGGGCGCTGCCCGCCGCGGCTGCGGCTGCCCGCGGCCCGCGCGGTTCTAGAGATTGCAGCGGGAGCCGCAAACAACCGCGCGCATCGCGGGCGAAAAACGCATCGTGAGTTTTGCTTTAATTTTTTACATTTATATCTGCATCCTACAGAAGCTGCGGGCCCGCAACCGCAGCGACCGCGGTTGAAAATCGCTCCGTGAGTACTTAGCGTAAATCTTATGTGAACAATTTTTATAACATTAATACGATTTTAAAGATACATCACAAGAAATCGTGAGGCACAAATCCGTGAAGACAATGTCCCTTCCCGTCACTAAGTTCTATATCCATGTGAGAGTTAGATAATGTAGGCATGTAGGCTGTTTTATGTGAGGAAAGTTTGTTTTCGTAACGCGGTACGAAATTAGGCCTTATGAATACAGTTGTGGGGTACGGAGTCATTGTGTTTAGTACAATAAAACGTACTTGATATTTAGGTCTTATTCAGATTAAGGTAAGACTTTTCGAGTCGAATGAATGTATTAATCTTTTACTGCTATTTTATGGTTGGATTAGCGTTTACAACGTCATTATTGTTAACAGACATATAACAATAATCAAGCTTAGTTTATGATACTAATTAACCTCTACTACGTTTAACTTTACCATGTAAAAAAAGCATGATTGTAATTATATTAAAAAAAAAACATGCGTGCGTACAAAGTACACATGTCAGAAGTGAAACTTCTTTGGCGAACTAATTTATAAATCTTATTTATATTTATACAAATCTAAAACTTTAAATTTCCAAGATTAAGAGGAAGGGAAAAAGGCGTGATACGACGTTCGCTCTGTCTCACTTTTTCTCTCAATCTTTCTCACTCGCTTGCTCCCTACTCTCACTCCACGGCTAGTTGCTTATGCTACGTTCGCCCTGTCTTACTCTCTCTCAATCGGTCTCGATCACTCTCTCTCTCTTTTCCGACACTTCCGTTGCATACCGGCGTGACGTTTCATCTGTAGAGATTTTACCCTCATGCGCCTAAAGAAGTTTCACTTCAAAAATGGATATAAATAAGAAAAAAGACAAACGCGCTGAGTTTCTTGCCGGAACATCTCAGTTGAGGTCGTATTCCGATCCGGTGGTAGTGTAAGAAAAAAATGTAACTGACAACTTGTAAGTACCCCCGTAGGCCTATACAAAATAAAGACATTTCATTTCATTTTTGTAACCCGAGTTTTTGTTTGTTTACCCGAGTGTGTCTGAAGGAGGATAATGTTTTTCAAAAGAATCATTTTTATTTGATCGAAGTAGCAAACGAGTATACAGTCCACTTGATGGTAAGTGGTCACTGCCGCCCATGGACATATGTAAGCAATTTTAATTCGATGGAAGGGTGTGGTTGCCGGCTTACTTTTATATGAGGCGACCATCATAGTCGTCGAGAGTGGCAACACATTTGTGATTCACTTCAGATAGAACCTATGTTCTATTTCAGGTTGCTTACAAATGTCTATGGGCGGCAGTGACCACTTACCAGGTAGACTGCATGCTCGTGTGTTACTTCAATCAGATAAAAAAAAAACAACTCTACAATCAACATCTACGCAATCAGCACCAACTTTTGCACTGATAATTCACCTTCAAGATAACTGCTTATTTTTCAAACATTTGCTCTCATTAAAAGAACACTAAAACTGAAAAAAATCCAATTTTAACATCTCGATATTCAGCAGCTTCACTTCATAGCGATGCATGCTGTGGCGACGCGTCGCCATACCAAAAATTACTCGCCGCTATAGATGTTTTATATCAAAATACCAGTACCTATCCTCAAACATATCACGTCTTTTATTCACAAATATGAAGTGATTACCACATATCAGTTGTGCCTTTCAGTATTCGTATCACATAGAGCGACTTATCAACAATGTATGGCCAACATCATTTAAATATGCGTCAAGGGGTCGTAAACAATTGGCTCATCGTTCAATGCCAGAACAATACCTCTAAACAAGAGCTTTGAGCTTCCGACAGTATAACAGTCAAAGCACTTTTATGTGTTTGAAAAGTTTTTTGTACTTTTGTGGCGATTCGCAGCGCTTTATTCGCTGCTACATGATATGAAATGTGCAGTTGATATTATATGTGTCATTTATTATCTTCATGTTTTTGTTTTGTTTTTTCAAAGGTTGTTCTTTCCTCATAAAGATGTTTTTTATTATTTATTATAATTAAATGTTTTTTTTTTACAGTAAAGAAGTAGCAAACGAACATATTGCAGTCTTCCTGAGCGCAGGTAAGTTTTTTTTATTTGACTGAAGTAGCAAACGAGCATGCAGTCCACCTGATAGTAAGTGGTCACTGTCGCTCATGGACATTTGTAATCAATTTCATACGGAATAGTGGGTTCTATCTGAAGTCAATCACAGATGCGTTGCTACTCTCGAGGATTATGATGGTCACCTCATGTGAAAGTGTGCCGGCAACCACACCATTCTATCGAAACGCAAGAAATGCTTCACGCTTGAAATAGGTGTGGCGGTGGTACTTCCCCGGTTGAACTACACTGGTTCTAACACCTTCAAAAAATGTTAATCTAAGCCATAAACCGCGTGTGTAAGTAAAATGTTGTATGTCTGACCGGTAGTTTTAGCGAAAAAAAGTGAAAAACCCATATACATCCTCACAAACCTTTACATTTTTTCATTTGCAATTAAATTTTATATAATATACTTTCTAATTTTACCATTAAACCATTTGACATCTACAAAAATTCTGTAAAATAGATTTTACAGACTTGGACAATCGAGTCACGTTTTCAAAAGCACGTAAGCACTGCTTATGAACGATGGAGAAGTCGAGGAACGTCGTGAAATCTAGAAATTTCTAGTTTTTACACTGAAATACCGGTCTTATATTTTACGAGAAATCGCAAGCTACTAAAAATTCTGAACATCAAAATCAACTACATATAAATCAAAGTCAATATATAGTTTATTGTTAGCTTTTGCTAATGATAAACTATATATTGCTGCTGCTTCTATATAAGACTGAGATAACATTTTGCAGCTGGTTAGAACGGATATGGTTCAACCAATAGGTGTAATGGTTTTTAACGTAAAGCAATTTTTGAAAGAACAATCTGAAGTCAATCACAGAAGCGTTACTACTCCTGAGGACTAAGATGATCGCCTCATATAAAAATAAGCCGGCAACTACACCCTTCTATCGAACGCAACAACTGCTTCTCGCTTGCTTGGTGTGGCGGCGGTACCATTTTTTTTCTTTTGTTTTCGAGGGGGAAACCTTCAAAAGGTACCCGACGCCGTGGGAGCGACGCAGGGTTTTGTGGGATTTTTACCGCACTAAAACCCCCCCGGTGGCCGTCCTCGGCGCTGAAAAAGAGGACTCCGGGATCTCGAAACGACTTCAACCGGAATCCTCCGAGCGCGCTGCCCCATCGGGCTCCTCCCAGATGGGTGGCTGGGCCCACCGCTCCGTCTAGTCTTTACGACGGTATGCGACCACACATACCGCCGTCCTTACCGGGATTGCCTGACCGAACGCTTCGAGCTCCCACTCTAGCCGTCTGCAACCCCGGAAGCCCCCTTTAGTCGCCTCTTACGACAGGCAGGGGATACCGTAGCCCTATTCTGACCCCGAGGCTACAGGGACGATGGCGGCGGTACCAACCCAGTTGTAGTTCCGGGATCAGAATAGGGCTAAGGTGTCTCATGCTTGTCGTAAGAAACGACTAAATTACTAATTAATAATTAGTAATCCAATTAGTCCACTCTAATTATGCATAATGATGTAGGACTGTATAGAGTTGGGGACGAGAGACCTTGATAATCCTAAGGTGGGCTTTCAATAAGTAGATATGGAAAATTAAGGGTAACGTGGGTAATTTTGTCGTCCGTATTTCATTATTGTCTCCCTGCCAGGTTCGTATCTACTCTCTAGGTGAGAGTGTTTTTAAGCCATAGTCCATGGTACTGGTCAAAACTAAATAGTAGAATCCACACGTCTCTGAGAACTTTTTATTTTTTTATTTAACGCTCGGGAGTGGTTTCCCACAATGTATTTCGATACTGAATTTTTATCATAACTAGTCACCCGTAGCATCGGCCGAAATTCGACCGTAATTTAAATTAAAAATCAAATGTCATCTGACATTCTTGACGTTGTGTCTTTTCATTTTCATTTACTAAGTACATATGTGTTTGTGACAAATGCAAGGCAGCGTGTGTAATGTGTTTTTAGTTGATTTTATGTATGAAAAATGCATTATTTGAAAAAAATATTAACATTCTGCACTCCTTCTCTACGTCCACTATAACCGTGCAAAATTTCATACTAATCCGTCCGCGGCATATTACTTAAAAATCCGTCACAAATTTTTGCTTCACGTATTAATATAATAATTATATAATTAAGTGTACATAATAAAAATGACGTATAATAGATCGATGTGAAGTATGTGTGCGTGTGGGGACAGTTGACGAGGCGCTAAAGCTGTTAGCACATAAGCTGATTAGACTTTTTTTCTATTTTTTTCTCGTATAAAGAGATTTTTCTTGTTATTCTTAGGGACTTGTCCTTTGGTAATAAAAGAAATAAAACCGCCTCTGTCCCAGTAACTTGTATTAAAAATCCTTTAGTAGTGACAGCGATAGAACCGTATTGGCACCTGACTTGTTCGCAGCGGTCATCCATCTGATTCCTGACCATGCACGACGTTTTTTCAATTTTTTAGTAGGAAACGAGCATGCAGTTTGTCTAATGGTACACGGTTTCAGATACCTATGACTAACTTCTTGTATTTGGCGTAAAACAGATAAGATCAAATTAATACCATTTCTAAACACAAAATGGTAATCTCATTCCATTTTTTGGTTTATTGTTTACTAGTTGACCCGGCAAACTTTGTTCCCAAACGTCAAAAATCTAAAATTGTCAGTGTTTCTCTACTACATTATATATGTATTATACATAGAAACCTTCCTCATGAATCACTCTATCTATTGAAGAAAACTGCATTAAAATCCGTAGCGAAGTTTTAAAGATCTAAGCATACATAGGAACAGCGAGAAGCGACCTTGTTTTATACTACGTGTTTCATGTTATTTGTAAATCAGTCGGCATCACCATCTTTCCACCCAAAAAACATTTCCCCGATACAACCATAATAGTTCTACTACCTTCAAAACGAATACTCTTATGTGCTAAGTATTTATCAGGGTATAACTTATATTAACATTTGTCCTATCCAGTCTTACTGGTTCTCGTTTTAAACAATTGCATTGTGTTGTACTTCGTATAAACCATGTTACTACCATTGTATATATGGTACATTCTAAACATACACGCCGTGAAAACCGACTAACCCTAAACTGCTCGAAACATCTGTTTGTGTTGAGTGTGACGAACCGCTGACAAGGCGACGCGTGTAGCTGGTACTAAGGCTCTTACTGATGTTAAATTTGGTGTCTATCAAGATATTTTTTATACAATATCTGTGTGTGTGTCAACCCATTAAAGACCCACTGCTGGGCACGGGTTTTCCCTCAGAATGAGAGTTTAGGCCATAGTCCACCGCGCTGGCTAAGTGCGAATTGGTGGACACACTGGTGTACAATATCTAATATATAAAATTCTCGTGTCACAGTTTTTGTTGCCATACTCCTCCGAAACGGCTTGACCGATTTTGATGAAATTTTTTGTGCTTATCCGGTATCTATGAGAATCGGCCAACATCTATTTTTCATACCCCTTAAGGGTTGTCCACCCTTATTTTTTTATATGGCAAAACAACGTTTGTCGGTCGGGTCAGCTAGTTTTATATAATATGCACAGGATCATGGATATGTTCAACTATATATCTTAAAAGGCTGATGTATAGGATGGAATGCAATGGGTGAATGGAAGTGGTAAACGAGCGTGAATTCCACGTAATTTTAAGTAGCCACTGCTGCCCATGGACATTTGTAATAAATCCTAGATAAGATCAGACGTTAGTAGGCCTGAATTTAGCCATAAATGCGTTGTTACCTCTAAAGATAAGCTAGAACGCTTCAGATGAGTCTCCTCACCAAATCATTCAGACCAGACACAGGTGCGATTAACAATATCAAGCAGAAATAGATGTGTACTTCCATAATCAAACTATTAAGAGTTCCACCACATTTCTAATAGTGTTTAAGTATATAAACAATAGTTTATAAGGAATTAGGAGCATCCATCAGCCTTTAGATACCCACTGCTGGACGTAGGCCTCCCCTAGATGGAGCCACTCAAAACGGTCCTGGGTTCTCTGAAGTTAACGGTTTCCTGCTGTCAGCGGATTATCGATTGGGAATATAATTATGCATATAAGTAGATGAATTCCATTTTATGTTGATTAAAGTTAAAGGGTTACATACTGACAAAATAACTTAATACTCTACTATTTTATTAGTACTTAATTTTATTAGTATTTTAATGCGAAAATTTGTGACGTTGTATATATAAGTATTTTTTAATCTTTTGCGCAAAAACTATTGGTCAGATTTTGCTAAAATTTGGCATACCAAAATATGGCTAAGACAAAACACACCCAGTATACACACATAGTATATGACTTAAATGAAAAACAAAATTTGGTTAAAAATAGTTATACAAAAAATAAGACAACCCCACTGAGTTTCTTGCCGGATTTTTTGAGCTGAGGTCGTGTTCCTATCCGTTGGTTGTGTAAGCAAAAAAAAAAATGTAATTGATAACATGTAAGTGCCCCCGTATGCAAAATAAAGATATTTTGAAGGTAGAAGATAGAACTAGTGTCGTTCGACCGGGGAAGTACCACCCCCACTCCTATTTCTTCTTGCGTTTCGATGGAAGGGTGTGGTTGCTGGCACACTTTTATACGAGGCGACCATCATAGTTCTGGGAAGTAGCAACGCATCTGTGATTGATTTCAGATAGAACCTATGTTCTTTATGAAGTTGATCATAGAAGTCCATGAGCGGCAGTGGCCACTTACCATAAGGTGGACTGCATGCTCGTCTGCTATTTTAGTCATACAAAAACATTTCACATAGGATACTCGGACGAAGTTTTTTTTTTTTTATATTTGTACCTAACGATAAGGCAGACGGGCCACCTGATGGAAAGTGGTTACCGTCGCCTATGGACATTTGCAATACCAGAGGAGTCGCCAATGCAGCGTCGGCCTTGAAGGAGAGCTCTTTTTGCAGCTTTCTTGAAGAGCCCCATGTCATAGCGCTCTGGGAATACGTCAGGAGGAAGCTCATTCCACAGCTTGCACGTGCGTGGTAGGAAAGACCGTGCAAACCGAACCGTGGAGGACCGCCACGGGTCAAGTTGATGCGGATGGAACTTCATCCTTCGGCGAGTGGTGCGGTGGAGGAAGGGTGACGTAGGCACCAGGTCAAAAAGCTCTTCGGAATACTCACCATTGTAAAGTCGGTAGAACACGCAAAGGGAACCTATGTCCCTCCGCAAGCTTAAAGGTTCCGACCTGTCGGTCAGTAGGAAGTCATATGAATAAACTAGTTTATAGCATAATGCTATTTAGCACAAAATACAAACAGAACATACTCAGAAAAGCGTATTAGTGTTTTCAAACAAGCTGAATAGGTATGAGTGACGTACATCACAGATCTTTTCAGCCCATGTTTAGAGCTATTGTCCGGGAGCACAATGATTCGATTGTTCCCGCGCGTCGGACCTATAGATAAAATGATGACCAGCCTTTGTTTCAGCGTGTAGTGATTTTTACGTAAGTAAATTGGAGTTTTCCTGTGTATTTTGTCTGAAAATTTGGTCATAATAAACGTCAGAGTACTAAGTTTCGTTTTTTATACATCGTGTAACGTTACTTTACTTATTAAAACCCCATCGGTGATCGTCTTCGGCGCTACAAAAAGGACTCCGGGATATCCAAAGTAATGCAACCAGAGTCCTCTGAGCACGTTGCCCCATCGGGCTCCTCACGGATGGGCGGCAGATTTTTTTTTTTGCGCCCAGACAAAAGGGGAAAGGGCTACCCTCCATGCGGGGAAGGTGGTGGTGAATGCTCATGCATACCAATACGGCCGCATTGGTTATGTGGGACTCACGAAAGAACCTACGTGCCTACCCACTAAACACCACCAGATGTTGGCTTTGGCCTCTGAGGCCTTAAAGTCTTCGTCTGCTATATACCCCGTATGGGCTGAAAAGGGGGTTTTTATTTTATTTCCATAAGGGAACTCCGCGAGATTTTAACACTGTCGTGTAACATGTTAAGCATTAGTGACATCTGAAGGATGGACACTATGCTGGACACCTAAGTTGCCTGACTGCTGGCCGCCAAGAGAGGCAGTCCAGGTCAGACGATAGTTTGTTAGGGGGGTCGGTGAGGGCGGCTGAGCCCACCGCTACGTTTAGTCTTTACGACGGCATGCGACACATACCGCCGTGTTTCGCGGGGTCGCCTGACCGAACGGTTCGATCATCTCACTCTAGCCACTCGCAACCCCGGAAGCCCCTTTTAGTCGCCAGTTACGACAAGCAGGAGATACTGTAGCCCTATTCTAATCCTGGAACTACAGGGACAATAGTCTTAACTACCAGGTAATATAAAAAAAAAATAGGTGGTGGAATGAGTATACCAGCCTGTATGAGGTGAGATACCGCCGCCGCACCATACAAGCGAGAAGCATTTGTTGCGTTTCGATCGAAGAGTTTGGTTGCCGGCTTATTTTTATATGAGGTAACAGTCTAATCCTCAGTAGCAACACATCTGTGATTGATTAATCATAATAATACACGTATCATAATAATAGACCCACGTGGCGGTGCGGTTACCATACCGGTCTGACACGCTATGGGTCCCTGGTTCGATTCTCCTCCAGACGGGTATCTAAATGATGAATTTAGATTCTTGTTGTGGGTCTGGGTGTTTGTGTATTCGTCTATAAGTGTGTTCATGGCACCCACAAGACAGGAGAAAGTCGCCTCTTATAAAAGTTTGCAGGCAAGCACTGCCTTCCAACGAAAACAAGACCTTTTTTATACTAGAAATATGTAGAAGTGACGGTGGTCACGGTGGACGGTGGTGACATCCCTGGTTGAACTACACTGGTTTTTTCACCTGGTGAAAAATTTTAAAACCGATTATAATGTAAATTAACAAACAATGTATTTCGATCAAATAAAGTAGATAATTTCATATTATTATAGACAAATTGTTATTAAATTAATACATGCACAAAATTAATTTGTCGTGACGCTCCTCATAATAAACAAATTATGAATTTAACTAGTATTGTTTCGAACAATAAACTGTATTAAATTTATAACTCATTCTATCTATACTTAACTAATTATTTTTCGAATGTATTTTTGTTCATATTACTTATATTATAATATTAATGGGATTCCTCAGGATGGAGGAACATCCTATATTAATATTTTCTATCGAAATAATCTGAATCTGAATCTCGAAATATCGAATTATCTGAATATGTGTCATTTTAATTATCGTATGGTGGTTTATTAGGTGGTAGAACCAGTGTAGTTCGCCCGGAGAAGTACCACCGCTACACCTATTTCTAGCGTGAAGCATTTCTTGCGTTTCGATAAGAGGGTGTGAGCACACTTTTATAAGACGCGAACATCTTAGACCTCGGGAGTAGTAACGCATCTGTAATCGACTTTAGTTGGAACTTATGTTCTATATGAAGTTGCTTACAGATATCTATTGGCAGCAGTAGCCACTTAGCATCAGATGGACTGCATGCTCGTTTGCTATATCAGATAAAAATGAATGAATTAGCTTATATCCGCGACTTCTACCGCTCCTATCATTTTTACTACGGTAATGAGTCTCCTATTAGTTCATCTATATCATAAACTAACGTATTCTAGTTTCACCGAAATCCCATCAGTAGTTTCTGCTCAAAAAACTGACACACACATCCACACAAAATTTGCATATATAATATTAGTTAGTTGTATGGAAATATTCATTTACACTCAAACGACTCTCGCTTCCGTTCCACTGTACGTATTGCGATAACATACATTCGACAAATCTGCATTGTAATACGAAAAAATCAATATATGAAAACGCGATGCGTAGGGAATATAAAAAAACGTTCACCCGCCGATGCGTATTAAAAGATTTGGTGAAAATCGAATATATAGTAAGTTTTGAAACTTAAAATGGTTTTCTTATGATATGAATATGCTACACATTTCTAGAAGTTTTACTTCTCTGTATGCTGAGGTTGAGGTTACGTTAATTATTGTACGTCTCTTACGCGAAGCGTTTGACAGAGTGCTCCACTCTAGCGAAGTCAATTTTAATAGGTGGTAGAACCAGCGTAGTTCGCCCGGGGAAGTCCAACCGCCACACCTATTTCTAGCGTGAAGCAGTTCTTGCGTTTCGATGGAAGGGTGTGGTTGCCGGCACACATTTATATGAGGCGACCATCTTAGTCCGGGAGTAGCGACGCATCTGTGATTGACTTCGGATAAAACACCATGTTCTGCAAGAAGTTTCTTACTTAGTCCATGGGCGGCAGTGACCACTTACCATCAAGTGAACTGCATGGTCGTTTGCTGCTTCAATCTATCAAAAACACTATTTCTACACTCATAGAAACTCTACTCTACAATCTTATAAAAACAAGCGATTTTACCCTTTAAATAGCTTTTTACCCGACAGCGACAGAAGGAGGATAACGTTTTATGAGCGGATGTGTATATGCATGTATGTTTTTTCTTTTCTTTAACACGCGCTACAACACATATTCCGATACTAGGTGAACGCCGCAGCGTCGCCCGCGTTAAAATAAATCGATGTATCGATTGTCCCGTGGAAGTAAGTTATTTTTTCAAAGTAAAAAGCGTATAGGTTAATCCAGAGTGTGAACTAACTTCCTACCAAATTTTACGAAAATCGCTCCAGCCGTTTAGACGTAAAGAAGTAACAAACATACACACTCACAAATTTTCGTATAATATTAGTATGATGATATTCATCCATCAGCATTTGAAAGTCCGCTGCTGGACATAGGCCTCCCTAACCTGCGCCACTTCGACCGGTCCTAAGCCATCTGAATCCAGCGGTTACTCGCTGTCTTCTTCAGGTTATCAGTCCACTTGGTCGGGGGGCGGCTTGCCCTCCAGACGTGGTCTCCATTCGAGGACTCTTATTTTTCCGATATGTTATATATTGGAATATATCGGAATCGACTCAGTTTGTAGAGTGGCATAGGCTATATAAATAACAACGTCTGGAATTACTAAATATGTATCAACTAACAAAATATCGATATTCTCATGGAAATGATAGAGCGCGGTAAAAAGTAGCTACGTCACCCTCCACCCTCCTAACTATCTCCCAACATATAAACCATATCATATAATAGCTAAGTGGCAACGTGAAAGAGGTACATACAAACACACTTTCACATTTATAATATTAGATGGATAGTATGGATAGTAAAAATAAACAATTACCTAAAATAAAAGGCAATCAATCGTTAATAAGCAGTTGCCGTTTTTAGATTTCATATAATTATGTATTTATGTTAACTCTACATGTTTAATGTATAATAATACTGATGAATAATGAATCATCCTAACATAGTTACAATTTAAATACTTTAAAACATACTTCCAATACATCACCCATGAGCCATAGCGCAGTAAAAGTGTCTTGAAAAAGAAGCAGCTTGCATTTTCAAAGTAATTAAGCTATAAATTCGGAAAAAGGAATATCAGAACGTTGTACGGTAGAGTAGTTATGTATGGGTCGATTGGACCGAAGAATTATTGAGCCGATCTTGCTTCCCACTGCAGTTGAAGTGTTAAAACTATTGACCAATTTTAGATTATACCACGCTTATGGCTGTGTCCGCTTCGGTCACTCCTACCGCGGTAATAATTATCCTATGTATTAATCAAGGTCATATATATGTGCGCCAAATTTCTCCGACCGTCCTTCACCAAGAATAGGCGCAGGGCCCTTTGTAGCGCGAGGTCTGCTGTCCCGCTTTTGACTATGAAGTCCCACTTTTTTCACCCAAAAAGTTCCCAAATCCCGATCTAGTAAAAAAAAATGGCAACGCTGATTTATACATAAAATATTTCATGCCGTGAACGTCTTCACGTCATAAGTTTACACCTAGAAAAAAGGTTCAACGCGCCTTAATAATTTTTACTTAAAATTACAAATCATTCAAAACAAATGTATATTTTCCTTAATTGCTTCCACATACAGTCATTATATTTTAGATCCACAGAATAATATGCCACGAAAAAGATTCGCTCGACTTCCCCTAAACCGTACACCGATAGCAAGCGGCTGAATAACGGTTCATAAACGGAAATTGCAACGCGTCGCCCGTACCTATCTGTTGTAAATTACATTCGGGGTACAACAAATGTGTATTCACGGGATTATTTACAACAATAGAAAGAAATCTTTTTATTGAGAGTTTTTATTTAACCTTCAATGTTCATAAGTTTGTCTAGGTTATATTTTGTAAGTTTAATTTGACTTACCTTTTGACGTGACATCGTCTTATAAATCGATACCCACCAAAAAACATGACTCATGCGGCGTTATCTCGTTTAGAGGCGTTCCATCTAAGGAGTTTGAAGTTTGAAGTCGTTTGAAGTGCAAGCGAGAGCGCGGATCGAGCGAAAAAGAGGCACAATCAGCCTCCGCGTTCGACAGCGTTTGAAATCTGTCTCTCCTTCTTGAGTGAGCGATGCGTCCGCGTAGACAGCGTACAAATAAATGTAACATGATCAATTCCATTGTGATTTCCATTTACCTCCAGAAGGAGCATATTTTGTGTGGATATAGAGAACTATATCCATATAAAATGTCTATCAAACAAATAAAATTAAAATTTTCTTTTGAAAAATGCAACCATTCCATCAAACAAAATTACATATTTTTGGATGGATTACATATTTTTGGTAGTACAAAAGTCATATATGGGAATCCAATGAAAGGACTTCATTTATAGAGTACAATACACTGCGAAAAAAAATCTAAGATGGCTACCATCGAATAATAGTGGATAACATATCTTTGTATAACTCACCCAATTTGGGTATCAAATGAACGAACATTTCACATGAAAATTTTGCTTGAATTCCCCTAAACCGTATAACGATAGCAAGCGGCTGAATAACGGTTCATAAACGGAAATTGCAACGCGTCGCCCGTACCTATCTGTTGTAAATTACATTCGGGGCACAACAAATGTGTACTCACGGGACAATTTACAATAATAGACAGCGTATTGCGTAGCTTTTATCGCGGACCTTGACCGCAGTGTCCGAATCAATAAATTATGTAACGAAAAAACATAACAAACCCCACTCCGGCTACCATGTAGCGTCGGCCGAACATTCACTTAACGTGTATTTATATGGTACGACAGTACGAAGCTCGCATGGATCGAGACGAACCACTCAGAAATCGGATGAATCGGCCGCCGGAACAAAATGATGGATTACATATTTTTGTACTACCTATCGTATATGGGAATCGAATGAAAGCACTTTATTAGTAGAGTACAATACACTACGAAAAAAAATCCAAAATGGCCACCATCACATAATAGTGGGTGACATATCTTTGTATAACCCACCCAATTTGGGTATCAAATGAACGAACATTTCACATGAAAATTTTGCTCGAATTCCCCTAAACCGTATAACGATAGCAAACGGTTGAATAACGGTTCATAAACGGAAATTGCAACGCGTCGCCCGTACCTATCTGTTGTAAATTACGTTCGGGGCACAACAAATATGCCTTCACGGGATAATTTACAATAATTGACTACACCTTTTCGTTAAAAGCTTGTATTTTACTTGCAATGTTTGTACATTTGTTAAAGTCAAATCTTGCTTGTTGAATTTAACACACTTTTCAATGTCCAACTGAGCTATAACTAAGACCTTTCGCCCTAATGACGATGTAAATTATAAATAATTAGTTAATAAAAGAAATAAAGAATAGTTTAAAAAAAAACTAAAAAACACGCTTTTTATAGAAAACCGAACTAAAAAATAGAAAATAAATTTAAATGAATTTAAATTAAGAAAATAGTGTTAAAAATTTCAATGAATATAAATTAATAATAGTGTGAATAAAAAAAAAAATTAAAAAAGCGTGGGGTGCATGGTGTTAATGGTTATAGATATTTAATTGACAGATATAAGTAGAGTGATTATCATTTCGATAATATCTTAAAAAGCACCCTACGCTTTTTTTAACATAAAATATATTTTTTTATTCACACTATTATTAATTTATATTCATTGAAATTTTTAACACTATTTTCTTAATTTAAATTCATTTAAATTTATTTTCTATTTTTTAGTTCAGTTTTCTATAAAAAGCGTGTTTTTTAGTTTTTTTAAACTATTCTTTATTTTCTACTTTTTAGTACAATTAAAAAAATGAAATAATTTTACCAAATTAGTGTATTGTTATCGGTCCTCAATAAATCTACAAAGTTTGAACGAAATCTGGAAGTTTAAAGTGGGTCAAAATTGCGCCCAAAGAAGTCGGTTACAAACATACAAACAAACATACCGGTGAAGCTAATAAAAAGCTAATAAAAAAAGCCGCCTAAAAGTCAAAAATCTAAAATTAGCAGTGGCCCTCCACTATATTATACATGTTTTATACATAAAAACCTTCCTCTTGAACCACTCTATCTATTAAAAAAAAAAGCATAAAAATCCGTAGCGTAGTTTTCAAGATCCAAGCATACATAGAGAGAAATAGCGAGAAGCTACGTTGCTTTATACTATGTAGTGATGATTCGATATTGTTGTTTATCCAATATAGCCAACAATTGTATACGTTGTAATACCCACCCAATATGGGTAACAAATAAATTAACATTCCACATGAAAGGTATTCCACACGAATCACACTAAACCATATAAAGATAGCAAATGGCAGAATAACGATTCATACACGGAAATTGCAACACGTCGCCTGTACCTATCTGTTGTAAGTAACGTTCAGGGCACAACAAATATGAATTTACGGGATAATTTATAACAATTGAAAACAGCTCATTTGTTAAGAGCTCTTATTTAACATGCAATATATGTATTTTTGTCTAGATCAAATCATGCTAAATTTGACCCCTTTCTCAGTATCCAATTGATCTGAAATTAGTAATACGCTTTTTGATGACATTATAACTATAAACAACCAATATTGCTGTTAATTTAAAACAGCTGACGCAACAATATGGCACATTACATATTTTACAAAGCACTCCAAAGGGCTGTCAAACTATCGTCAACCTAATACTGTCCCACTGCTGGTCACGGGTCTTCTCTCAGAATGAGAGAGCTTTAGGCCATAGTCCACCACGCTGGCCAAGTGCGAATTGGTGGTGAATGTCAAATGAAAAGGCCTAATTTGTAGAATACGGATCACGAAATAAATATTAAATCCGTAGTGACCGCCATTAAAATGTGGTTTATATACTTTGTAATACCCGCCCAATATGGGTACCAAATAAATTAACATTCCGCATGAAAGGTATTCCACAACAATCCCACTAATCCATATAAAGATAGCAAATGGCTGAATAACGATTCTAAAACGGAAATTGCAATGCGTCGCCCGTACCTATCTGTTGTAAATTACATTCGGCGCGCAACAAATATGCCTTCACGGGATAATTTACAACAATTGACAACAACTTTTCATTAAGAAGTTTAATTTAAGTTTTTTACATTTTTAAGTAGCATTTTTGATTTTTTTTGTATATATGTTACATAATTATTTAAAATCTTGTACCTTTGACAAACCTGTCAGTTGTAAAATATCTTTGTCGCGCAAAAATATTTATTTTTGAGATAGTTTACAACAATTGACAAAAACATTTTTAAACAGATTCAATTAAGAATATTATGTACTGTATGGTACTCTGTACGCTAGTTCAATCATACTTTTTACTCTACGTATGCGTTTGTTACTATTTAATGGAAAAACTGATGAAATTTGGGTGAAATTTAACACGATAATATTTTATGTTCTGGATATTTACATGGTATACTCATGGTGTAAACGTAACCGAAACGGGCAAAGCGGCAATAACCTATTAATATTATAAAGGTGAATAAATTGCGTGAATGTTTTTTTTATCTGATTGAAATAGCAAACGAGTCAACTTGTTCTGCTTTAGTCCCCTATTTTGTTTGTACTTGATAAACTTTATGTAATTTAAGTAAAAACGAACGACCATCTAAATAAATGTACCCTGTCTACAATGACATGTGTAATCACGTCATATAGAACAGGGGCTTCTATATGAATTAAATTACAGATGCACTGCTACTTCTTTTTTATCACATTAAAGTAGCAAAAGAGCATGCAGTACACCCGATGGTAAGTGGTCACTGCCGCTTATTAAGCAACTTCATATAGGACACGAACCTACGTTCTATATGAAGTTGCTTACAGATCTTAGAAGTCAATCACAGATACGTTCCTGCTCCCGAGGACTAACATTGTCACCTCATATAAGTGTGCCACCAACCAAACCCTTCCATTGAAACGCAAGGAATGTTTCACACTAGATATAGGCGTGGCGGTGGGACCTTCTTTTTTTATTTATCTGATTAAATAGCAAACGAGCATGCAGTCCACCTGATGGTAAGTGGTCACTGCTGCCCATGGACATCTGTAATTAACTCCATACAGAACATGGGTTTTGTATGAAGTTTATTACAGATGTCCATGTCATTGCTACTGCCGAGGACTATGATGGTCGCCTCATATAAAAGTGTGCCGGCAACCACACCCTTCTATCGAAACGCAAGAAATGCTTCACGCTAGAAATAGGTGTGGCGGTGGTACTTCCTCGGTGGAACCACACTGGTTCTACCACCTTTAAATAATAATAAGGTATTTGTTAGTCTTTAACGTGTAAACCACTGATTAGACTTAAATTAAGGCAGACTAGTAGTGTATGTCCTCGTCAACCCATTATTGTCCCACTGTTGGACACGGGTCTTCTCTCAGCATGAGATAGTTTTAGGCCATAGTCCATCGCGCTGGCCAAGTGCGAATTGGTGGACTTCGCACACTTCCAAGAACTTTTTTAAAGAACTCTCTGGTGTGTAGATTTCCTTACGATGTTTTCCTTTCACCGCAAAACAGTGATAATTAATTTTAAATACGCACATAATTTTTAGAAAAGTCCGTGGTACGTGCCCGGGTCTGAACCTCGGACCTCTCGATCGAGAGGGCAAGTTTCAACCATTAGGCTATCACTGCTCTATCTGTCCTAGATTAACACATTTGATACTTTTCACTATAGTAACCACCGCTCAAGTGAGCAAAGCCGCAGTAAACATCTAGTGTAACCATAATTGTATCTATTACAACCACACATCGTTTCGCATTCCAATAATAATTAATCCGGCTTCCGTTTGCATATTTAATACTAATCATTAGCAACACTGTATATTCGTTGCTACTTAATTATTCAATGGTTCATAATCATAGACTACTGTGAAATTATACAAATAGTTTAATTGTGAACACAAATTGCTTAAGAATGTTATCCGTTGCGCTATCTTTTTTCTCTATTCCATTATATTTCTGTTAATATTATATATATTATATTCAACAGGTGGTAGAACCAGTGTAGTTCGACCGGGGAGGTACCACCACCACAGCTATTTCTAGCGTGAAGCATTTTTTGCGTTTCGATGGAAGGGTGTGGTTGCCGGCACACTTTTATATGAGGCGACCATCTTTGTCCTCGGGAGTAGCAACACATCTGTGATTATCTTTAGATAGAACCCATGTTCTGTATGTTCTGTATGAAGTTGATTACAGATGTCCATGGTCGGCAGTGACCACTTACCATCAAGTGGACTGCATGCTCGTTTGCTACTTCAGTGTAATAAAAAAAAATATTTTTGAATTACTCTAAGATATCTACATAGTATAAAACAAAGTCGCTTGCTGTCTGTCCCTATGTATGGTTAAATCTTTAAAACTACGCTACGGTTTTTTTTTATAAATAGGAAGAGAAAAAAAGATAATTAATTTCAACGACTTGACGACTCGCGTGGCGCAGCGGTTATCATACCGGTCTGACACGCAGTGGGTCCCGGGTTGGATTCCCGGCCAGACAGGTATCTGAATGATGTGTTTAGATTCATATTCTGGGTCTAGGTGTTTGTGTATTCGTCTTTATGCGTGTCCATGGCATCCACGACACACGAGAAAGATCCTAGTTGTAGGGCTATGAGTGTAGAAAACGTGTTTTTTGGGCCTCTAGGTTCAAAGTTCGTAATAAGCGAACTTGGTAGACTCTAAAGTCTACAAGTTTAGGCTATCCTAAGCCTTATTCTCAGAAAATACCTATGCAGTAGGACAATTTATTTAATTTGGTATGACACTATTTTATTTGACGTAATATCGAAATTGTTTTTTAAAGGTAATAATAATGTTATTAATTTGTGATTGTTTATTGAATTAAATGATTGTCTTATACATTTGAAATTTTGACTATTTTATTAATTTGACATAGAATATTATTATCTCAATTATATTTATATTATTAGATCAATTAAATATATTTCTATTGTAATGGTTTAAATGGAATTACTACAGGTTTAAATATTACTTTCATTATTCAACTTAACTAACGCATTGGGTTCTCTGTAATGTTAGATATAAGTTTCATGAGTTAAATAAATAAATATTGGCATATCAATATTCACATAGCTTAAACATCAACCTGTTTTTGTACACCGGATCTACGCAAACATGACTGAAATAGAATAAAATGGCTTCACAAATTGTCAGGTACAATATTTTCTCTAACAATACCACCGGATCAGAACACGACCTAAATTGAATGGATCCGGCAAGGAACTCAGCGGATATGTCTCTTTTTCTTTATTCTTTTGTTACTTTTTTATTGTAGTATAGTTTTTTTGAAGTGAAACTTCTTTAGGCGCATGAGGGTAAAATTTTTACAGATGAAACGTCACGCCGGTATGCAACGGAAGTGTCGGAAAAGAGAGAGAGAGTGATCGAGACCGATTGAGAGAGAGTAAGACAGGGCGAACGTAGCATGAGCAACTAGCCGTGGAGTGAGAGTAGGGAGCAAGCGAGTGAGAAAGATTGAGAGAAAAAGTGAGACAGAGCGAACGTCGTATCACGCCTTTTTCCCTTCCTCTTAATCTTGGAAATTTAAAGTTTTAGATTTGTATAAATATAAACAAGATTTATAAATTAGTTCGCCAAAGAAGTTTCACTTCTGACATGTGTACTTTGTACGCACGCATGTTTTTTTATTGTAGTATAGTTTTTTTTTTTTATTAAAACTAAGAGAACTAAGAGACTAAGATGGGCCGTCTCAATGTGACATACCAACACGCTTTCTACACTCATAGCCCCACACTAGGATTTTCTCCTGTGTCGTGGGTGACATGGACACACACAAAGACGAGTACACAAACACCCAGACCCAGAACATGACCCAGAATATAAATACAACGATATTCCGTTATTATTATTGAAGTAGTATCTATTTAATGTGAATTTTTTCCGACAAAATTTTTTGGTCTATCTATCTATGTATATTGGAGTGTAATGCGACATGCGTCAGATGTCGCATTACGCTCGGATGCAGGGTAATGAAATGAAATGTCTTTATTTTGCATAGGCCTACGGTGGCACTTACAAATTGTCAGTTACACATATATATTATTTACACTACCACCGGATCGGAAAATGACCTCAACTGAGAAGATCCGGCAAGAAATTCAGTGAGTTTTTCTTTGTATATCTGTTTTGTATTGCCATATTGCTTTTACATTGCTTAAAAAAGTAAGCCATAGGGTAAGGAAAAGTAAAAAGGTTACGAGGATTGTATACCTAAATTATGCTCTATATAACAAGGTCAGTTGTCCAGTGGTGAGCAAGTGAGAAACACTACCGTTCGGATATCGTGTACGGAATTAGTTTTTCTAAATTTTGATTACACTTATATTAAAATGAAAATCTTATAATTAAATACCTTGAATTTTTAGGGCAAAAAGTTTCATTCGCATCTATAAATATCAATGAACACTATTTTTTAATCCTAACAATTTATTAATTTAAACCACTGCAGCACCATTAACAATCGAGCGTGGAACACTCGGGAAACACAACACGTAGTTAATTCGCCACACCGAAGAGACTTCTCATTAACTGCGAAGAGACTTATCATTAACCGTTCGCTTCATCATTAAATGTTCCCCGTTTATCATTACCTGCTTCTGATTTATCATTATCTCTTCATTGTTTAGACACGGCCAATTTCTTGCCCGCAACTGGTTGTTCGGGGAATAAAGAAACGTTGAAATGCAAATGATGTGGTAGGTTTAATGAGGTTTGCTTTTCTGTTTCGAATAAGATACAATTTCAGAACTGTCTAGTTCATACGTATAATAAATATGAAAATACTTTGTGTTTGTTTATCGCATATATTCGTATATATAACTTTTAACGCATATATAACTTTTAAAATTAATAAGTTCGATTTGATGCGATTTTAAGTTTTAATTGTAATAAACATATGTGTGGACTACGAACTATTTTTAAAATGATAGTATTTTCTATTCGTGCTTCCTCTCCATCCCCCAAACCATATGTGTAATGTACATAGACGGGAATCTGTCATCTTCAGTATATATATGTTTCGTTACCGTAAAACGTTAAGTAAAATCTATAGACCATTGTCGATGCTCTCATCTCGCCTAATGATTGGCCACAACGGTGACGGATAACAGAAAGCTGTATCTGTCAAGCACGGATGTACCTCATCACTTGGGACGTTCTTCTCTTCGATCGTTAACCGACGACCGAACGGACGCGCGCGCTGCTAATCAAAGCAAATTTCGAATCTGAACCGTTTTTAAGAACATTCACCAGTGTGTGTGTCATCATCTGTGTCAACGGAAGACCTGAACCACTACATCATCCCGAGCTCGTGGATTATGCGAAGGTGGAGATCACCGAGGCTGTATGCAGACCAAGGTACGTGCCGTGCTTGTGCCTTATCTGTTGTGGCCTATCATTAGAACATCGTCTTTAGATCTTCCGTCGTTCTGACTTCCGTCAGTCCCAGAATTGAGATTAAAGCCGTCCACTCCTTAGTGGACGCGTATCCTATAATATATATATTTGAATTTGAACGATGAGCGGAAACAATTTGAGTTAATTGTATTATGTTCTGGAAATTATATGAACTCAAGTGCCCAATGTAAATGTGCCCAAGTTAAATTATGATTAAACCTTTACTAAATCAAAGATCCGTGCGTACTACGATATTGAAGTTTGTTTCAAGTAAGCTATTACTGCTGCTCTGTTGCTGATATTTTATTACTATATTGCTACACATTAAATATACAATTTTGCTATATTTATTAACAAATACATATTGATCTATACATTGGCCTCTTCAAGATTGGTGCGAAAAGAGCTCTCCTTCAAAGCCGGCTACTTTCTCTCCTTCAACTCCTCTAGTGTTGGGGCTATGGTCATTTCATAGGCAACGATGACTACTTTCCGTCAGCTAACCTTGCCTTATTGTTAGGTTAAAATATACAAGAAAAATATGTCGGAACTACTCCAAACCGCATGGGGGAGCACCCACCATACCGGTCTGACATTCGTTGAGTTCCGGGTTCGATTTCCGGTCAGATAGATACCCAAAATAAACAATTAGATATCTATGCTTGATTTGGATATTTTTGTATTTGTCTTTGTGTATACAAGGCACCCCTAGCACAGGAAAAAATCCTTATTTGGAGCATCTTAATACCAAAGGCTTCTTACACAAAATAGGCAATATTTTATCAATTATGTTCACTCACGTAAATATAGTTTGCAGTGATGGACGCTACAAACTTTGTGGTAGCTACCGATGAATATTTTACTCTATGGCTCGCTCCCAAAGGCCCTAGAGGTCAAACGTTGCCCTTAAAGTAAAGGTCGTTTGTCAAACGGATTGTGGGATAAGAAAATGTATTTTGAGAAAGGGTTTTTAATGTTGGCGTGATAATTTGATTGTGATTTCGATGCTTTTGCAACTTTGTGTTTGATTCTGAATCATTTTTTTTATAGGTTTTTTCTTGATGGATTTTTTTCTGAAGCAAGATAGGTAGCAACCTGTTGTTTCACCCAGTAGTGAAACTGGTTTTCCCTGTAGTTCTGGGACTAGAATAGGCCTACGGTAACCCATTGCCTGTCGTAAGAGGCAATTAAAAGGCTTCCAGGATTGCGGGCGGTAAGAGTGGGAAGCTCAAACCGTCCAGCCAAACGACCCAGGGAAGGACGACGGCATGTGTGGTTGCATGCCGTCGTAAACACCAGTAGGCGCGTTGAGCTCAAATGCTCACTGGGGAAGAGCCCGAAAGGAGAATTGCACTCGGAGGACTCTGGTTGTGTTCCGTGGGAGATCCCGGAAAAAAATCATTCAATACATTTTGATAAAAACGATTACATGCTAGTCGATAGTTTTTGGAGAATTTATTTTACAATAAGTATAGAAGTACTAAAATACATATATATTTGATATGGTCTACATACTAGCTTTTATTTGACACCCATATTGTTATGGATTATACATAAAAATCCTCCCAATCCTTCTTTTTCTCCGACCGCAGACGTCCTATTGAAAAATTGTATAGTCTATGTCACTCTCACAACTGAGTCGTTTCAAATGATATGTCATATGTTACAATCCGTCAACCCGTTGGCGCTGTAGCACGTGCCAAAGAAATTGACATACATACAATCATACACATACATACATGCTTGAAAAGCATTACCCTTCTAAGGCAGTCGGGTAAATGGACGGGACTTAAACGGATCAAAGGGACGGTACCACTTATATAACATTAGTAAGATAAGGCACTTTCATGGTGGTAGAACCTGTGTAGTTTGACCGGGGAAGTACCACCACCACATCTATTTCTAGCGTGAAGCAGTTCTTACGTTTCGACAGAAGGGTGTGATTGCCGACACACTTTCACACGAGGCGACCATCATAGTCTTTGGGAGTAGCAACGCATCTGTGATTGACTTGAGATGGAACCCATGAGCTGTATGTGGTTGATTACAGATGTCCATGGGCGGCAGTGACCACTTACCATCAGGTAGGTGGACTGCATGCTCGTTTGCTACTTCATTTAAATAAAAAAAAAATGGGTACCGTAGCGAAGCACAGGTTATTCAGCTAGTTCAAAATAACCATTTCATTACATCCCAGTTAAATGAAAGCTTTAAATAGTACTTGTTAAAATTGAAAAAAGTTATATAACTACATTTACCATAACCGTCAATAGGGCCGGTCCCAGAGGCCAGAGAGGTCAACTGGTGCCCTACAGCCCTTATCCGTAAAGGTCGTTTATCAAACGGGCGTAGGGATAAGGGAAGGTACTTCACGAAGTTTTTCTAAGCGTTTGAGTGTAATTCCTTTTCTTTTCCCGTCAAAGAAATGTTTGGCGACAAATGGATGAAATTGTTTACGGAATCGGACGCGTCTTAAGGGTTTTGCTGTTTTTATTTTTTCAAATGGAATGCATTTTATTTGATAGCTACGTACTTCTTATTTTTCAAAAGTATGTATATGTCGGATTCGGTTATTTTGAATCGAAGCGGAAAGGCGCGTCGAGCGGTGCTAACTTCACATCGTCGCGTCTTGGCAGAGTCGTGAAGTCAGCCGAGGGTGGCAGACACATTATTGTGAACGTCACTCAAAAGCGACAACACGGAACTGTCTCTCCGTTTCGGTCTTTTATAAAATTAATTACTATTGAGTGTATTCGGTGCTGTATTTGTGATAAAAGTCTTTGTAATAATTATATCAAGTAAATTGTCCTCAAGATTTGTTATTTTGCACGAGACCCATAGTCGCCCACACCATATATGAAGATATTGATGTCGCATATAAAACAAATGCCGACATATATATTACGTTACGTGAAGCTGGTGGTGCATTATTAGGTAATATGCCGCGAACGGATTAGTATGAAATTTTGCACGGTTATAGTGGACGTAGAGAAGGAGTACAGAATGTTAATATTTTTTTCAAATAATGCATATGACATACATAAAATCAACTAAAAAAAACATTACACATACAACCGTGAAGTTGTAACAAACACATACATAATAAACGAAATAGAACATTCAATGCCTTACTATGAAAACACAGAACGTCAAAAATGTCAGAATTCTTTGTCAAAATACCCGCTATTGCTTTTAAATGCAACGTACTTAATAAAAATCATTTTACCTTTAACGGGTGCGTTCAAAATAACTTGAAAATATAATTTATTTAAATTAAAGAAATATTGGTGCTACTTTGGACAATATGAAGTTTAGTTTTTTCATCTAAATTACGGTCGCATTTCAACCGTTGCGACGGGTGACTAGTATAAAAAATTGGTGAAAATGTAAGAAATATAATATGAAATTTTAATATTGCGAAATTGCATAATGAGATCATGTTTTTATGGCTTCTTGAAGCAAGCTCTTATTCAAGGGCACATCCCTTTAAAGGCATTGAAAGTAGTTTTTTGGGTAATTTTATAATAACTCAATTATTACCGATATATTTCTGTAAAATATTTACAATGATGAGTTGTGATAGCCTAATGGTTGAAACTTGCCCTCGGTCGGGAGGTCCGAGGTTCAAGCCCAGGCACGCACCACCGATTTATGTGCGTATTAGTATTTAATTATCACTGCTTTTCGGTGAAGGAAATCATCATGAGGAAACCTACACAACCGAGAGTTCTTTGAAAAAAGTTCTCTGAGCTGTGTGAAATCCACCAATTCGTACTTGGCCAGCGCGGTGGACTATGGCCTAATAATAATAATAATAATAATAATAATAATAATTCTTTATTTGCCAGAATAAGGTTACATAAAAGCTGTTATAATTATTTACAGTGTTCTCTTATTCTACCTTGTCGGCATGCAAATTTAGAGTGGTCAATCTATTTTTTACAGCTAAGTACATAACTTCGATAAAATAAGTGCAACATTTAATATTTAGCTAGATTACAATTTTCATAATCAAATATAAGAATTCGTCATAATTAAGATTTTATCGATAATACATAATAAATTTTTAATGCTATAAAATTGTCCTTACAATATATCATTCCTTAAAATCTAAGTACTCATTTTTTCCCCCAACAGATCATTTACAGAGTAGATTATTCTTGTTATGAGCCATTTTTTCAGTTCTTTCCTAAATTTATTAATGTGTAATTTTTTTATGTCTGCTGGTAATGCATTATAAACTTTAATGCACATTACGTAACAATTTCTGGCATAGAGAGCAGATTTTGGTATTTTATTATATATTAGCCTACTTGCAAGTCTTGTTGATTTTGTGTTATAAATGTCACCAGCAGTTTTAAAGAGATCGGGATTAGCTTTAACAAATTTACCTATTTCAAAAATGTACATGCCCGGTAAAGTAAGAATTTCGTATTTTTTAAAAAGTGGCTTGCAAGATTCATGCGGCGCAAGGCGGCAAATAGCACGTAGGCATTTTTTTTGTATAATAAATACTCTATTTATGTCTACTGAGTTCCCCCATATTAGTAAGCCGTAATTTAATACTGAAGCGACATATCCGTGGTATGCCGTGAAGGCTGCGCTCAGAGAAACCGTTTGCGACAAACGACGTAGTACATACACGAATTTATTCAGTTTTTGGGAAATGTATTGTATGTGCGCTTTCCAATTAATTAGTTCGTCAATTTGTATGCCCAAAAATGTTGCTATATTTATTTGTTCTATATTTATATCATTGTATCTTACATTTAATTGTCGTATTGGTTGTTTATTATTTGTAAATGTCATAATTTTAGTTTTACTAAGATTAATTTTTAGGTTATTTTTATTGAGCCATTCTATTATTAATAATAATGTTTTGTTTACTTCGTCTGTGTGGTTGGTTATGTCATAATTATTAATTTTCTCTGAAGTCACAATTACGGAAATGTCATCAGCATATAATATCATTTTATTGTCAGTTACGTTAGGTAAATCGTTAATATAGAGTAGAAATAGTAATGGACCGAGTATGCTCCCCTGAGGGACACCACTAGTAGTATGTCGATACGTTGAACTATACGTTATATATTCTGCTTTATCATTGATATTATCAAGTTCAACACACTGGCTTCTATGTTTAAGATATGACTCTATCCACTTAAGAGTCAGCCCTCTGATCCCAAGCATTTCGAGTTTTTGTAATAGGATTTCATGACAAACAAAATCAAACGCCCTGGTCATATCAATAAGCAGAATAGTGGTGAGTTTTTTATTATCTACGCTATCCACTATAGTACTAACAAGGTCAAAGCAGGCTGCAGTTGTAGATTTTCCCCTTTGAAACCCATATTGCTCTTTTTTTAGGATTTTAAATTTAGCTATAAATTCAATAAGGCGTGTGTACATGGCTTTCTCTAATATTTTAGCAAATATCGGAATTAAAGTTATTGGACGATAGTTAGACACCACAGTTTTATCAGATTTTTTGTGTATAGGTTTTATTATCGACTTTTTTAACTTTTCAGGGAAGCGACCATTTTCAAAGGATAAGTTTATTATATGTGACAGTACACCTGTTATGTGATTGCTACATTGTTTTATTATTTTTGTAGTGACGTCATCATAACCAACTGAATTTGTATTGTTCAGTGAGCGTATTAATGATTTAACCTCATCAGATTCGAATGGCCGTAAAAATACGCTGTTAGATAATGAGTACGAGTTTGTATTATGTATCTTACATGTCGTGTTGTTTGTCAATTCTACGAAATAGTCATTAAAATGTTGTGCTATATTCATTGGATTATTTATTACTACTCCCTTAATATTTATCTCGTTAATAAGTCTGTCTGTTTTGTTAAGGTCTGTTTTTATTATTTTCCAAGCTGCGCGACACTTATTTTTTGATCGCGATATAAGTTTATTGTTGCAGTTTAGTTGTGATATTCTAATGCATTTTTTCAACAGGTTATTGTAGGCCGAAAATTTCTTTTTACTATCCGTCGTTTTATTTTTATAATATTGCATTTGTAAGCTACGTTTTGTCCTGCAGCTAGTTTTTAAGCCCTTCGTAATCCATTGAAGTTTTTTCGTTTGATTTTTTACTTTAATTCTTTTTTTCGGAAATGTTAAGTTGTACAGTGTCATAAATTCTTCATGAAATTTATTAAACGCCATATTAACATCAGTTTGCTCGTACACCTCCGAGAATTTAATGCTGCTGATGTAGTTACAGAATTTTTTAATATACTCGTCACAGTAGTCCCTTTTAAATATGTAGTATTCGTTTCTTTCATTTTGTATAATTTGTCTAGGCAGTAAGAGCATTTGTGCTGTGTCATGATCCGATAGGTTTAATTTTAGCACTTCTACTTGCGCGTTTGGTACATTGCTAATTATTTGATCAATACATGTGTTTTTTCGCGTGGCGACATTAATATGTAGGCTCATATTGAAGTTATTAGCTATATCTATTAACTTAATTGTGTCCGTTTTACTTTTTAAGGTGTTTATGTTTAAGTCGCCTGCTAATACAATTTTTTTTCTAATTTTATTTGTTAAAATATGTAAAAAATTCTCCAAGATACTAAAAAACAAATTTACGTTTGATTTCGGGGTTCTGTACAAACATATTATTATTAAATTTTGAGACGGGATTTCGACGCCACAACATTCAAATACTCCATCCGTAGCATACTGTTCTGTTATATTTATTATTTTAAAATCTATGTCCTTTTTAACCAAAATACATACACCGCCCCTTCTTTGCTGTGTATTCCTGCAGAATACTGACCCTACAGTATAGCCATGTATAGTTATATTTGATTCACAGCTTTTTTCGATAAATGTCTCCGTGATGCAAATGATATCAGGATCTTTACCGTTCTCAAAAAGTTCAGTTAGAGTAATTTCTAATATACATTTTTTGCTATTAATGCCGGCAATATTTTGGTGCATTATCCGGAATCTATTGATTTTTTTATTAACGAAAAAACCGATCAGAAGACGTGGTACTCTTAGTTATATTGAGCGATTGAGGATCGTTACAGTTAGACTGGTATTTTTGAGTGTGTTTTTGCTTGTTGAAAGGAAAATACGCTGTAATTTTAGATTGAACTACTTTACACACATTAACGTTATTCCCTGACACTGCTTTTTTGTTTTGTACCTTGAAATAATCAGTAATTGTAGACTGTTGTTTAAGCTGTCTAGCAGGTTTACTTTTAACGTAACCGAGTCCTCTCTCGCACCTTATACTAGTTTTATTATCTTTTTTTATAAATCCGAGAAACCTGGTTTCATAGTCTATTTGATCTATTTTTCTATTTAACCTAATACACATATTCCAATGATAGTCATAGGATAATAATGTATTACAATTTAAAAAATAACAATTTTCTGTGTAATAATTACAAGTCATTTTGATAAGGTGATTCAGCTTGAACTCGTTTAAATTTAAGTTCTGTTGCACACTTATTACAAGGACTGGACATCTGTTATTTATACGTTTAAGAAAATTACTTAAGGCAAACATAACTTTATTTGGGTCTTTGTCGTTTTCGCCTATGCTTACTATTAAGCGGTCGTCCGATGTGATATTAAATGCCTCGCATGTCTTAAGTATTTCTTCAGAATCAGCGCCCGGTTTAATAAAAGATGACACCGTGTATTTTGTGTATGGAGTATTTTTCCTCGAGTGTATTAGTTTTTGGGACAGTCCGATAGATTGGTCTCCTCCAGCAATATAAATCGTTTTTTGATTTGGTTTCTTAGCCGATAAGTTGCTGCATTTATTTTTACATTCTTGACGTGACAGGTGAAACTGACGTGACAGGTAAAACTTTCTTATTCTGAGAGAAGACCCGTGCCCAGCAGTGGGACAATAATGGGTTGTACCCATTTACAATAATATAATCTTCTGTCACCGCACACATTTTTACGATATTTGATCTTAATCACTGTGTTAGTTTCTTATGTTATTGCATTTATATTTCTACCTTTTGTTTAAGCTAGTTACAGAAGCGTGTTTTTTATTTTGTTAAAATATTATTGCATATTATCTTGAAAATATATTTTTTTTAGGAAATTCAATTTTTAGATCGAAGAACAGCATTTTCATACTGAACGTGGGGTTCTATCTGAAGTCAATCACAGATGCGTCGCTGCTCCCGACTAAGATGGTCGCCTCATATAAAAAAGTGCCGGTAACCACGACCTCGAAACGTAAAAACTGCTTCACGCTAGAAATGGTGATAAAAGATAGCCTATTAAATAAATATTTTTGTTATTTTTCTTCACTACGTATGACATGTTTATTTTAATAAACCATTATAATTTATACTATTTTTTACAAACTTAGAACAGAAGGATTTTTGACTAAATAGAAAGACTTACCCCATTTCAAAAGTGGAACGGTCCTACATCACGGAATTTGACATTATTAAAAAAGTTTTCATATTTTCAGAAAGGGAACATTGAAGTTAATTAGATAATTGAAGAAAAACGGTTGTTTTCGTTGTAAATGATCATAAACAGAGGTTTTATTATGTATTTATATTTTAAAAGCCAGTAACATTCGCCTTTGGGCTACAAAAATACGAGTATGTATACGTCAAGGTGGTAGAACCAGTGTAGTTCGACCGAGGAAGTACCACCGCCACACCTATTTCTAGCGTGAAGCATTTCTTGCGTTTCGATTGAAGGGTGTGGGTTCCGGTACACATGAGGCGGTTTCACATGAGGCGAATATCACAGTCATCGGGAGTAGCAACGCATCTGTGATTGATTTCAGATGGAACCCATGTGCTGTATAAGTTTGATTACAGATGTCCATAGGTGACAGTGGCCACTTTCCATCAGGTGGACTGCATGTCCGTTTGCTACTTCAGTCGGATAAAAAAAACGTAAACAAAAACAAAATTATAAGTAGAACTTAACAACAAAGAGAGCTGAAATGTTGTATGAGTTTTGACCCAAACAAGCGTGCAGTATATCTGGTGGCTTATTACTGCCACGCCCACTGACATCTGTAAGCAACTTCATATGCAACAAAGATTGTATCTGAAATCAATTACAGATGCGTTACTATTCTCGAGAATTACGATGGTCGTCTCTTAAAGTGAGCCAACACACCTTTCTATCGAAACGCGTGAACTCCTAGAAATAAGTACGGCGCTGATACTTTTCCGGTCGAACTACACTGATTCGATCACCCTTTTTTGTTATCGAGGGGGAAACCTGCAAAAGGTACCCTACGCCGTGGGAGCAACGCCGGGTTATGTGGGATTTTTACCTCACTAAAACCCCTCCGGTGGCCGTTCTCAGCGCTGCGTGGAGGGCTCCCGGATCTCCAATGGAAGACAACCGGAGTCCTCCGAGCGCGATGTCCCCTTTGGGCTCTTCCCAGTGAGCATTGTACACACTGCGCCTCCTAGTGTTTACAACAGCATGTGGCCACACATGCCGTCGTCTTACACGGAGTCTTGGCTGGATGGTTCGAGCTCCCACTCGTACCGCCCGCAATCCCGGAAGCCCCTTTTAGTCGCTCTTACGACAGGCAGGGGATACCGTAGCCCTATTCTGAACCCGGAACCACAGGGATAACTGATTCGATCACCTGGTCGAACAATCATGTCGACAGTCGACTAACATGGATTCTACGACAACCACGGCAAGAGGAGTAACAGTGTTCAGGATATCACACAGCTCATAAACTTATCTAATATATCAAGTGACAATTAATTTTTAATAGAAGAAAATTTTAGTTGCCTATTTATTACTATTTATACGTAAACATAGCACGTAGATAGAATTTATATGTGAACGTGACACAATTATGCAAATTAAACTCGCTACGTGAGGGTCTCTTATATTTTAAACGGATGAAACTGTTATATTGTGACAGAGGTAGGTACAGTCAGCAGCATATAGTTAGTGGCGTTCAAAGTGTCCATATTGTTAGATACAATCAAAGTGTTCAATAATATCGGCACAACCTACGTGTTCTAATTGTTCGCAACATCATAAACTTCCAAATGACAGAACATTCATAAATTCATAATGAACCACTCAAATTGTCACAATTTCAGCATCTGTTACGACACCAGCGGTAACCTAGCAACGAGACTGTTCGTAAATATAGGTACATTTTATAATATTATACCTTATGTTGCGGATATAAGGTTCCTGATCACTTACGGTATAGGACATGCTAACAATGACTCTTCTCTTCTCTCTTTTTTATATTAACAACTATCCTTTTCATATCTTGCAATGACGTCATTGACTGTCAAAGTCATAGAATCGGTCTAGGGGAACAAGAGGCATGATAAGACAAGACGAGAGGACGGACGAGTAAGACGGGTCATGCACACATACCGGAAACGAAACGCTTTTGCGAGATGTTGCTGCAGCCCATCAGAACCTGCTTTCAAACAATACTCAATGGACCATGACAGTTGATTTACAATCAAATTTAGTTTAAATGCATAATGGATGTAATATTTTTTTATCCTTAATAACTACAGAAACAAGCAAGAAATAGTATTGAATTGATGATTATGTTCTCCTTTATTTTACGTTTTCCTTGAAGTTGATAGGCAATTTTAACACTGCTTTAGTCTTACCGTTATTTCATATTTTCTTTTAACATAGTAATTGGGGCAAAATGCGTAAATGTCACGGGGCATAATGGCATACACCATTATATTGCATTCTAATAATTCCATCGACAGAGTTAGTATCTCATCCGTGCTCAATTGCGTCAAGTGTTGTTAATGTTCTGTATATGGAAACATACACATATATTGCACCTGAAATACTTACCACGTCAAGTTCTACAAACCTACCCTCGTCAAGAAAAAGAAGGCCTAAGTGGGTTCATAACACACTTGAAAAAGAACAAGTTCAATCGATTGAGTCTTCTTCCTGTTCTCTCCGGAAATCAACGTTTGCCAGTGACACTATCTGATGCTGATTCACCACAACAACATTGTTCACAATTATTTGACGTGCAAAAAAGAAGTTCCTCAGAAATTCGTTTTCACATACGAGCTTAAAGTTATTCGATCGTTACTAGCAAGGATGTTCAAAGGGTTTCAAAGGATGTATATTAAAAAAAAATAAAGACTGATGTATATTTCACAAACAATATATTTTAGCTAAAATATAATAGTTTTTCTGTAACCTCTACGGTTTTCTCATTTTTAAACTGATGAAAAGTATCTTCATTAAATTTTAAAACCCTAAATGAGATAAACATATGTCAATATTATCATTGCTCGCACAGTAAGTGATCCTTACAACATATTCGCAACATAAAGTTTAATATTATAAAATGTACCTATATTTACAAACAGTCTCGTTGCTAGGTTACCACTGACGCCGGAACATTTGTGACAATTTGGGTGGTATTAACATTATGAGTTTATGAACGTCCTGACATTTGGGAGTTTAAGATGTTGTCAACAATTAGAACACGTAGGTTGTGCCGATATTATTGAACACTTTGATTGTATCTAACAATATGGACACTTTGAACGCCACTAACTATATGCTGCTGACTGTACTAATTCGACCGAACAAAGGTAGTTGAGCTAAGGGTTGTTAAAGGATCTTCTTCTCCACGTTATCATAGTGACTTTTTATAAGATCGAAGTAGGAAACAAGCATGCAATCACCTGATGGTAATAATGGTCAATGCCGCCCATGGACATCTATAAGCAACTTTATATTGAACATAACCCATTTGAAGTCAATTATAGATTCGTTGATGCGTTGCTATTCCCGAGGACTATGATGGTCGCCTAAAGTAAAAGTGTGCCGGCAACCACACGCTTCTATCGAAACGCAAGAAATGCTTCACGCTAGAAATAAGTGTGGCGGTTGTACTTCCCGGGTCGAACTACACTGGTTCTACCACCTTGAATTTCTTTTATTTTAAGAGATAGGTTCGTTCTATTTTAAGAGATTTTGTTTAAACGATTGAAGCAGCAACTGAGCCACTTACGATGAGGTAGACTCTTTTGCATGCTCTTTTGCTACTTCAGTCAGATAAAAAAAATTGATACTCATAATTTCTAGAAGCAAAAATTTGGGGCAATGATGCCATCTAAATAAAAACAGTTCCAGCTTGAAAAATATTTAAGACTTTGTAGAGACATATAAACAAAATGTTTACAAAAACTTCACAATAAAATATTACATTCGCAAACGAGGTTCTTAGGAAAATAAATTGCAATATAAATTTTCTTTTAACAAATTGACTCCATCTTGAAAAACTCAATGAACAAAATAAGCCCCCCTATCTCTATATTATCGTGGGTTCCTAAATCCGACCAATAAAATTAGTCTTGCGCTAGCTGGCTAGTGATGTGAAAAAGTTTAAAATATCGATAATTTTTTAAACACTTTCTGAAATTTCATTTCATATTTTTTTATCAGATTGCAATAGTAAATATGTTTTATTTTTATTTTTTTTTTATTTAAACCTAACGATAAGGCAGACGGGCTACCTGATGGAAAGTAGTCACCGTCGCGTATAGCATCGCCGTCACATTTGCAACATCAGAGGAGTCGCCAATGCATCGCCGGCTTTGAAGTAGAGCTCTTTTCGCACTTTTTTGAAGAGCCCCATGTCATAACGCCCTGGAATACCTCAGGAGGAAGCTCGTTCCACATCTTGCACGTCCGTGGCAGAAACGAGCGTACAAACTGAACCGTGGAGGACCGCCACGGGTCAAGTTGTATTAGACTTTACTAACACGTATGCTACGTGCATGCAGTCGCCAAGTACGTTACCTTATATAAAAATCAACCGACATCCACAATAACGCAAAAGGATAACTTCACCCTAGGAATGTACGTTGTGGTGTTACTTTTCCGATCCATACTGGTTGTACCTTTCATAATTATTTTGCCAAAGGGAGATACTGCCAGGCCAGGGTATCATTAGTGCTGTATTAGTTTCGGTTTAAAGTTTTATTTGCAAAACTAGCTCTGAACCGCAGCTTCGCCCGTACCGTGGAAGTAATTTAACATTAGCATTTGATAGCGTGATTCAGGACATGCAAATGAATTTTATTATCGCCATCTATTAACAACGTCTGAAACTACCATATGTGTATCGACTAACAAAACATCGATATTCTCATGGGATTATGAGAGCGCGGTAAAAAGTAGTCTACGTCACTCTTCACCCAACTATCTCCCAGCATATAAACCATATCATACAATAGCTATGTGGCCGCGTGAAAGAGGAACAAACAAACACACTTTCACATTTATAATATTAGTATGGATGGATTTGTGTACTTAAAAACGATACAGTGAATAAGATGCAAGTGACGCTATTTGTTAAATTTCATGCATTTTTCACAGTATAAAAATAGTTCGCGGTCCCATGTCCATCATTATTATTGGAGTAATTTTCAAATCTCACAATATGCATTTTCGCGTCATATAGGATATATGTATACAAACGCTTAAAATTCAAAACTACCACTGTATGTAACTATGAACAAATCATGTTATCCTATTATGAAAACCGATTTCAATTCTTTGTCTTACAATTAACTTGTACATCTGAAATCAGTGATAATTTTCGTAACAGACTGCAGCATGTATGTAAAGTTTGATAAACAGGCAGATAAAAAATACATACTCAGCAAACTGTCGTGTTGTATAGATGAAACTAAATTTTTCAGTAATTTTATTAATTTTTTCGGCAACAAAATGATTGTATTAAGAACAATTAAGTAAATCGTCTCTCTCATACTGAGAGAAGACCCGTGCCCAGCAGTGGGACAATAATGGGTTGACGACAAGTAAATTGTATTTATTAATTTGTTATTTATTAAGTAATCTAACAGCGTTAAAATACTTTAAACAAAAAAAACGTTCAAAAATGTTATATCTTAAAACTACAAAATGTAATCAATTTGTTTAGAGCAATTTGGCATTCGCCAATCTTTAATTACGATAAATGTCATAACATTTTTCCAAGCAAAACACAGTAGCACTTTTTACTATAGTTCCGTACAGCACGTTGTGACCATAGGTCCAAACGGTCAGCTTATTAAAATAGTTACAATAATTAGACATTGAAATTTACTTATTAGTGTATATGTAATCCTGTAACAGTAATCACCAGATCTAATTATCCGGCTGCAGTGTTGTAATTAGCTTGGAGTCTATAAATTAATCAGCTCGTTATGCTATGTGTTGGCCACGAACAACCGATTTGTCTCAGATTAGCTTATAATCTTCAGTTAATGAGGCGAATAGGGTTATCATGCATTGCAATAATCATGGATAAGATGATTTACATACATTCATGATCTTAGTGATAATCTTGTTTAATGTTGCTTATGGATGTAGCTGATGAGGGTATAAGACTCGTGGCTTGTGTATATCCTGGTCTACTTAATGAAGGAATGGTCATCAACTTATTATTGTCTCACTGCTGGGCACATGCCTTCTCTCGGAATGAAAGAATTATAAGCCATAGTCCACCGCGCTGGCCAAGTGTGAATTGGTGGACTTCACACACCTAGATTTTTTTTTAAATATCTCTCGGTTGTGTAGGTTTCCTCGCGATGTTTTCTCTCCCGGAAAACTCTGTATACGAAACAATAATAACAACCTACATACAAATATATAAATGTAAACATTGACACACTGAATAATATTTTTTTGACATAATAGTAAAAAAAAAACATATAATTTGTCGACACATTTTGCCTATTCGTGCTCACTAGTTATCATGTAGCAATCAATGCCTATGTTCCCCTGATTGCTGTAAATTATTCGGAACGCAGTACATTTTTTCAGTGCGTACGGTGTTCACGTTGGCACAATTTATTTTTATCTATATATTAATACGTGAAGCAAAAACTTCTGATGCATTTTTAAATAATATGCCGCGGACGAATTAGTATGAAGTTTTGCACGGTTATAGTGGACGTAGAGAAGCAGAATGTCATTGTCATGTCAAAGGCGACATTTTAAATCTTTATTTATGCCAATTATTTTTTTGGAGTGTATAGTGTTTGTACACGTTAAAGATTTTTTTATAGTTTTTAAAAGGAAGGAAGTATTTCATAACGTTCTTAGCGCATTTATTTACAGTATTAGAATACGATAAAAGAGTGTGTCCGTAATTAATTTTATTTTAAAGAAACATCAACAACATTACATACAATTTTTAACGCGTTGTACATATGTTTGATTAATTTATTTTACTTATTCTCCATTAACATTACGTACAATTCTTAACATTTGGTAATATCAATACATCTTGTCCAGTGATGCCCATCAAAAAGTAATTAGGTAGTACAAGAATCTGGCTTTAATCAATTTATTTCACACATCATCAACATTACAATTCTTATCATGTGGTAATATCGATAGATTTTGCCCAGTACCCATTCCTAGTCCGTTATCGTGCAGCAACCAATCGCCACGTCGCCCTGACGTATTGCCGTACATTCGTCTGACGCTATTTATTCACACTGAGCACAAATCCACTGAGTTGTGACGTAATTTCAGTCCCCCAAGGAAGGAACCGATTAAGCTTTTGAAATAAACTAGATTTTTTACTTGTTACCTCTAATGGTTTTAAAATATTTTTAAGCTCGAGTTTTGTTATGTACCTACATTACTTCCTCCTCCTCACGTCTTGTTTCTCATTACTGAGGGTCGTCCTCCCGTGATGAAGAAAATGTCTTCTGATTAACTTTGCCATTACTGGTCCCAAGCCTAGATGAGAAAGAAGGAGGGTTTACCCTAGAGAAGAACTACCCAGCTGTAAAACACTCAACGTCGAACATCGGGCGGCGGTTAAGTATCCCGTACAAATTGGTTTCGATGACTCTCCATGCAATCTCTTTGAGAGGATTTAAGTCCTCATGGACCCAAATCCCGTCAGAGAGATTGCCGTGGAAGGTCCCTGGTGCCCACTACGATGTATAAGCCCAAGAAAAACCCCCGTTATGAAAAGTACACATTGCTTATTACGTATCAAAATAATATTTTTAGTATTAAAGTTGCAACTTCAATACAATGCGTTTCAATGCATGAAAACAGACATTTTGGTACTCTTGAAATTGTACTACGAACATGAGTCATACCAATTTCTGATATATTCTCACTTTTTTATAACAATGAAGAAGCACACGGGCGTGCAGTCTGTCGTCAACCCATTATTGTCCTACTGCTGGTTACGGGTCTTCTCTCTGAATGAGAGAACTATAGGCCATCGCGCTGGCCAAGTGCGAATTGGTGGACTTCAGACACCTACGAGAACTTTTTTTTAAAGAACTATCGGATGAGTATGTTGCGTCGCGATGTTTTCTTTCACCGATAAGCAGTAATAATTAATTTCTAATACGCATATCAGTGGTGTGTGCCTGGGTTTGAACCTCGGACCTCCCGATCGAGAGGGCAAGTTTCAACCATTAGGCTATAACTGCTCTAGCATGCAGTCCACCGTTAATTAATCATTTCATATGGTTTATTATTAAATATTTTTGGCCAAACTTTCTGCAGTGTTTCTCAAGTATATCTTGTATCAGTGAGATAATAATTTTGGACTTTAAGTATGCAAATGAATGTCTCTCTCTTCATTAGAAGACGAGGTCCTAAGCAACGGTTGAGCGCCTCCTGCTTAAAAATTAACGAAATCGTACGTTTTATGACAACTTTGAGAATTAACAAAATATTTCTGTATACTATTCAATGTTTCTTCTTTAGGGTTATGTACACAAAAGGTAAAAACGGAACCTTATTACTGTGACTTCGCTGTCCGTCTGTCCGTCACTAGATTGTATCTCTTGAAGTGAAATAGTTATATATAGAATATACTTTTATTTTTTCACAGACGATGTATTCCTGCTGTCGCTCAAGAAATACTAAAAACTGAAACAAACAGGTAAATATTTGATTGGGGCTCCCTTTAAACAACCATGTTTTATACGCCGTTTTTTCATACGGAACCCTTTGTGCGAGAGTCCAACTAGCACTTGGCCAGTTTTTATTATTATTTTTGCTTTTATTTGACAGTTATGATATCAATTGATACTTTTTGTACAATTTGAGACCGTAAAAAGATACCTAGTAATAATAAAAATATCTCCCAAGTCTTTTACCTGTACAATAATTAGTACCTAGTCATGGGTTTTAAGTAAGTTAATTAATAACCATATTCGTTATTAAAATGTGTTAAGAACTGTTATCGCACTTATATAAGAAAGTATTGTTTCTTATGATAATGAGAAGAGATATAAACAAACTATATCAATACAAACTTCAATATAAGAAGTCCTATCTCTAAAAGATAGGGCACGGCGACACAACATTATAAAATTAATAGACGTGTTGCAACAAACCTTACTACGACCGCTTAAACGTGTAGCATCATTATCACATAATAATCAGTTCATTAAATAAACGGAACTCCTCAATCAACAGTAGCCAGGCGTCCGTTCCACTTGACCATAAAAGCGGGTGGTAGTACAAATAAAATAAAAGTCGATCAACGAGGCCATCGCTTAAATTAATGGTGCATCCATTTGGTCAAACTTCAAGCGATTCCAGTGCCATTACGGCCCACCATGAGATCCACATCTAAATCTAACGCATATATCCTTTAGTTCGGTCGCCAGATTGATGCCAGTCCAGTAAGGGAACTTGGAACAAAAAATATTGAAGCTATTTATTTGGGTGTTGGTCTAAGTTATGAAACTAGCGAGAATGATCGAAGCGGTGGATATACACGTTCGTTACAAATTATTGGTATTCCAGGCAATTATAATACTACTGTTAAAAATATATGAACGGATATTCGTTGATTATAAAAGAAATCCATTTTTAGGCTATAATCAATTGCACGACTCATAATGCGAAGCATTAGAGAGTGCTTTATTTTTGTTTATTTCCACCCCGCCATTGTTTAAATTTAAACTAAATTAATATAATCACATAAGGCAAGGAATTACACTCTGCTTAATGCCACCATAACTCTAACAGACCCAAAATACACAGCTAGAACCATTTAGTCTGGAAACTCAAAACTTAACGTAGAATTCCCATAAATTAAAATCATAATGTTTTTTTTATATTCATCCCTTAACAATAGAACAAATGGTTGTAACAAAATACAGCTTTCATATCATGTTTCTCATCTACATTTTTACATGGTTTACTTGCCTTTCTCTCAAGGCTTGTCCCACGATAGTCCAAAAGGGTCATTGCAATCTCGGTAGGTCGAACGGTGCGTTTTATTTGATTAGCTGTCACTGGCTCCATTATAGCGTATGTTTTACAAATACCACCACTCGAGCCCTGCTCATGGCGATTGATCATCCATTTGGCTTTATTGTTGGTAATTTTTCAAATTATTTGTTTTTTATATTCGTTTTATTGTCCAACTGCGTTAGAAGAAGTATTATGTTTTTCAAACATTTGTGTGTACGTCAATTTCGTTGTTATGTTACATGAAATGCTTTTGTTAAGATCTATTATAATATTACTATTTTCAGGTAGAACCAGTGTAGTTCGAGCGGGGAAGTACCACCACCACCCCTATTTGTAACGTGAAGCATTTGTTTGCGTTTCGATGGAAGGGTGTGGTTGTCGGCACATTTTTATATGAGGCAACCATCCTAGTCCTCGGGTGTAACAACGCGTCTGTAATTGACCTCAGATAGAACCCATGTTCTATCTGAAGTTGATTACAGGTCCATTGGCAGTAGTGACCAATTACCATCAGGTGGACTGCATGCTCGTTTGCTACTTCAAAAAAAACAAAAACATTTCTGTTTTTTATAATTGAACAGTGTTACAGGTCACGATTATTTTATATAACTTAGAATGCACTATAGTTTAAATTTTATGTACTGAAGCCATATCTGTTTGGGTTATAAGAGTAAAATGTCCTCTATTAATTCTCTTACTAAACAGCAAAAGTAATGAAGCTTAGCGGAGAATGCCTCAGGTCATATACAACTGGATCATATGGGATGTTGGAATACTTCGATAAGTAACTTTTGACTACTAATAGATTTAGTCATGCCACTATATATATTTCAAGGTCGTAGAATCAGGTCTTCGTCCAGGGAGATACTACCACAACACCTAGCATATATAGCGTAAAGCAGTTCTTGGGCTTTGATTTAAAAGTGTGGTTACCGTTTCACTTTTATACAAGATGATCTTAGTCCTCGGGAGTGGCAACGCAACTGTAATTCTTATAGAGCCATTGTTCTATATGAAGTTCTTAGGGTACATGGGTGGCAGTTACAACCTACAATCACTTGGAATTCAAACATAGTTATAAAAAAATCTTTTACATATTGCATAACTAGTATTTATGAACTCATCATCATTAAATAAAGTATAACGTATAAGTCTTCATTAAATATCTAAAATTCAAAATCCCATGTGACATGAAAATTACGTTATCCGAATGAAAAGGCAAGGACGAAATCTTATTCTTTTCGGTAATTGCATTTTCCCTAAATGTGAAGATATACAGCCCTGTTCAGTAAGATAAAGGGTGTCTGTGGGGTGGGATTTCGAAAATCTGTTCCGATGTATTTATTTCACGGGATTAAGGAAAATGGGTAACATCTTGTGGTGTAATTAATGATGTTTATTTTCTATAATATCTAGGGACGATACCTCTTTTAGTCATTTATGTATCAATATCTTAGACCTATCGTCCCTGTAGTTCCGGGATCAAATTAGGGCTACAGCATCCCCTGCCTGTCGCCGGCGACTAAAAGGGGCTTCCGAGATTGCAGGCGTCTAGAGTGAGAGCTCAAACCGTTCGGTCAGGCGATCCCGGGAAGGACGGCGGTATGTGTGGTCGCATACCGTCGTAAAGACTAGACGGAGCGGTGAGTACAGCCGCCCATCCAAGAGGAGCCCGATACACAACGATACAACAACACAATTTGTTTGTGTGATAATTATTTGGTTAAGATTATGAAAATAAGTACTAACATTTAATCAAATTCCTTAAGAATAATCTTTTGGCGCTAAATTGAAGCTGTAGCGTTTTATTTAAACTCTGATGAATGCAAAATATAATGCAGTGCTTTTTTTCAAAATTTTATATAACTCAAGAAATCAAGATAGTTCAAGTCAATTCCACCTTTTTTTTTGTTGTCGAGGGAGAAACCTTCAAAAGGTACCTGACGCCGTGGGAGCGACGCAGGTTTATGTGGGATTTTTACCTAATGTCGGATATAACACGCACTAACGCACTAACTACAGAATACGCTCATTGCTAACTAAAGATTACTTGTTACAAAGGACTAAAAAGTTGCTTAGCTATAAGCTTTTAAGATATAGAAGTAGCAACAAGCACGTCACTCTCCGTCCTCCTAACAATCGCCCAACATATAAACCATATCATATAATAACTATGTGGCGACGTGAACGTGGAACGTGGAACAAACAAACACACGTTCACTTTTCGTTGTTCGATTCCGAAGATGTAACCGCTTTTGTTAATTCATATTTAACTCGAAATAGAATATCCAGCGACTTCGCTCGGTTCGGTCACGTTTACCACGGTAAAGAGTATCTCATGGGTTAATTCAGGTCATCAATTTGTGTATGCAAAATTTAAGCAAATTCCGGACAGTACTTTTCGCAACAAAGAGGAACAAACACACACATATCGTCGCTTAAGTTCTAACACCGCGAATCTCAAAATTAGCAACTTTTCAGGAGAGCAAATAAACTGTCTCAAATAGTTATTCTTAATTCTACAAATACCAAATAATATATTGCGTTTAAAATATTAATAGAGTAATATTAAAATAATATTTTTTACATACATCTTCACAAACTTTCGCATTTATGAGGTTATTAGGATTTCTGCTACTTTAAACGATGTATATGGTTTTAGTCTAATTCTAAAATAGGTCACAAACTATGTGCGTGCCAAATTTCAGATAAATCCAACCGGTATTTTATACGTGAAAGAGACGAAAAAGGATTTCTGCCTCTTTAAACTACATACTTTCAATCAAGTATACCTAAAATAACAAGATTATTCCTAAGAATTCGAAACTCAGATGAGCCGTCAAGCGTTCATACTACGTCCATCTATCACGAGAATCGGCTGTTTCATATTTTATTAGGAATGAATGAGCGTATGAATAAATAATGGAATTGTTGAGAGGGAATTTGTAATGCTCCATCTGTTTATCCGAGATCTGAAGCACGCGTTTTCGAATTGAAGATGAAAGGTAACAAAAAGTGAGTTTAAGATATTTAAAGGATGTGTGACGTCATTGGGATAGTATAAAACTTGCTGATATATCAGTCACCACATGAGGCGACCATCATAGTCCTCGGGAGTAGCAACGCATCTGTGACTGACTTCAAATGGAACCCATGTTCTGTATGTTGATTACAGATGTCCATGGGCGGCAGTGACCACTTACCATCAGGAGGACTGCATAATTTTCAAGGTGGTATAACCAGTGTAGTTCGACCGGGGAAGTACCACCGCCACACCTATTTCTAGCGTGAAGCATTCCTTGCGTTTCGATAGAAGGGTGTGGTTGCCGGCACACTTTCACATGAGGCGACCATCTTAGTCCTCGAGAGTAGCAACGCATCTGTGATTGACTTCAGATAGAACCCTTGTTCTGTATGAAGTTGATTACAGATGTCCATGAGCGGCAGTGACCACTTACCATCAGGAGGACTGCATGCTCGTTTACTACTTCAGTCAGATAAAAAAAAATGATTAATAGTTCTCATTGTTTTCTATGATACTAGAATGTTTAGATTTATGTTTTTTGTGAGCTAAGTGTGAAATATTTTAAGTCTGGGCGTTGAACATTGGAGTCATTAAGAATGTTAAAGTGAAATAATAATAAATAATCCTCAAGGTAGTAGAACTAGTGTAGTTCGACCGGGGAAGTACCACTGCCACACCTGTTTCAGGCGTGAAGCATTCATGTACAGCAGAAGAACGAACATGCAGTCCACCTGATGGTAAGTGGTCACTGCCGCCCGTAGACATCTGTAAGGAACTTCAAATAGAACATGGATTCTGTGTGAAGTCAATCACAGATGCGCTGCTACTCCCGAGGACTATGATGCCTCATATAAAAGTGTGTCGGCAACCACACCCTTCCATCGAAACGCAAGAGCTGCTTCACGCTAGAAATAGGTGTGGCGGTGGTACTTCCTCGGCCGAACTACATTGGTTCTAGCATCTTCAAAAATTATAACAATTATCATAACAATAAGCAACAAAAATCACTTGAAACACAAAGATCACTAGAAAACAAACAAATAAGTCAATTTCCATAAAAAGGACCCTCCAGCGGGACCCAATCCACACCTAATTGATCACGCACACACCCTCGCTACGAGAACCATTCACAATGTTTTGATCTTAAGGGGCATAAGTGTATGAATTGTTAACTTCTTCACGCTTCGTTCTTATTATGTTTCTAAGAGAAAATGTAATTGGATTTTTTCTGAAACTAAATAGATCAAACCGAACATTTTTAGTTTGTAGAGTATGGTAGAACCACGTGGTTGAAGGTGGTAGAACCAGTGTAATTCGACCGGGGAACCACCGCCACAACTAGTCTAGCTTGAAGCATTTCTTGCGTTTCGATAGAAGGGTGTGATTGCCGGCACACTTTTATATGAGGCGACCATCATAGTCCTCGGGAGTAGCAACGCATCTGTGATTGACTTCAGATAAAACCCATGTTCAGTATGTAGTTGATTACAAATGTCCATGAGCGGCAGTGACCCCTTACCATCGGATGGCCTGCATGCTCGTTTGTTACTTCAATCTTATATAAAAAAATGATTATAATATAAATATAATAATAGATATGGGTATATAAATTCTATATTTGAGAATACCCCTATCACTCGAAACCTTTGATTTGAGTGGAAACACGTGCCCAATTAGTGAGGAAGGGTTCATATTGATTTCAGAGTTAGGTCTACCCTAGAGTTAGATATCTTGATTGTACATATTTTAATGTAACATATGTTTGTTTGTCCGTTTATAATGTAGTAATATTACTCGGCACCGCATTAGTGCTAGACACCACTGTCTTCAGGTGTTAGAACCAGTGTAGTTCGACCGGGGAAGCGTGTAGCATTTCTTGCATTTCGATAGAAAAGTATGGTTGCCGGCACACTTTTACATGAAGCGACCATCATAGTCCTCGGGAGTAACAACGCATCTGTGCTTGACTTCTGATGGTACTCATGTTCTGTATGAAGTTGATTGCAGATGTCGCAGGGCGGCAGTGACCACTTACCATCCGGTGGAGTGCATGCTCGTTTGCTACTTCAGTCAAATAAAAAAAACTACCAAATTACAACAGTGTTCAACGTTTTCTGTGTTTGGAAAGTGGTAAGGAAGATTTTTTTGCAGTGCAGCAACTTTGTTCCGAGCAGTCCAAAGCAGCAAAGCATTTGTGAACAAACTCAAGTAACACTGACGCTAAAAGTAAGGTCAGAATCTTATCTGGGATTGATTACATATTCCCATAGGTAAGGGTGGCCACTTATCACAAAGTAAGCATGTTCGATTCCTAATTGATATTATAAAAAAATATTTGGTACTCATTATGACTATGACTACTATATGTACTCCAAAATACTTTTTTGTTCCAAGAAAGACGTACCAAGGTTGTCTTAGTGAATAAAACAATTTTACATTTCTCAAGTTTAGGCTTGAATAAAATATAATAACAATCCGTACATTTTACTCCACAAAAACGTTATACGTAATTAAACCAATGAAACAAATACTAGAGACATTACGCACAAAGCATACAATTGGCTTCCAATAAAATATATGATCAAATATTCCATACGACCCGCGTGGCGCAGCGGTTTACACACCGGTCTGACGCGCAATGGGTTCGATTCCCGGCCAGACAGGTATCTGAATGATGAGTTCAGATTCCTGTTCTGGGTCTGGGTGTTTGTGTATTCGTCTTGTGTGTGTCCATGGTACCCACAACACAGGAGTAAATCCTACTGTGGGGCTATGAGTGTAGAAAGCGTGTTGTGTATTGTGTGTTTTTTTTATAAGATATTTGGTCCTTCAACTCGTATCGTAACACACAAATGTTTATACAAAGTATCATTTACTACTTTTATGAATGTTTTTTATTAGATTAATGTTGCAATCGAGCATGTAGTCCATCTGATGGTAAGTGGTCACTGCCATCCATGGAAATCAGTATGCAACTTAATACAAAACAGCCGTTCTATCTGAAGTCAATCACAGATGCGTTGCTACTCCCGAGGACTATGATGGTCGCCTCATATAAAAGTGTGCCGGCGGCAACCACACCCTTCCATCGAAACGCTAGAAATGCTTCACGCTAGAAATAGGTGTGGCGTTGGTACTTCCCCGGTCGAACTACACTGGTTCTACCACCTTCAAAGTTGCTACTCCGTGCTACTCCTAAGGACTAAGATAGTCACCATATAAGAAGGTGTGTGAAGGTGAAGGAAAACAACGTGAGGAAACCTACACACCCGAGAGTTCTTTAAAAAAAAAAGTTCTCGGAGGTGTGTGAGGTCCACCAATTCGCACTTGGCCAGCGCGGTGGACTATGGCCTAAACTCTCTCATTCTTAGAGAAGACCCGTGCCCAGCAGTGGGCCAATAATGGGTTGATGGGGAAGAAGGTGTGTCAGCAACCATACCCTTCAATCGAAGGACTTGATTAAAGTGATACTTCCCCGGTAGAACTACACTTATTCTACCTTCTGATAAACCATACGTTTTGCTTCCAATATAAAGCTTTAAAACATATAACGATAAGATAAGGTGACGACCCGCGTGGCGGAGTGGTTCCCATACCGGTAACGCGCAATGGGTCCCGGGTTCGATTCCTGACCAGACAGGTATTTGAATGATGCGTTTAGATTCATATTCTGGGTCTGGGTGTATGTGTATTCGTCTTGTGTGTCCATGGTACCCACGACAGAGGAGAAAATCCTAGTGTCGGGGCTATGAGTGTAGAAAGCGTGTTTATTTAGCGTGTTTATTGGTCCTTCGAGCTGTATAACATCATACTTATTACAGCAAATGTTTATGCAAAGTACTATAATAAATATTATAGCACAGAAACTCATTCTCCTATATGCACATGTGTTTACAAGTAGTTGTCCCGTTCTGCAATTAGGCTAGTAAATTTGGGAGCACAAGTTAATAATTAAGTGGCGACTAGACGAGTTCTTTAGTTGGCCAACGGACGGTGGTTAGTATTCCAAGCTTTTAGATGCAAATTGTCAAAGGATTTCTATGTATTTATATATCCTAAATGTTCGGCTAGAATATAAAGGATTTTAATGTTGAATTATTCTTGTTTACTGAGTGATTAAAGTTTAATAAAACAATTTACCTCGTGGTAGAACCAGTGTATTTCGACCGGGGAGGTACCATCGCTACACCTATTTCTGGCGTGAAGCATTCCTTGCGTTTCAATGGAAGGGTGTGCCGGCACACTTTTATTTGAGACGTCCGTCCTAGTCCTCAGGAGTCAATGCATCTATGATTAACTTCAGAAAGAACCCCTGTTCTATATGAAGTTGCTTACAAATATGGACGGCGGTGACCATTTTTCGTCAGGTGGACTGCATGCTCGTTTGCTACTTCATAATTATAAAAAAAAATGACGAGCGTGTAATCCATCAGATGGCAAGTGGTCTCTGCCACTCATGGATTTATACCACAAGGTTCATACAACATAATAATCCTACTTGAGATTGAATAATGAAATCAGGGGACTAAGTTTTTTACCCGCCTGCGTCTGAAAGAGGATTATATTTTTAATGTGCATTTGGCTATATTTGTATTTGTTTAATTGTATCAAATGAAAGCTAGTGTATAGTTATTATATTGACGAAATTAAATAAATTTATAAAACCGAAATACTCGAATGTAAATCTTAGTTTAATTTTATAAATTTTTATTTTATGTCTTGCAATAACTGCGGTTCAGAAAACAAAATTGATTTCCTCAAAATTGGTTATATAGTTTTCAAAATATATTTACACTATTTAAATGTATCACTAAAAAGAGATACATTTTTAACAACCGACCTCCTACATTTTGTTACACTTTACAGTGATTAATGGTCTCTTTACATTGTGATTGAGTGAAAATGTTAATGCTCAAACTTTATTAGAAAATGCGGGTAGTACTAAAATCTCCCCTGACATTTCTATTTTGTGCCTCTTGCGGTCAGTCGTCGTCTTGCGCTGGCCGAGTGTGTACGGATATACTGCGTGCCATTTCACTCGTGATACCCGTGGACTAGTGATGTGACGAATATTTGCAGCCGATAACAGCAGTTTGACAACCATAAAAAGGACGCCAAATTTATACAAATTTAAGTCAGTATGCAGTTTGACAGCAATAAAAGCCAAATCTTAAGTCGCCCATGTTGACGTCAAATTAAAAAACGATGTGACAATGTATTCGCGAATGTCGGAAAGGGACATTCGCTTTCGCGAAAGTCGGATGAAGAAGAAGAATATCTTCATCCGACTTTGACATTGGCTGTCCTATCGCGTTTGACTAGTGTAGTGCAAAGAAATCGTAGGAAGAATAGAATTTCCTGCTTCTTTGAGCCTCGTGTCAGTGCCGCTCATCACAGCTGCTACGATTTTGTTTCACTGGTCCGGATCGACTTGGAAGATAAGGTAAGTGTTATTATTTAAATATGCTGTAACAAGGATTATGTAATATGTTGTACAAAAACGTTATAAACTGCAGTCTTATTGAAGCGTTTTACAAGGTACCCTACTTTACGTACGAAAATACCACCTAAATGTGATATTATGTTGTGCAGTTTCATCTAAGCGTTTTTGGTCCGTTTCTTACAGGTACGTAATATGTATTTCGTTATACGAAATATCGACAAATTTTTCCAACATTTTATTTACATATTTCTTGCTCTTATCGATGTAGAAATTGATTGTAATTAACAAAAAAAAAATTTAAACAAAAAATACAACCGACTTCCATGCCACATAAAAGTAAAAAATAATTTAAATACATGTTGGTTTAGAGCAAACACAGTTCTTAGTACATAGTCCCGAAGTCGGCGCTTACCATATTTTGCTGGATCATGACGAAACTACATGTATCTTATATGAGCGCCGACTTCGGGACTATGTACTAAGAACTGTGTTTGCTCTAAACCAACATGTATTTAAATTATTTTTTACTTTTATGTGGCATGGAAGTCGGTTGTATTTTTTGTTTAAAATTTTTTTTTTCACGCTTTTTAGTCACGATAAAATCAGTTATGGCTGTTGCTAGTCGTCCGCTAACCGGATGAATAAAATTAATTATTCATCCGATTTTCGGATGAATAAAATTATGTGCTGACGTCATCATATAAAAATAGACTTCTTTGACACATCTAAGGGAGGGGGCGCTACCGCGCCCCCTCCCTTAGATTTTGAATTGGAAAAATCTGTTCGAACCTAACCTAACCGAACAAAACAACTTTTTCTGAGTAAACATTTATTTAAAGAATAGACCTATAATTATCAATATTTAAAGTAGAAAAAGTAATATAAACCTTATAACTAAGAGTATAATTCAACTGATATTGATAAAAATAACCCATCCAATTTAAAAAGGTTGGTAGTACTCTTGCATCTTTCAGGTAATTGTATTCAAAGTGGAATTTTTGATCATAATTATATCCTCTCCGAAACTCATTGTTGGTATTGTGAATAACAACATTATGTATACGTAAGCACAATATGGCCGATGCCTACGGTTTAAACTTGAAGGACCCCAGCATTATCAGGGTTGAGGAGTTGAAGGTCAAAATTATCATGTCATATCTTTGTTTAGTAATCTCATTACATATACGTAAGCACCATATGGCCGATGCTTATGGTTTAAACTTGCAGTACCCTGCATCATCAGGGTTGAGGAGTTGAAGGTCAATTTTCTTAGCATACGTCTTTGCTTTGTAAATATATTACATATCCATAAGTATCAAATGGCCAACGCCTATGGTTTAAGCCTGAAGTACCCCTGCATCATCAGGGCCGAAGAGTTGAAGGTCAAAATTATCATGTCATATCTTTTCTATGTAATCTCATCGCATGCACGTAAGCAACAGATCCCCAACTTCTATGGCTTGGGCTTACAGTACCCTGCATCATCAGGGTTGAGGAGTTGAAGGTCAACTTTTTTATCATACGTCTTCGCTTTGTAAATATATTACATACCCATAAGCATCAAATGGCCAACGCCTATAGTTTAAGCCTGAAGTACAGGGGTAAGATGCAGGGGCATCATCAGAGTTGAGGAGTTGAAGGTCAAATTTTTCATCTTATATCTTTGCTTAGTAATCTTATCAGATATACGTAGCGATCATGTAGCTAACGCCTATAGTTTAAGCTTGAAGCACTCCAGCATCATCAGGATTGAGGAGTTGAAGGTCCAATTTTCCACCGTATACAACCATTTTTCTAATGTTTTACCTTACATTTTTTTAAATATCATTTTGAATGCGTAAGATTGAAATAGCTAAGTTTTATGGCTTAGGCATTCAATACCCCTGCATCATCAGGGTTGAGGAGTTGAAGGTCAAATTTGTCATCGTACATTTTTGCCTTGCTATCTTATTATATATCCGTAAGCACTAAATGGCCATCACCTACGGCTTGGGCTTACAGCACCCTGCATCATCAGGGTTGAGGAGTTGAAGGTAATTTTTTGTATAATATGTCTTTGCTTAGTATTGTTATAACATACTCATAAGCACCAAATGGTCAACCCCTATGGTTTAGGCTTGAGGCACCCCTGCATCATCAGGATTGAGGAGTTGAAGGTCAAATTTTCATCACATGTCTCTGCTTAGTAGTCTTGTTACATATATGTAAGCACCAAATAGCTAATGTTATAGTTTAGGATAGCTGTAACCCTGCATCATCAGGATCGAAGAGTTGAAGGTCAAATTTTTCGTCAACCTATATAAGCATAGATATATAGAAAGAAAAGAAAGAAAAAACTTGAGGAGTGGTGGTGGTTTCCACCCCATAACTCAAAGAGTTAAGCATCACAGCATACCCATGTCCAAGGGAAAAAGTAGCGTGACGAAATTTCCTATCAAATGAAAGAAAGAAAATGGAAATCGGTTTATAAACACCCAAGTTATTCAAGATTTTAAGAAACCGACATTTTCCAATTTCCCGGGAAAACCGCCGGAAGGTTTTCATTTTCCTCAATATGGGACTGCCTGTGAAACTAGTCGCATACAATGTCGTATGAATCGTGTCGGTAGGTCGACGATTTCTAGCCATTTCGCCCGAACATACATAAAAAAAAAAAAAAAAAAAAAAAAAAAAAATATACGTGACGAATAGATAACCTCTTTCCTTTGGGAAGTCGGTTAAAAAAAATGTTATAAGTATGTAAAATAATTTTATTGAGCACCTCTTAGCTTTCTATTCATAGGTAAAAAAATCCTAAGTGTGAAAAGTTTGCTTCTAAAAAATTAAAATTTCTATAATAACATTATTGCAGACATTTTGAATTTTTTATAGATATAAACACGTGCAAATCAAGTTATTACGTTTAGCAACACCAACATATAAGCAAGGTGCGTACAATCACGCAGAATCACGTAACTTAACGCTACGAAGGGAGTGAGTGTCCTTCAATTCTCGCTACTTATGCCCCCAGTAATTTGAAGGATTTGCGCCGGTGGTCTAAGTCATGAGTGGTCGCGATTTTTTAAAGTTGTTTTTTTTTAATTATAATTAGCTAATGAGCATGCTATATAATGAGGATTGATACATATTGTGTTAAAGCTAACGAACTCGCTGTTTTTACTAGGTAATTATATAAAATACGAAAGTGCAGTTCACCTGATGGTATGTGACCACCGTAAATAGACATATGTAAGAAATCCTAAGGCGTAGCAAGGCATCTGTCAATAACATCAGGCGCGGCTCTTTGTATCTGAGTTTGATTATAGTTGTCAACTGGCTGTCCCGGCGAACTTCGTTCCACCTATAAGTCAAAACTCTACTAAAACTATCAGTGTTCAAGATATTACACATGTATTATATATAAAAACCTTCCTCTTGAATCACTCTATCTATTAAAAATAACTGCATTAAAATCCGTAGCGGAATTTTAAAGATCTAAGCATACATAGACAGACAGCGCGAAGCGATTTTGTTTTATACCGTGTAGTGATGCCGGGTAGTGGTCACTTACCATAAAGATGGACTGAACTCTTGTTTTCTACTTTAATAAAGAAAGAAAAACGTACCCTCGTATCTATCAACAGACATTGCACGTGGCAGGTACGTGTTGTGGCAGATAAAATAGTATTATTGTATACAATTTGTACTAATTGTTATTACAATTTTATATCAAAAATATGATTTTGCCCTTTGTGGCCAGGTTCAACGTCTGTACACGTAAATAAAGCTTATATGCCACCATTTAAAATCAATTATGCAATATCCCAACAGTGCGATAGGGATAAATTTTAGACATTAATATAATATCCAATCCGTCAGAAATGTATGGCCTAAAATTTCTCTATTTCTCGTGACTTTCAATAAGAAAGCGTGACCTGACCTCGTCAAATTATCAATAAATAAAAAATATAAAATATTGCATTTTTTATCCACTTACGCAATTATAATTATTTATTTGTGCAGTATTTTTTTCTTTGTATACTGTATACTATATACTTTCTCACAAACAGCTGCTTAAATATTCGTCCGATTTCCAAGCAGGTCGTCTCGATCCGTGCGAGCTTTGTACTGTCGTACCATATACATACACGTTAAGCGATCGCTCGGCCGCGCTACATGGAGGCGGAATGGGGGTGTTAGGTTTTTTCGTTACGGAATTTTTTGATTCGGTCGCCGCGCTCAAAGCCCGATAAAAGATAGTCAATAACTTAAGAATATTTTATCAACTTATTGTATATATATTAAATTATTATAGTTATAGTGTCATTTAAAAGCTTTTATGTAGTTTTAATATTTGAACGGTGAACTTATTGGTATATAATAATATTTTAATAAACCGTTGCTTTTATGCCTTGCTCCACCACTTTGCATACTACCTAGCTATATTTATGTGGGGTTTTTACTCGCAATTCACAGCAACCGGGCTTTGACGACTGATTAGTATGAGGTGAAAACAGGGGACGAATCTCAATTTTTAGTCCTTTGTCCGGATTTTCCTACGTTTTTGGCTATATTGCGAATTTCTGTGGAGAATCCCTACTCTGGTTTTTGAACAAATATTGTTATTCAGCGTAATACATTAGTTTAGTTCGAAACCCTTGATTTAGACCTTTTGAAGATTCGTGTTTATTATATAACTAGCTTATTGGCGCGGTTTTGCCCGTTTTGATCACGTCTATACGTTATAATGAGTATCCCATGTCATAAACTATCTGTGTGTGAAATTTCCAAATGCAATCTTTAACTTTTGGGTAAAGAGTAAAAAACACAAATCGTTGTCAACCCATTATTGTCCCACTGCTGGGCACGGGTCTTCTCTCGGAATGAGAGGCCAAAGTCTACCGCGCTGGCCAAGTGCGAATTAGTGGACAAAAAAATACATACTCACAAACTTGCAAGTCTTCAATATTAATAAGATGTAATTAATTTACAAGCTAAGCCTTGACCCACGTTTAAAAAAATGTAACTTGACATACCTTTATATGAACCAAATTTTAATCTTTAAATACGCTTTCTACAGTCATAGCCCCACATTAGGATTTTTGACGTGGCGTGGGTACCATGGACACACACAAGACGAATACACAAACACCCAGACCCAGAACATGAATCTAAACTCATCATTCCGTTACCTGTCTGGCCGGGAATCGAACCCTGGACCCATTGCGCGTCAGACCGGTATGGTAACCGCTCCACCACACGGGTCGTCAATAATCTTTAAATAAACTCCACAAAGCATTGTATCAAATAGGATTGATAGCAACTGACATTAGCGGAAGCAACGGTGGCTGCATGCGCACTCCTTGCCAAGGATTTTTGTATTTTAATGGTATTTATGAGATTCCTAATTATTTTTTCAGAAATATAAATTCGCCTTAATTTTCGCCTAACAACATCAGCTATCGACTTATGAAAGTCCCGACAAAATCGGTCCAGATGTTTCGGATGTTAGCTGGAACAACTAGGCAGACAGACAAATAATTTGGTAATAGACATTTAGACTTACCTCTGTCGCATACAATCATACATGGTATAACTCTTATACATGATAATCTCTACGAAATAAACAAAACATGAGTCAACGAATTATCAGAAAGGCACATACCAATAAACTATTTTATTATTATTATTATACCTCAGTCAACGAATTAGCCTTGCTATTGAACGAGGTAATGTTTTCAGCATTCTGGGAACTCATCCTAGGGACAGTAATTTGGATGCTGCATTTTATATTTATTTCTTACTTTTAAGTTATTCTTTTAAATTTATAAATTATTTATTTACAACAAACAATTCTATGTACATTATGTACAAAATAAATTATTAAAAATAAAAAAATATTTCTTTAAATCTAAAAGAAAAATACAAATTATAAATAAAACAAAGAGTCCATACCGCTGCCTTTTGGAGAGTCCCAAGAATGCTTGCGGCATTTCCTCGTTGTATGGCCAAGCTGATGCGTTGGTTAATACGCACCAGCCCTTGGGTCTCCTGAAACGTCAACCAGGCGGGAAGACAGTTCTTTGAAAAATCGTCGCGCTTCTGGCCTCCAAGGACCTAGTGTCTCAACCGCAAACGACACAAATATGTAACCCTCCCCAAGAGCTGCATATTTTGCCTATTTTTTACTTTTAAATATACATATAGTTATAAAATTTAGTTATTTTATATATTCATATTGTCATTTTTTTTTTATAATTTAACCTAACGATAAGGCAGACGGGCTACCTGATGGAAAGTAGTCACCGTCGCCTCCGCTCCGGGAATACTTCAGGAGGAAGTTCATTCCATAACTTGCACGTCCGTGGCAAAAACGAGCGTGCAATTTAATAGATACATACTTCTAAACATGTTAAATCTATTATTTACAAAGCTAATCCATTACCAATACCCTTTTTAAAATTACTGCTATAAAATAAGATTTCATTTTAAAGGCGTATGAAAAATAAAATTTTAAATAAGCAAGTATCGAAAATCGCGATACGCGTAAAACTCATCAATAATCAATAGGTGTCGTTTAAAATAAATTAACCTTCGAGACATTAATTCCGTGAACAAAATATTTTCATCTGACCGGTTAAATACGATTCAGCTTTACCTGAAACGATAAATTATTCAGTTAATGAAGTAAGGCATGACAGATAGGAAATTGGGTGCGTTAACCCCCGAAAGTTATGGTGTTGGTAGAATCAAGCGATTGTTTGTAACAAGAAAACCCTTTGTGACACAATTCCGAATGGCGGCCAGAATAATTTCTGCATAATAATTGTTCTGTAAGCTAGTTGATTCAAATTCGCACTCGGCCAGCGCGGTGGACTATGGCCTAAAATTCTCTCATTCTGAGAGAAGACCCGTGCCCAGCACAAGCTAGTTGATTCAGATTAAAAGGAGTAAGTAGTAGGCCAACCACATGTAAACTTCTAATTGTATCTGGGACTAATCACAATTGTTTATTGGCAGTGGTCACTTAACATTATAATACTTAACTGGTATTCATGATATGCGGTTTATGAATTGTTATAGAATTCTTTTTGCCGGTATTTGCCGCAGTTTGGCCGTGACCACGATCCATGCAACTGGGTCGAAATATCGGCAAAAAGAATTCTATAAGAATTCATAAACCGCATATCGTGAGTACCCGTTAAGTATTATAATGTATCAATTCCGCGATAATACTAGTCTAATATGGTCACTTAACATTAGACAGGTTATATATACATTCGTAAAAAAGTCATTATTACCCAACTGTATTGGAAACTTCTTTCGAGCGTATGTAAGTATGTATGTTGAATCATAAAAAAACGCCATTGCTTAAAACAATTAACTGTAAAGGAAATCAAACTTTTATTTAAATTTGCGCTTTCTGTTTTATTAGTGTTACATAATTATATTTGAAGTAGCAAACGAGCATACTATTTATCTGATGGGAAATAATCATCCATGGACAATATGGACATTGTAATATCCTTTCGTATGTGTATATATCATTAAGCTATTGTATAGGTTTTATCGCGGGATTTGAGTGTTGCGACCGAATCAAGAAGTTTCATAACGAAAAAACCTGACACCGCCCACTCCGCCTACCATGTAGCACGGCCGAGCCGGCTTAACATGTATGTATACGACAGTACGAAGCTCGCACGGATCGAGACGAGCTGCTCGGAAATCGGATGAATATTTAAGCAGCTGTTTGTGAAAAAGTATATAGCATCAAAGAAAAAACTTAAGTTATATGAAAGAAAAAAAATACTGCATAAATAAATAAATGATTATAATTGCATTAGTTGATAAAAAAAGCTACGCATTAGCTTTACCGCGGCAGTCCCCGAGTGCCGCAAGTTTTTTTTAATATAGAAGTATCAAATGACCATGTAGTCCACTTTATAGTAAATACATATAAGTATAATATTAGCCGCCTTATTCATAACACTAGTCGACACAAACCCTTAAATCTTAAAAAGGCTTCAAATAGCAAATGTGAGGATGTCATTCTGATATGAGACAGCCGATATATTATTGATTATCACGTTGATTACCATAATTGTCGCGTATTATACTTCAAGAATCGCACACCACGCTTATGTCGTCAACCTATTGTCTCATAGCTGGGCACGGGTCTTCTCTCAGAATGAGAGAGTTTTAGGCCATAGTCCACCACGCTGGCCTATATCCAATTGGTAGACGTACACACCTTTAAGAATTTATTGAAGAATTCTCATAGATTTCCTTACGATGTTTTTCTTCACCGTGAAGAAGGGATAATCAATTAGTAACGGACGAATAATTTTAGAAAAATCAGTTACAACAATCAGTAACCTGGGATTTGAACCCGGGAACCCTCGATCTAGCCTTATCACTACATAACTTATAAACGAAACCAAACTTAAGTATGATCAAATATGTATAGTGGTTAGATGAGTCATTTTTGGTGGCTAAAATTCAATTGACGCCCTATTTTTTATAAATTATCCAGAGCAGTGATAGCCTAATCGTTGAAACTTGCCCTTTCAATCGGAAGGTCCGAGGTTCAAACCCAGGCAAGTACCACTGATTTATGGGCGTATTAGAAATAATTATCACTACTTTTCGGTGAAGGAAAACATCGTGAGGAAAAACTACACACCCGAGAGTTCTTTAAAAAAAAAGTTCTCGGAAGTGTGTAAAGTCCACCAATTCGCACTTGGCCAACGCGGTGGACTATGGCCTCTCATTCTGAGAGAAGACCCGTGCCCAGTAGTGGAACAATAACGGGTTGTAACCTATATAGACAACGAACACGCAGTCCACCTGATCGAAAGTGATCACTCCCGCCCATGGAGATCTATAAGCAACTTAATGCAGTACAAGGGTTATATACCAAAGAGTGAAGTCAATCACAAATGAGTTGCTTTTCCTAAATACTAAGCATTTCTTGCATTATAATAGATTGGCTGTCACTTTTAAATATTTTTTTTCATGCTCTAGAGGTGCAATATAGTGGAGAATTAATTGTAAGAACTTTATTTACCTATGTTCAAGCAAATAAATGATTTGGTTTGATTTGATTTGATTTTACATAATACGACCATCTTAGACCTCAGGAATAGAACGTATCTTTATGTGATTTCAGAATAAACCTATGTTCTATATAAAGTTGCTTACAGACGACGTTGGGCGGCACTGCCACTACCGCCCAAGGTCGTCTGTTATGCAGATCAACTCGTTTGCTACTTCAATTAGATAAAAAATATGGGGTTGATAATGATAATAATGGACAAATAAATACAAGAATGTAGTAATTAATGTTGTTATAAATGAAAACATTAATAAATTAATAAATAAAGAGATAGTTAAACGGAAAACAAGCACTCCAAACAAATAACATACTCGGAAACAAAGTCCTTAATTTAACCGAAAGTTAAATAATTCAAGTTAAGGTAAACGTTAATTTATAATTAACTCGCAAACCCTCGTCACTGGGCCGTCAGTACCACTGTGTGCCAACAGTTCTTTTGTACCACACCTGTTCTAAACTTTGAAATTTTAACATATCTAGGTCAGTCGCCTTTTGACCCGGGAGCGGATGCACTACCTTTTTCGAATTAGTTAAATGTTTTGTTTATTTCATGTAAGTTTTTTATAAGAACATGCCAGTGCATTAAGATTAAGGGAAGCATTTTATAATATACCTTACAATGAACGACTTCTGTTCAAATCCGATACCCTCTAAGTAGCAGACATCCATCCATCCATCCATCCATTCATCAGCCTTTGAAAGTCCACTGCTGGACATAGGCCTCCCCTAATCTGCGCCACTTCGACCGGTCATGAGCCATCTGAATCCAGCGGTTACCCGCCGTCTTCTTCAGGTCATCAGTCCACCGGGTCGGGGGGCGGCCTGCACTCCCTTTGCCGAGACGTGGTCTCCATTCGAGGACTCTTCTACCCCCCCGGTTATCTGTCCTACGAACGATGTGGCCTGCCCATTGCCACTTCAGCCTACTAATTCTGAGAGCTATGTCGGTAACTTTCGTTCTCCTACGGATTTCATCATTACGAATTCTGTCACGCAGGGAAATACCAAGCATAGCTCTCTCCATAGCTCGCTGAGCGACTTTGAGCTTACGCACGAGGCTCACAGTAAAGGACCACGTCTCGGCGCCGTATGTCATCACTGGCAATACACACTGCTCGAACATCTTCGACTTCAGGCTCTGATATATCGCAGTAGCAGACATGGACAGTGGTTATAGACATTGGATTTTTTTATCCGATTGAAGTCGCAAACGAGCATACTGATAAGTGCTTACTGCCGTCTAATGTATAAGCGTCTACATAGAGAACATGTGTTTTATCCGAAGGCAATCACAGATGCGTAGCTTTTCCGAAGACTAAGATGGTCTAATAAGAACAGTGATAGCCTAATGGAAACTTGCCCTCTCGGGAGGACCGAGGTTCAAGCCCAGGTACGCACCACTTGTCGTCGTCAACCCATTATCGTCCCACTGCTGGGCACGGATCTTCTCTCAGAATGAGAGAGTTTAGGCCATAGTCCACCGCGCTGGCCAAGTGCGAATTGGTGGACACACGCACCACTGATTTTTCTAAAATTATGTGCGTATTAGAAATTAATTATCAGTGCTTTTCGGCAAAGAAAAACATTGTGAGGAAACTTACACACCCGAGAGTTCTTTAAAAAAAGTTCTCGGAGGTGTGTGAAGTCCACCAATTCGCACTTGGCCAGCGCGGTGGGCTATGGCCTAAACTCTCTCATTCTGAGTGAAGACCCGTGCCTAGCAGTGGGACAATAATGGGTTGACGAAAAATAGATTGTCGCCTCATATGACGGTGAGGCGATAACTGCCTTCATCTACACGCAAGAACACTGGTTCTACCACTGATATATCATCTAGATATTGATATAGTGATCACTTTTGATCAGGTGGACTGCGTGTTCGTTTTCTATATAGGGTACAACCCATTATTGTCCCACTACTGGGCACGGGTCTTCTCTCAGAATGAGAGGCCATAGTCCACCGCGTTGGCCAAGTGGTGGACTTTACACACTTCCGAGAACTTTTTTTTTAAAGAACTCTCGGGTGTGTAGTTTTTCCTCACGATGTTTTCCTTCACCGAAAAGTAGTGATAATTAATTTCTAATACGCACATAAATCAGTGGTGCGTGCCTGGGTTTGAACCTCGGACCTTCGGATTGAGAGGGCAAGTTTCAACCATTAGGCTATCACTGCCCTATATAATTTATAAAAAATAGGGCGTCACGGGAAATTTAACCATCAAAAATCACTCATCTAACCACTATACATATTTGATGTTACTTAAGTTACTGATAAATCATCTAGATACATATATTATATAAACGTTTAAGCTTTCTCCCCGTTCATTACAAATCTGTTTTCCGTTTCCCAACTCCGATTATTTCCAATTTCTCACAAAATATAACAATCTTGATTTAAATTCCCAACAATCCTTATTTATTCCCATCATGAGGCTTCACGTAAATTCCGACTAGCTCGCGTAAGCTCCTGTAATCTAAAACAGCGGTAATTTATTGAAGTCAAATTATTCCCGGGAATTACATCTGACCACCAAGAAAATTATTGTTTTAGAGAGGCTTTACAAAGTCTGAAATAGATTTATTTACTCACTAAATGGGAATTTTATAAGTCTTGGCAGAGGTTTACCACTTTTGTATTTAATTGTATCGTTTTTTTTGTCAGCTCTTCCTTGAATATTTTAATATTTATGTACTCCATCGCTAATTAATGACGACCCGCGTGGCGCAGCGGTTACCACACCGGTCTGACACGCAGTGGGTCCCGGGTTCGATTCCCGGCCAGACAGGTATCTGAATGATGAGTTTAGATTCTTGTTCTGGGTCTGGGTGTTTGTGTATTCGTCTATATGTGTGTCCATAGCACCCACGACACAGGAGCAAATCCTACTGTGGGGCTATGAGTGTAGAAAGCGTTTTTTTTTAAATTAAATTTGACACAGTAATCATACTAATATTATAAAGACGAAAGTTTGAGAGTGTATGTTTGATACTTCTTCACGTCTAAACGGCTGGAGCGATTTTCATAATTTTTGGTAGGGAGTTAGTTGACACTCTGGATTAACATATAGGCTACTTTTTACTGCGGAAAATTGATACATTGATTTTTTTAACGCGGGCGAAGCTGAGGTCAGCTAGTTGATCACAAAATTGATATTTTCTCCCCAATCAAACCACACGTGTTATGTTACCTTGTAAACCTTTTAATACACTCTTAACAAAGATACTCTCCTGAACTAAAATAATCGAAACCACCGAAACTCAAGAACTCTTCTATAGGTTGTAGAACCAGTGTAGTTCGCCCGGGGTGGTACCACCGCCACACCTATTTCTAGCGTGAAGCATTTCTAGCGTTTCGATATCGATATCGATTTTATATGAGGCGACCATCATTGTCCTCGGGAATAACAAAACATCTGTAATTGACTTTAGATAGCAGACTTCATGTCCGATCCGGTGGTAGTGTAAGAAAAAAAATGTAACTGACAATTTGTAGGTGCCCCCGCAGGCCTATACAAAATAAAGACATTTCATTTCATTTCATTTCATTTCAATATAAAGTTGCTTACAGGAGTCAATGGCCGGCAGTGACCACTTACCATCAGTTGGACTGCATGCTCGTTTGATACTTCAATTTTATAAAAAAAACTCTTTCACGCTAGCAATACGTATGGCGGTGGTGGTCTGTCAACCACAATCTTTCCTTCTAAACGTTTTTCTACACTTTTAATAAAGCGTATACAAATGAAGAGTTTTTTAATCTAAAGAATGACGTCATAGGGTGTAAAACAGTGACGTCGCATATTGTAAGGGAATGTACAGGAAGAGCGGGAAAGGAAGTCGTTGATGATGTTGTGTCGGAGAAATGATCCTTTGTATATTACAAGGCTCCTAGTAAGCTTTTAAATATTTTATTCGACTTTTTAAAAATAACTGATTTTGTTTCATAACTTCTTATGTCATATTTTTAAGGTGGTAAACGTTTGGTTCCTCGGAAGTGGTGCCACCGCGTTTCTACCGTGAAGATATGGTTGTCGGCGTACTTTTATTGAGACAATCATATTGGTCCTTTGGTATAATAACTTCGGACAGAACCTCTGCTCAACATAAAATTGACAGTTGAAACTTGCCCTCACGATCCGGAGGACCAAGTTTTAAGACCCAGGGACAGAGTTTTCTAAAATTATGTGTGTGTTAGAAATTAATTACCGCTGCTTTACGGTGAAGAAAACATTGCTAGAAAACCTGTGAAATCTACCAATTCGCACTTGGCCAGCACGGTAGATTATGGCTATAACCTTTCTCATTCTGAGAGAAGACCCGTGCCTAGCAGTGGGATATTATTGGGTTTGACGAGAATTCTGGGTAATCACGGACGAATTCCAACAACTGTGACTGGCAATTAATATAATTTATCATGTCTACATAGCTAATAGAGGTCTATTCGCTAGGGACGCCGGTCTAACACAACGGTTTTTAAAAGAACTGTCATAGCGACTGGGTGATTTTTCTGAAGTTTGGATAAAAAATAAGTTTGGCATTTCAAAGGGGAAAAGTCAGCATTTTTGTGACTCTCTTAAAAGGCAATTTGGACTGTGTTTTATTTATAATTTTCATGGCTATTGTAAGTTTTTTTATAAAACAGAACATGTTTCGTTTACTTTAATTTTAATAATTTATTTGGTTTGTAAATATTGCGAAGAAATACTGTTTTTTGTAACATTCGTGTATTAAATCTCCAAGCTATTAGAATGAATAGAAAAAATAAAAACAGGATTGCGCTGAGAAAAACAGAGGTGTACAATTTTCCTGAAACCGGGAATAAGGCGGGAATCATTTCCTTTTTAACCCCCTTCCTGCGTCCTGCTTTTAGAATAGGTCTTGTATAAGGAAAGTGTTTACTGCTGTTTCAAGAATGTTTATGCTATATTTTTTTCTAGTCTCGCCATTATCCTTTATCTTTTTTTATTCGATTTCTGACACTTACACACAGGATTTATCGTGTTATTATTTTTTCTTAAATATTTTTATTTTTCTTATTTTATTTTATTTATTTTATTCTGGACACAGACAGTCATGTACTACATAATTGGTCTTAAGATAACATAAATATGACATCACAGATTTAGAGTGCTAATAGTTATTATACAATACACTAGACAAGTTTAATGAGAATAGTTTAAACGAGAAATTGTATTGCTAATAACAGTTAAGTTATTTAAATTAATTATAGTAAATGCATATTCAGATTTTTTAAAGTAATTAAATTTTAACAAATAATGACTGAGTGATTCTTCTTTTAAATGTACTTATTGAATTACAGAGAGGATCAATATGACTCATTTGTTAATTATAAGCAGCCAATAATTATATTATAGTACGGATTGAGATAACTATTTTGAAGCAACTTCCTAACGTTTATTACTGCTTTCAGATGTAATGGTAGTTGCTAAATCAATGTTAAGTTTGATGGTAAACTTTATAGAAAAAAAAACTTACCTCTCTAAAACCAAACAACTGATAAAAATCTGAGATTTAACTTGTTTGTGAGGCATTAACAAATAGAGCGTATACTTAGCCAAACATCTTCAGATGCAACTAATTCTAGCCTTAAATTAAACTTGCACACGCCATCTATTTCCCAAATGTTTGCTCCAATAAGTCATCCAGTTCTGAATCGATTCCAGTGAACGGTGATTCTAATTCGATTACTCGCAGCAATCGTATATCGCTCATTGGGATTCTATTTGGATTCAATTCAAATGATTGCTTCTGAATCACGGACTAATAAATTCTCGCATGGCGTACTCATAGTTCATAGGCGTTGCAAATTGTATGCCATTACTTATACATGTAGGTGCATATGCATAGATGTATAGTATGGATTGAGCAGGATTGGATGGTCTATTCAAATTTGCGTCTGTCTATTGAATAATAATAATACTTCAAGTTATGGCCATTTCTTTAAGGTTTAAACACAATATTATAAAATTAATAAGCAATATTTAAATTGATTTCTGATATGTAAGAACAGCTCGAATATTTTTATATTTTGCTTAAATATAATAAAGAACTTAATATAATATTGAAGCAACTTCATCAGATTTATTAATGCTTTCAGATTTAATGGAAATTGCTTAATTACTTTCGGTAGAACTTTTAGTCAAGTTTGAAGTTAAAGTATATAGTGAAACAGTATACAGTCAAAAAAATTTACAAAATATGTATTGGAAATCAAACTACTTTTTATCAAACTATTTTTTGTGCAAGAACTAGAGTGAACTAACAAATAGAGCGCATACACTTAGTCAAATATATTAAGATGGAAATAATTCAATGCTTAAATTAAACTTGCACACACCATCTATGAGTATTTGCCAAATATTTGCTCCAATAAGTCATTCAGTTCTGAATCGATTCCAGTGAACGGTGATTCTAATTCGATTACTCGTTCGTAGCAATCGTATATCGCTGCTCACTGGGATTCTATTTGGATTCAATTCAAATGATTGCTTCTGAATCACGGACTAATAAATTCTCGCATGGCGTACTCATTGTTCATAGGCGTTGCAAATGTATGCCATTGCCATATACTACACATATATAGTATGGATTGGGCAGGATTGGGTGGTCTATTGAATTTGCATCTGTGATTCAATGATATTCTAAGTTATTGACATTTTTTAACCTTTTAAACACAATGTTATGAAATTAATAAGTGATATTTAAGGACTTCTGCTGGCTTATTTAAGCCATTGACGCATAAAGACAGGTACTGAATCTGACTTGAAACACGTTTCTCTTTGCAAGTTTTAAAAGTGACGAGATTCCAAAATATATAGTTAGGTGGCTTTACTTCAAAAAAATATGGTTACTTTGATTAAACTCAAAGTTCCGTGGCTTGCCCGCTGCGGGCACGTCTACCACATTAGTAAGTATCATATGAGTTAATCATAAGTTCTGTGTGCCAAACTTAAAGCTAAATCCTTCCTATGTTTTTTGTGTGAAACAGTCAAATCACATTACATACATTCTCATATATTCAGATTAAAAATTACCAGACTTGTTTGGACTATTGGATAAGGTTTGGTTTAGCAGTCAGCCGAGAGATGTCATTCATTGACTATATTTTTTATCGATTAATAGGTAACATTAAACCCCTCAGTGCTTGAGTTAATATCGCTAAATGTCGCTAACAAACAATGACGTCAGAATAAATTAATTGCGCTTCCGAGGTGTAAATTGGTGTTCGTTAATGAATCACCTTTGACTCGTGCCGTGACCCTAGTTAATGGTCACCTGACTTCGGTCATGAACAGTGACCTATTTAGACCTTAGCACAGCTTATAGAACAGTCAATTAGAATGAAACTGTTATAATAAGGATGACAGAGGTCATGAAGACTCTGTTTTAAATGAGGCGACAGACCTTAGACCTCGGGAGTTGCTACTCCCGAGTTGCATGTGTGATTGTTGTCTGCCAGAACCTCTGTTCTTTTTTATAAGGTTGAAGTAGCAAACGACCATCCAGTCCACCTGATGGTAAGTGATCACTGCCGCCCATGGACTTACAGATGTCCAACTTCATACAGACCATGGGGTTCTATCTGAAGTCAATCACAGATGCGTCGCTACTCCCGAGGACTAAGACGGTCGCGTCATATAAAAGTGTGCCGGCAACCACACCCTTCCTTCGAACCGCAAAAACGGCTTCACCCTAGAAAGAGGTATGGTGGTGGTACTTCTCCGGGCGAACTACACTGGTTCTACCACCTATTACATCTATATGAAGTAGTTCAAATTTGACCACTAGGAAATATTTAATGAGTATTTGAATGTCTAAATAGAAACACTCTGATGTTGCACATTACTTTAAGATTAACAATAACAGAAAAGACTTTATGATCTTTGTAAGAAACCGGCACAGTAACCATATTATAAGGCCAGCCAATCTCACAATATTATCATTGCTAAAACAAAGTCCATACTTTTTCCTTGTAAAAGTTTTGAAACGCGAAATCAGAAGGCCGATGAATCAAGGCCGTGCAAAACTTTATAATTACAGAATTCCAACATTTTTATTTCGCCTACACGGGATGCGAGTTGTTTTACACTTGACGATACGACTTCAATGAAGTTGTAATAATTCTGTGTGACAGATATTCCCTGTAAGGGTCCGATCACATAGTCTTAGACCGGCTCGGAGAGGAGAGCAGATTTTTATCACGTTGGAAATAGAGTTTTGAGAAGTTGTATTAAGGTTTATTTTTATATGTGCACTTCTTTTGTCAGTAGAAGTATTTGAACGCGCTTCGTGTGAAATAATAAGAGGAGCTCCTCGGCTCTGATTTTCTTATTCGGCTTTCTCTCACTCGCATGGCGGCTACGCTCCGGCTACTTCTTCTTACGTGTGAAAAGAAAAATGTAAGCCAATGCTCTCCGAGCCGGTCTGTCTGAATGGACCCTAATTCAACAAGAGATGGTGCCATTTCTGTGACGAAAAAACCTAACACCCCTACTCAGCCTACCATGTAGCGCGGCCGAGCGTTGTCTTAACGTGTATGTATATGGTACAACGGTACGAAGCTCGCACGGATTGAGACAAGCTGCTCGGAAATTGGACGAATATGTAAGCAGCTGTTTCTGAGAAAGTATATAGTATCAAAGAAAATAAGCATGAATTAATATCAAAGAAAAAAATACTGCATAAATAAGTAAATAATTATAATTGTATAAAATAACTATGCAATACCGCGGCAGTCCCTGAGTCCCTGAGTGCTGCACGTTTTTTTTTAACAAAAATATACCTACAATGTAAATTATACTGAGACATAACATAATTGAATACCGAGACATGTTATTACTGTTACTTTAAGCAATATTGTGGCAAAGTAAATAATGACAACAATATGGCGATATTTAATTTTGGCCATTTAAATAAGGGTCTTGGAATATTAATTTAAAATAACTAAACTATCCCCTATCTTGGTAATTTCAGAGAAGGAAGGTTATTCCAAAAGAGATATTTCAAAAAAATGTGTAGATAATTATCAAAAAAAAACATTTTAAAACTAAGTCTAATACTATATCGTTTTTTATGCTATATATAAAGTACCGAATGTGTACTTCATATTAATTAAAATCTAGCCTTATTTATGGCTAACGAGTAAATCTAATCTAACTTAAACTGCTAAATTATTGTTTAATGAAGGAGGCGTCCTTTGAAATTAAGGTCGTATTCCGATCCGGTGGCAGTGTAAGAAAAAAATGTAACTGACAATTTGTAAGTGCCCCCGTAGGCCTATACAAAATAAAGACATTTCATTTCAACACATTTTTCTTGTGTTCTATTATTTAATTAAGTCACTATTTCACTAACACTACACTATGTTAGTCCGTTTCAGACTTCTCACTAGGTCCGTCCTATACTACCCTCTTTCGTGTGATATTATTCCTCCTGCAATTTAAAGGTTGTCTGGAAGAGATCACTATTTTAGTGATAAGGCCGCCTCTTGTAGCTTGCATTATGTCTTTTTATATTTGTGATATATATGTGTATTTAGTGTACAATAAAGAGTTTTTGTATTGTATACTACTACTAGCAGCCCCGACAAACGTTGTTTTGCCATATAAAAAATAAAAAAGAAATGTTAAGGGTGGACAACCCTTAAGGGGTATGAAAAATAGATGTTGGTCGATTCTCAGACCTACTGAATAAGCATATAAAATTTGGTAAAAATCGATCAAGCCGTTTCGGAGGAGTATGGCAACAAAAACTGTGACACGAGAATTTTATATATTAGATACTACGTTCTATACTATATCGTAACAGTAGAATTTTATTTAAGTCGCGTCGTCACGTAAAAATGTAATGGTCTTATTTCACGAAAACAGAACTTTTATTAATTTCCCTACTGAATGCTTTACCTGACTTGAGTAACTTTCTTATTTCAATGCTTGATAATCTTGAAAGTATACTGTAATTTTAATAGGAATTAAATGGATCCTATCCTGAACTTAAAATTGAGTAGGTATTTCAGAAGAAACCTTAAAGGAGTTAGAAAGTCCTTCCTGGAATTACTTTCATTATAAAAACATATATTTCACAGGTAGAACCAGTGTAGTTCAGGAGAAGTACCACCGCCACACCTATTTCCAACGTGAAGCATTTCTTGCGTTTCAATGGAAGGGTGTGGTTGCCGGCACACTTTTATATGAGGCGACCATCATAGTCCTCGGGAGTAGCAACGCATCTGTGATTGACTTCAGAACCCATGTTCTATATACAGTTGTTTACCACTTGTGGCCACTGCCACCCATGGACATCTGGTCCATGGGTGGCAGTGGCCACTTACCATCAAGTGGACTACATGCTACTTCAATGAGATAAAATAAATAGTAAAAACAGAATAAAAAAAAATATTTTAGTCCGACTCTTACTAAGCCGGCTATTTCCGAAATTATTATTCGTTAAATGTAATAATGCCCATAATATATTTACCTTCAAAACATTAACCTCATAATAAGTTTTGTTAAAATACTTCAGAGATTATTTTCTACGGAGACTAAATTATTTCAAAGTGTACAAAGAATTTAACCTATTAACAATAAGTCTGTTACGGTATTTTTAATCTAATACGTATCTTAGTTTTTCTATTTTACCTATGTTAACTTTTATAGAATTCGAACTATTTTTTTCTGTTCATTAGACACACGGTTGAACTGTTTAAGCTATCATTATGATACATTATTTAACCGAGTTCCCAAAGGAAAGAGGTTATCTATTTGTCACGTATATTTTTTTTAATACTTAACGGGTACTCACGATATGCGGTTTATGAATTCCTATAGAATTCTTTTTGCCGATATTTCAGTTTGGCCGTGACCACGATCCATGCAACTGGGTCGAAATATCGGCAAAAATAATTCTATAAGAATTCATAAACCACATATCGTGAGTACCCGTTAAGTATTACCTATAATGTATCAATTCCGCAATAATACTAGTCTACAACCATATATCATTATGATCTTATCATCTTAGTCCCCGGGAGTAGTAATGTATCTGTGATTGAATAATAATAATAAACTTCCAATTGAAATCAGAAATTTGTCAAGTAATAAGTTTAAAACATATGTTAAGATCAAATTTAGTCGTAAAGCATATTATAAAATTTCTGACTACTTCTATATAGTCAGAAATTTTAACAAAACAGGTTGGGACTGAACAATACGTTTCCATAATTAATTGAGTGTCAAAATGTAGCGTATCCTGCCAAAAATGCTTCTTGTTTAGCCAAATATAAGGCAAGATACTGCAGCTAACTTTTATAACCAATGAAATAAACATGGCAATAAAAAGATATACAAAGAAAAAAGACAAACCCACTGAGTTTTTTCCGGATCTTCTAAGTTGAGGTCGTGTTCCGAACAGGAGGTAGTGTAAAAAATAATATATATAGGTAACTGACCATTTGTAAGCGCCACCGTAGGTCTATGCAAAATAAAGACATTTCATTTCATTGACTTAACATAGAACCACTTCTGTATAACGTTGCCGATGTCCATGGGAGACAGTGACCACTTACTATTAGGTGGACTGCTTGCTACTGCAATCAGTATATTTCTTGTTACTCCTCATTTATTTCTATTGTCCCACTGCTGGGCACTGGTCTTCTCTCAAAATGAGAGAGTTTAGGCCATAGTCCACCGCGCTGGCCAAGTGCGAATTGGTGGACTTCACACACCTCCGAGAACTTTTTTTTATAAAGAACTCTCGGGTGTGTATGTTTCACGATGTTTTCCTTCGCCGAAAAGCAGTGGCAATTAATTTCTAATACAAAGGATTAGTATTGCCATCCAATGAGGCAATGTTGCCAGCGTTTTGGGTACGCTTCCCAAGGTCAATAATTTAGATGAAGTTTTTTATATATAATGTTTTTTTTTTCTTTTTAATATAGGTTATTATATTAATTTATATGGTGTAAATATATATTTTAGTTTAAGTTAGTTTACATTTTACTTTAATATAAAATATGTTATTTAATATTATAAATATGTTGACACGAAATAAATATTCTTATACGCACATAATTCGTAAAATCAGTGGTGCCTGGGTTTGAACCTCATACCTCCCGATCGAGAGGGCAAGTTTCAACCATTAGGCTATCACTATTATATGCCTACTGCGAAATAATTGAAGTGGCGTCGCCTCGGAACGCTATAACAATATTGCATTATGCAAATGGTTATATCGAAGTGCTTCCTCGTGTTAGTGAGCGTAAGAAAGGGTCTTAAGGTCGCTCTTTATAGGCATGTGAGCTCGAATTGTAGTATGATAAAAATATATGAGTTCGTGGACGCCTACGTAGTTTGCTAGTTTCTCTAGTTTGGTTTGTCTTTATAATACTCATTGCCACATTAGGATTGAGTGCTGTGATCACTCATACATAAGAAAAGAAATAGATTCAACTAGTCACCCGTAGCATCGGCCGAAATTCGACCGTAATTTAAATTAAAAATCAAATGTCATCTGACATTCTTGACGTTGTGTCTTTTCATTTTCATTTACTAAGTACATATGTGTTTGTGACAAATGCAAGGCAGTGTGTGTAATGTGTTTTTAGTTCATTTTATGTATGAAAAATGCATTATTTGAAAAAAATATTAACATTCTGCACTCCTTCTCTACGTCCACTATAACCGTGCAAAATTTCATACTAATCCGTCCGCGGCATATTACTTAAAAATCCGTCACAAATTTTTGCTTCACGTATTAATATAATAATGTCTTACTATGAAATCAGATAACGTCAAAAATGTCAGATGTCTGTCACAATACCCGCAAATAATAAATATAATTATATAACCAACGTTACCTACTTTACTTACTAAATTCATAGAAATTTCAAAAACTAATTTTTTGCTTGACCGGGTATTGAAAATGGAAGTTTTTTTATACTTGAACCTGGCGATAAGGCAGACGGGCTCGTCCCTGTAGCGTGATTGTTCAAAAATGATGTGATTGATAAAAAGTTACCATTACATTTTTATTAAGATATCTACCTATAAACAAACAGAGTTATAGTTTTCTTATAAAATAAATATCCTATTTTATTATAGAATATAAATTTTGACAAATTATTTGACATTTGCCAAATTATGCTTAAAGTAATTTAATATGCTTCCTGTGTTTTCGTTTTTCTATAAACGGAAATGTTTAAAAAAACCTACACTCATAGCCCCACAATAGGATTTTCTCCTGTGTCGTGGGTGCCATGGAAACACACAAAGACGAATACACAATTACCCAGAACAAACAACTAAACAAATCATTCACATACTTGTCTGGCCGGAAATCGAACACAGGACCCACTGCATGTCAGAACACAGGACCCTCGGCATGGTAACCGCACCACTACGCGCGTTGACAAATTGTGTTATAATAGCAATATGTTTATAACTGCAATACGTTAGAAAAACTCAAATGAAAAGTAATCAAAAGATCTCCGTTTTTTAAACAAATTTGGTAGAAGCAGTAATTTTTATTTTTTTTATTTGACTGAAGTAGCAAACGCGCATTCAGTCCACCTGATAGTAAGTGGCCACTGCCGCCCATGGACATCTGTAATTAACTTCATACAGAATATGGGTTTCATCTGAAGTCAATCACAGGTGCGTTGCTACTCCCGAGGACTAAGACGGTCGATCTTATATAAAAGCTAGCAATGATAGCTTAAACGATTCAACCGTGTGTATATAAACAAAAAATACTTACTTAGAATTCTATAAAAGTTAACATAGGTAAAATAGAAAAACTAAGATACGTATTAGATTAAAAATATCGGAACAGACTTACTGTTAATAGGTTAAATCCTTTGTACTCATGATGGTCGCCTCAGTTGAAGTGTCGGCAACCACACCCTTCTGTCGAAACGCAAGAAATGCTTCACGCTAAATTTTCCAAAATATTGAATTATACCCATTATGCCCCGTCACCAGGGGCACAGATTTAATGCATATACCCTTTTATCGAAATAAGAGCCATTATAACAATATCAGATTATGTAAATGGTTATATTGGAGTGTTTTCCCGTGTTAGCGAGCATAAGGAAATAGACTTACATAAAGGTTACTTTTATATGAGCGTGAGGCTTTCAAGCTTACTGTGTGTACAGGTTTTCAATTTCAACTGAAAGCTAAAGTCTAACCTGGTTTTAAAGGCGTGTATTAGACACTTTTAAAGGCGTTTCAATATTGGTCTATATCATCTCAAAAAAATCTTCTCATGTTTGTCGGAAATGGCGGTATTGTGGCAACACCGGAACGCCAGCGCCATCTAGTGGCGGTCGATGAAATTAGGGTTGTACCAGTTTAATGACCGACACCTCAGTCTATCGTTGACGGTCGGCCGAAACAGACGACTCTAAAATCATCCCGCGTTCTTAGTGCTACGATTTCTTGCCTACTTAATTTAGTTTGATTAATTCAGTGATTGTAACAAGTTTAATTCGGCAATATACTGTGTGCTAAAATTAAGTCTGCAATTTATTCTCGTGCTAATATTCCCTATCAGAGCCCACAGTAGGTTATCCTGATACGATGAGCGAAAAAGAACCACCCCCTCCGTCATATTTATATTATAAGTGTCTTAAATTAAATAGCAATAAAAATATCTAATAAAAACTCTGCATTTGTCATACCTGTTTTTGTCTTATAACGACAGTGTCAAACATTTTAGTGCTATTTTAAGAATACTGGTCACCCGTCGCAACAATCGAAATTTGACCGTAATTTAAATCAAAAACTAAACTTCATATTGTCCAAAGTAGCACCAATATTTCTCTAATTTAAATAAATTGTAATAATTTTTAAGTTATTTTGAATGCACCCGTTTAACATAAAAAGAGGTTTAATTAGCTAAGCTTCATTTAAAAGCAATAGTGGGTATTTTGACAAAGATATATGATATTTTTGACGTTATGTGTTTTCATAGTAAGACATTGAATGTTCTATTTCGTTCATTAAGTGTTTGTGTCAAATGCAAGGTAGTGAGTGTAATGTGTTTTAGTTGATTTTATGTATGATATATGCATTATTTGAAAAAATATTAATATTCTACATTCCTTCTCAACGTCCACTATAATCGTGCAAAATTTCACACTAATCCGTCCGCGGCATATTACTTAAAAATGCACCACAAGTTTTTACTTCACGTAATATATAGATTTATAAATCCAAATGTATATAACGAAGTGAGCATGACATCAGGATGGTCGAGGTCTTCATTACTGTCCGTTCTTGAAGATTTCAAGTAAAACATAGGAGTAAACTTCTTCGATTTATTCACACTTGAGGTCCGATCGCTTCGATGGTTAGACAAGAATCTTTTTCTACCGGCGCTCGCCTTTTTACAATAATGTTGAGTGAGGTGACAATAACAAATTTATGGAGGGTAAACTAAATTAACATCTTTAGAAATCATTATATATTGCTAATTTAATAAACAAAAAAAAATCGATCTTTAAAGTAACTAAAACAATTATTTTCGGCAACTTGTTTTTATAAATACTCGGTGTCCCGCCAACATATATTTTATGTATAAACACGCTTTCTACACTCATAGCCCCATACTAGGATTTTTCTGTGCCGTGGGTACCATTGACACACACAAGACGAATACACAAACACCCAGACCCATAACATGAATCTAAACTCATCATTCAGATACCTGTCTGGCCGGGAATTGAAACCCATTGCGCGTCAGACCGGTATGGTAACCGCTCCGCCACGCGGGTCGTCGTATGAGATATAAAACTAACTTATCCCGATATTACAATTTACAAATTAATTGAAGAACAAAACAACCCAATCAGCAAGTTGATAACACTAACTTTTTTTATTTTTTTTTTTATTTGACTAAAGTAGCAAACGAGCATGCAGCCCACCTGATGGTAAGTGGTCACTGCTGCCCATGGACATCTGTAATCAACTTCATACAGAACATGAGTTCCATCTGAAGTCAATCACAGATGCGTTGCCACTCCCGAGGACTATGCTGGTCGCCTCATGTGAAAGTGTGCCGGCAACCACACCCTTCTATCGAAACGCAAGAAATGCTTCACGCTAGAAATAGGTGTGGCGGTGGTACTTCCCCGATCGAACTACACTGGTTCTACCACCTATAAAACTGAATAAGCGGCTTAAACGAAATCAAATTTTAGCGAACAGGGAAACAATATTAATATTTACCTGCCGAACCCATTCCTCCCTTAGTCAATTACGAAGGCCCAATAAATAGGCCCAAAATTGAATATTCAGAAACTACTTCACCCCATCCCTTAATTGGGCGCAAAACAATGGCATACGTGACCGCCATACTGATTGCTCTAACGAATTAACCAAAGATATTATAAGGGATTCAATAATTGGCTTCCGTTAGATGGAATCAGTGTCGATAAATTCTTTATGATCTTACCGTGCTTCATAAGGATACCCTCCTTATATCGCAATCATAAGGAGGGTAGTTTTAGATTTTTTGGCACAATTTACACATTTTAATGAAATAAAGATTTTATTATATTACCGGTCTGACGCGCTATGGGGCTCGGGTTCGATTCCCGGCTAGACAGGTATCTGAATGATGAGTTTAGATTCATGTTCTGGGTCTGGGTGTTTGTTTATTCGTCCTGTGTGTGTCCATGGTACCCACGACACAGGAGAAAATCCTAGTGTGGGGCTATGAGTGAAGAAAGCGTGTAGACAGCATGACTGCGACATAAGGATACCCTCTCTATATCGCAATCATAAGGAGGGTATCCTTATAATTTTCGAAAACGTTGTACGTTACTATTACAAATAAATAAATAATAAATATACTATTACAAAAATATATAAATTACTACTTAGATCCCGCGGCTTCACCCGCCGTAACAAAAAAACCATTGTCCCGCCGAAATAAGATATTTTCATACAGTAAGAGGAGCCTATATGATAATCCAGAGTATCAGATAAGTCTGTACTAAATTTTATGAAAATTGCTTCAGCCGTTTCCCCTTGAAGGAGTAACAAACATACACACTCACAAACTTTCGCCTTGATAACATTAGTATGAATGTGTGTATATCAATTTTTTGGCACGTACTACTTATGCAATTGTAACAAGTAACATATCTCTAGAATCGTCCCAGTATGCGTTGTGTCATAGGCTACATAATTTTTAAATATTGCGCCTGTGGTCGCAGAAAAAGTGGGAAATTGATGATTTGTTTTATGTTAACAATATGGGTATCAAATGAAAGTTGATAAGTATTCTATACTGATTGCTCTAACGAACTAACCAAAGATATTAATAAGGGATTGAATAATTGGCTTCCGTTAGGTAGAATCAGCTTCGATAAATTCTTTAGTATCTTACCCGACTGCCTCAGAAGGATAGTAATGATTTTTAAGCATACGTTTGAATACATTGTAAAAAAGGCTATATAATTTTGAAATATGGGGCCTGCGGTCATAGAAAAAAGGGGGAGAGTGACATTTTTTTTTTATTTGACTGAAGTAGCAAACGAGCATGCAGTCCACCTGATAGTAAGTGACCACTGCCGTCCATAGACATCTGTAATCAACTTCATACAGAACATGGTTTCCAACTGAAGTCAATCACAGATGCGTTGCTACTCCCGAGGACTATGATGACAATTATTTTTATCATGGGTATCAAATGAAAGCAAAATATACTATTACAAAATATATAAATGATGACACATTCATGTTACTTTTTTGGTTCAAAATCCTAGAAAGGGTAGACAGATGAGTTGCCAATCCCGAGGACTAAGATGGACTCATATAAAAGTGTGTCGGCAACCACAACCTTCCACCAAAACGCAAAAAAGCAGACGCTAGAAATAGGCGTGGTACCTCCCCGGTCTTTATGACCACCGACTATTGTTCTACCTACCTTGAAACCTTGTGTAGGATTCATACATACATTCAAACTAAAATAATATACAATCTCCTTACATACACGAAAATTTCGCTTGTAGGTTCATCCCATATTTTCGAAAACAAAAAATAGGTTGAGAAACTAATAATAATACAATAGATATAGATATTTCTATAATTTTTGGTTTTAAGTTTTTTTTTTCAAAATCCATTTGCTTTAAAAGTTACTACACTATTATATTATTTTACTTTTTTAAAACCCGATACATGCCTTCTAATAAATATAACTGATGCTTAAAATTAACAATCTAATATATGAACGAAAAACAACCTTTAAGATAAAATATCAAACTCTGTGCCAATAGGAAAAGTTAAAGAGAATTGTACAGCACTTAATAATAATATATCTCTTGCAAGCAAAGGCGCACAAAGGCCTGCTGCGGACACCCTGTAGCTACTGCAAATTGAGTAATAGGGTTGACAAGCGCTTCCGGATTTCTGAATTATTTTATGCCATTTTATATGATTTTTATATTTGTTTTTATCTACGGTTTTAATCTTTTCACTTATACAAAAAGTCTCTAGATAACACTGTTAACTTTATCCAGGTACTTTTCTGTTTAAAACCATCATACAAGTTTTTTTTAAAATAGGCAATAGGAAAAGTTAAAGAGCACTTATAGGATTTAATAATAATATGTATATCTCTTGCAAGCAAAGGCACACAAAGGCCTGCTGCGGACACCCTGTAGCTACTGCAAATTGAGTAATAACGCTTTAGCATTTTTGCATTATTTTGTGCAACTTTTACATGATTTTAACATTTAACATGAATTACTTTTAGCCTCTTCACTTTAATTTTGAACATTATATTCATACTTTTCTTTTAAAAATCATTATATAGATTGATTATTTTTAATAATTTGTATGCGTATCTTTTGATTTACTAATGTTGATTAAAAGATTCAAAAAATACAGCACATTCGTAATGTAACGAATGCCATAAATATCGTTATAAAATCCTTAAAAGTAAACATCATATAACTCTATCAGAAGATTTATACCTTAGATAATGATGACACATGGTATCATCATCATCTAAGGCGCTACAGCCGCGGGTGGGCCTCGGCCTGGTCCAGAACATATCTCTAGTCCAGTCTATTTTGAGCTTTCTTCCCCCATCTTGTCACGCCCACAGTTTTTAGGTCTTGCATGACTCCATCTAACCGCCTGAGTTTTGGGCTTCCTCGGTTTCTCCGTCCGTCCGGCTTACCATGTAGTAGACGTTGGGGAACGGCGGGTTTCATCCATCCTTTCCACATGTCCAGGTCACCGTAGGCATCCAACTTTTATGACCTTAATAACATATATGGTATGATAAGAAAATAATTTGAAATGTCAGATAGCAGAGACCACTTACAATGCCAGACAGCATGCACGTTTGCTACTTCAATCTTTTAAAACTGATGTTAAATATCACTTAATATAGAATAGATAGTATACGTTAATAAAACTCATAACATCAAACATTATATTAAACGTTACTTTGCAAAGAGTTAGCACAAAGGAGTGTAAAGCGAACGCCTGTTACTGAGCAAATTGAGCTTAGGGTTGTGCTTTGCAATGTTTGTTTGAGCTAGTTAGAAACACTAGCCCAACATCACAATTAGTAAATCTCTTTGGGTACGTGTTAATAAGTTTTGCAAGGTAGGACGAGTATGATTCCGAGAAGGTACCATCGTCACACTTTTTAGTAAGAAACAGTTCTTACGTTTCGGTGAAAGAGTCTGACTGCCGGCATTTTATATTTTAAAGGCTTTAAAAGAAAGTGTGTGTTTACATGAACATGTTACAAATTGAATGTAAAAATTACCATCAGTTCCGTCATTTTTCATTAATTTTAAGGTGAAGGAAGGTCTACGATTTTCTATGAGATTCATTTATCATCGCAATATATATTTTGATGTCATTATCTTATAACCACTTTCTCATAGGTAAATCTTTCAATATTTATGTATTTATTAGGGGGGAATCAAGGTTGTTACTTAATTTTGAGTTGCAATGCAGCCGGTTCAGGATCAAATCTTACTCTATTCTCGCTAAATATTTCTTAGTTGTAACTTCTCTCAAAAATTTACAGCAACATTCATTAAAATTAGTAAATGGGAAAAACGTAAGGACGTTTAGTGTGAAAAATATGTATCAATGTTACATTTCCACAATACGTATTCAAACTTACGCGTCAAGTGTAGTAGGCGTTATTTTTTTTACAACAAATATTTCAAATTCAGGTGGAGTTTATAATAAATTTAGTTATTCCCGCTACTTCGCCCACTTCTATCACGTGTACCATAAAAATAAGTACCTTTTTATATCTTTACAATCCCTATTCAATCTGACAAACTTTCGTTTTTTTTTAATGTTAAAAGGTAATATGTTTCTCTGAATATCGGTATACATATAAAATACAAACTCACTTATCTATACTAATATGTCTGACATGTAAATTTTCCAAAATTGCTTCCTAAATATATTATTAGAAACACAAAGGATGAGGACACCCTGTAGTTACTGAGCAAATTGAGTAATAGCGCCGTAGTGCGCTTTGTAGTCATGTTTGTGTGCTCAAGCAAGTTTGTACAGCGCTGTATTTGCTTTACTGTCCATCTTGCTGTTACGAGATTCTGTTTGATCTTATCTATTAGTCCTTTATATAGTCTAATAAAAGTAACTAGTCACCTGTCGCAACGGTCGAAATTTGACCGTAATTTAAATTAAAAAACTAAACATATTGTCAAAAGTAGCACGAATATTTCTCAAATTCAAATAAATTGTAATAATTTTCAAGTTATTTTGACCGCACGTGTTAAAGGTAAAAATAAGTTCAATTAGTTAACCTGCATTTAAAAGCAATAGTGGTTATTTTTACGAAGACATCTGACATTTTTGACGTTATGTGTTTTCATAGTAAGAAATTGAATGTTCTATTTCGTTTATTATTGTGTTTAGTATTATGTGTTTGTGTCAAATGCAAGGTAGTGTGTGTAATCTGTTTTTAGTTGATTTTATGTATGTTTTATGCATTATTTGAAAAAAATATTAACATTCTGCACTCTTTCTCTACGTCCACTATAACCGTGCAAAGTTTTATACTAATCCGTTTCAAAATGCTTCACAAGTTTTTGCTTCACATATTAATATGTAGATAATGAAATACGTTGGTATCCCTAGAAATGAAAAAGTAATGTTTAATTTTGTTAGTTTTACTGTTTTGTGCTAATATGTTTTAATTTGAAGGCTGTATAAGTTCCGCGCTAGAAAATAAAAGGTAAATTTTATTATTGTCAGTTTTTCATCTTTATGTTAATTATTGACTTAGTCTGTTATATCGTAACTGATAGAGAATAAAATAATAATTCTAAATTCTAAAAACCTTAAATTAAATAATATATTGGTGTTAGATTTCAAATATTAACTTCAAAAAAGAACGCTTTCAACTCTTAAAAACGCTTCAATCTTTATATAGAGTCTTATATAATATTTCATGTTTTATAACAAGCGAACAAAGGCAGCTGTAGCAGACACCCTGTAGAAACTGATCGAATTAAATAACTGCGCTGTATTTGCTTTACTCTCTTCATCCTACATTTCGAAGTTATGTTTGTCTTATCTATACAATACACTCATAAATAATTTAATAATTTTCTTAGCTGACTCCAATATAACTTAGCAAAAACGTGAATTTAAAATTTGAAATTTGAGACTTTATAGATATTTTGTATGTCATTGTTTTAATGATATTAATAAGTAATCAGTCGTAAAGCAGGAAGTAATTGAAAACTAAATAAATTTAATACGATTTTGACTTATACCATCGCGGAATTTATTCTTGTTACCATGTAACGGTTACTCTTATTGTGGTGTCGTGGTGATCCATGCTACTGAGTTGAAAATTGGCAAAAGAAAACCAAAAAAATTGAATATTGGGAGTCATCGTCAACGAAACTCACGATGTTTTCATTCACCGTGAAACAGTAACAATTAAATTCTAATATACACGTATTTGTTATACTTATTTGTCCACCAATTCGCAATTGGCCAGCGCGGTGGACCATGGCCTAAAACTCTTTCATTTTGAGAGAAGACCCGCGCCCAGCAGTGGGACAATAATCGGTTGACGACATACACGTATTTAAAAAACAGTGGTGCTTGCCTGACATTTGAAACTCGGACCTTCCGGTCAAGAGGGCAAGTTTCATATAACAATATTAATTTATTAACGCCACAAAGGCTATACACCCTGTAGCTACTGAGCAAATTGAGTAATAGCGCCGTAGTGCGCTTTGTAGTCATGTTTGTGTGCTCAAGCAAGTTTGTACAGCGCTGTATTTGCTTTACTGTCCGTCCTTGTACATTTGAGGAGTTGGATTATTTGTACTAAGACATAGATAATTTTGTTGAAACTGCTAAACTAATTTCAAGGTGGTACAACCCTTTGTGGATGAACTCTAGAGGTGTCTCTGCCACATCTATTTCTGCTTTATAAAGCAGTGTAGCGGGGTTATGGTCTGTAGGGTGTAGGGTGTTATAAATATCTACCTTTTTATTTGACTAAAGCAGCAAATGAGAATGCGGTCCGCATTCTGATGGTAAGTTGTCACTGCCGCCCATGGACATCTGTACGCAACTTCATATAGAACATAGTTTCTATCTGAAGTCAATCACAGATGCATTTCTACTCCCGATGACTTTGACGGTCGTCTACTATAGAAGTGTGACGGCAACCACACCCTTCCATCGAAACGTAAGAACTGCTTCACGCTAGAAATTAGTATGGCAGTGATACCTCTGGGTCGAACTACACTGGTACTGCCACCTGGTATGTGCAATTATCTTTCTTGGAGTTCATTATAGACGTTCATGATGGCACAAGTCGCTTTTCTCATCAACCCATTATTGGCCCACTGCTGGGCACGGGTCTCCTCTCAGAATGAGAGAGGTTAGGCCATAGTCCACCGCGCTGGCCAAGTGCGGATTGGTGGACTGCACACACCTTTGAGAACTTTTTTTTTTAAGAACTCTCGGGTGTGTAGGTTTCCTCGCGATGTTTTCCTTCACCGAAAAGCAGTGATAATTAATTTCTAATACGCACATAAATCAGTGGTGCGTGCCTGGGTTTGAACCTCGGACCTCCCGATCGAGAGGGCAAGTTTCAACCATTAGGCTATCACTGCTCTATTAGGCTATCACTGCTCTATTAGGCTATCACTGCTCTAGTCTACTAGTAGCTTATCAGTAAGTATACTGTATACTACCGTTTTTCGTTTTTCAAGTTCGAGTTGAGCGAGTTTTGTTCTTTGACACTATATACTTTCTCACAAACAGCAATCGTCTCGATCCGTGCGAGCTTCGTACTGTCGTACCATATACATACTCGTACACGTTGAGCAAACGCTCAGCCGCGCTACATGGTAGAAGTGTGGGGTGTTAGGTTTTTTTCGTTACAGATTTTTTTTATGCGGTCGCCGCGCTCAAATACCGCGATAAAAGCTACGCATTAGCTTAAAACATACCGTTTTTAAACAATAGATCCGATCTTGAAAAAAACATATCGTATCGGGAGTAGATAAGTTCAATTACCTTACTACACCAATTCGCACTTGGCCAGCGCGGTGGACTATGGCCTAAAACTCTCTCATTCTGAGAAAAGACCCGTGCCCAGCAGTGGGACAATAATGGGTTGACGACGACCTTACTACCGCAGCAAAAATAGCAGCTAGGTGATGTTATCGTTCGTCCATGTAGTCCGGGATCAAAATAGGGCTACGGTATTCCCTGCCTGTCGTAAGAGGCAACTAAAAGGGGTTTTGGGGGTTGCGGGCAGCTAGAGTGGGAGCTTGAACCGTCCAGCCAGGCGATCCCGGGAAGGACGGCGGTACGTGTGATCGCATACCGCCGTAAAAACTAGATTGGGTGGTGGGCCCATCCGCCCATCTGAGAGAAGCCCGATGGAACAACACGCTGAGGACACCGGTGGCGGTCCGTTGGAGTTCCCGGAGTCCTCTTCGCAGCGCCGAGGTCGGCCATGGGGAGGTTTTAGTGCGGTAAGAATCCCACATAACCCGCATCGCTCCACGACGTCGGGTACTTTTGAAAGTTTTCCCGTCGAAAACAAAAAACGGTGGTGTTATCGTAAACGAAGCAATAAAAACCATTGATACAGTAATGGATTAATGATAAACTAATAACTGATTAGCTAGTTAACTATCTGCCAGTTTAATCAGTTAATTAACAGATGGATTGTAAACTAATGCTATTAAGTGGTCTGATTGATTCATTGCGATTGACGTTGTCTCTTATCTCTTCGTATCATTAAATTTAAGACAATTGTAATCATTATACGAAAAATAACATTTAGCATTTTTATTGACAACTGAGTTATATTTGTGGCAGCCGGAGGTCGCAGAGAAACGCAAAACCATACTTAATAATTAATTTAAATTTAAAATGACAACTACATTTTAACTTAAAACTAAAGGGGTGAGACCTGAGAATTAAATAAAGTGTCCATTAACACTAAAATAATATAATGAGCTTTTAACATTGGAATGTCAAAGTAATAGTTATTCGCTGATAACTATAACTCTGACTTTCGAATAGTTTTTTTTTCCTTATTTAGTGAGATATACTAAATTACTTAACTACCTAGATATCAGATAGCTTCGTCTAAGCTCATACAGTTTTTAATATTGAGAATATAGATGTTTATGACTACCAATTCGTACTTGTCCAGCGCGGTACACTATGGCCTAAACTCTCTCAGTCTGAGAGGAGACCCGTGCCCAGCAATGGGACAATAATGGGTTGACGAGAGAGATGTTAAGTTTGACCAGGTGGCAGAACCAGTGTAGTTTGGCCGAGGAGGTACCGGAGGTACCCGGGCCACCACACTTATTTCTAGCGTGAAGTAGAAATTCTTATTTATTGCGTTCTGGTGTAAGGGTGTGGTTGTCGGCATACTTTCATAAGAGACGACCATCACAGGCCTCTGAAGTAGCAGTGCATCCGTGATTGATTTCAAATAGAACTCATATTCTATGTGAAGTTCCTTACATATGTCCATGATCAGCAATGACTACTATCAGGTGAATTGCATGCTCGTCAGCTACAATGTTACAAAAAAATATAACCGCTTTTTTTGTAATGACTTTAAAAAGCAATAGAATAACTTACACTCTTCATTGAAAAGCAAACAACACGACATTCACCTGTCACGACATTATTATGCGTCACGTCAACACAATGGAGCGAGGCACCAAATTGATTCTCTGTTCGGATTTGAAAAATGTAGCACGTGACGTCTCGCATGAACCGTCCACTACGTGTGTCAAATACCGGTTGCTCAGTGACTCTGTTATCGTCAACCCATTATTGTCCCAATGCTGGGCACGGGCCTTCTCTCGGAATGAGAGAGTTATAGGCCATAGCCCACCGCGCTGGCCAAGTGCGGCCAAGACTCTATTGGTTTAGCTGTAACTATAATTGCCTAGTGAAAGAAAATAAATTAGTATTGATAGATATTTTTGTATAAAGGACATTAAACTATATATGTAGTATGCAAGTATATGCGTCACGTCAATACAATGGAGCGAGACAGCAAATTGATTCACTGTTCAGATTTGAAAAATGTAGCACGTGACGTCTCGCATGAACCGTCCACTACGTGTCTCAAATACCGTTTGCTCAGCGACCCTGTTGATTTTGCGATAACTATAATTGCTTATTGACGGTGAGTTAATTAGTATTGATAGATATTTCTGTATAAGGACAGATATCTGTATATGTAGTATAGCTGACATTGGGAGGAAATATATAGTCCACAAGTCCAAATCATTTTTTGTAAATCGGATTAGCAAATGCATGGCTGCATGTTTATGCAGTCCATCTTGTCCATGTTGCCGATAGACATCTGTAAGCCATTATAATACTTAACGGGTCCTCACGATATGCGGTTTATGAATTCTTATAGAATTCTTCAGTTTGGCCGTGACCACGATCCATGCAACTGGGTCGAAATATCGGCAAAAAGAATTCTATAAGAATTCATAAACCGCATATCGTGAGTACCCGTTAAGTATTATAATGTATCAATTCCGCGATAATACTAGTCTAAAATCTGTAAGCCACTTTATATACTACAGGGATATATTATATGAAGTCAATTACATATGGGTAGCAACCCATCTTAACGCTTCTACTTCAACTAGATCGGTAATATTCACTTGAATGATAACCGGTAACCAAACCTTTTTACCGAAATACAAGAAGCATTTGACACTTTAATTATCTGCCGTTAGTATAGCCCTGATCCAAGTACGTTATCGAACACCTAACAATTGGTAATAAGTTAATCAGAATCTTATGTCATCTGTCAATTATTCCAAGTTAGTATTAGTGCGAAGTGAGACGAAAGTTAAAGGAAGTAAATCTTGAGTACTATGCCCACTCGTATCGTCAACCCGTTATTGTGCCACTGGGCATGGGCCACCGCGTTGGCCAAGTGCGAATTGGTGGACTTAATACACCTCCGAGAACTTTTCTTTTTTTTCTCGGGCGTGTAGGTTTCCTCACAATGTTTTTCTTCAACAAAAAGCAGTGATAATTAATTTCTAATACGCACATAAATCAGTGATGCGTACCTGGGCGCCACTAAATAATCCAATATTTAATTTATTTACTTATAAGCCACATATATCAATGTTAATGGAGCAAACTAAAAACAATATGGTTTAAGAGTTAAACAAAAAAACAAAATCGTAAAATATTGGACAGAATCGGATGCAGCTACTTTTAAAAAAACAGGTTATTGACATTCAACTCTTAATGAGTCAAAGTTATGTATTATAATCTTGTAAGGCTTATAGGACACTAACATATGTTTAGTTACTATTAAACGACCACCGGATCGGAACACGACCTCAACTGAGAAATCCCAGGAAGAAACTTAGCGGATTTATCTTTTTTCATTGCAATGATACTGAGGACAAAATAAAAAAGATAATATATTTATGTAGCCTATGTATTATATATTATATAATACTTTGTAAATGTTTAATACTTCTGAAACGTGATTAGTAGTATTTTTTCCTTATGCCTTGTTTCACATATGTTTATGGTAAATAGCGATAACACATTTAAATTCGTTTTCGCTATTTTAGTAGTATTTAAAACACTGCGTATACAAACAATTTTATTGTGACGTTCTCATTTTTTGTCATGAAATATTTTGCGTCAGAGTATCGAGCTCCATAGCAAATTGAGTCAGAATTCTGATTTGAAAAATGTAGCACTTGGCGTAGCGCATGAATAGTTTGCTACGTGTCTGAAATACCGTTCACTCAGTAACTATTGATTTTACAATTATTGTAATAGCTTATTGGTAATAGAATCGCTTTAGAAATTTAATAATCACTTTACTTTTATATTAGGGTTATTTAAAAATCTTTTATGAAGGTGGTAGAACCAGTGTAGTTCGACCGAGGAAGTATCACCGGCACACCTATTTCTAGCGTGAAGCATTTCTTGCGTTTCGATAGACATTTCCCGGGACACTCTCACATGAGGCGACCATCATAGTCCTCGGGAGCAGCAACGCATCTGTGATTGACTTCAGATGGAACTCATGTTCTGTATGAAGTTAATTACAGATGTCCCTGGGCGGTATTGACCACTTACCATCGGGTGGACTGCATGCTCGGTTGCTACTTCAGTCAGATAAAAAAAAAATCTGAGCATCATCCGAAATTTGAAGCTTTGATGAACTTAAATTTAACTTTGAGGATATTTGGAGATAATTGAACAAAAGGAGCAGTTCTGTTCTTTTATTCTTATACACTCATAATGTACCTTGTACATCCCAAAATAACACAGTATAATGTTTTCAACTATTTCTCTGTTGTACGAAGAAACATCGCGAGAATTTCTTGCACTTGATATATGAAGTTCATAAAATAAGTATTACTTTTATTGGTATAAATATTTTTAATTGAAATTGTCTTCATACCACAGTATTTAAATTATTGTAGTAAATTCATATAGAATTTTTTAAACAATTCAGTTTTAGAAAAATGAATGAAATTTTAGTAGGTACAAATTACAACTACAGTGTAATATTATTTATCTTTATAATATTACAAAATGTATTTTTCTGGACTCCAAGTGACAAAATCGAAAAGCCCGTTATTAACAGGAATAAAAATCATTAATGGAGCATTCTTGGGTCTTGGGTCCAAGTGAACAAGAACAAAGAGGAATAAGTGGGACTTCGCAAAGGATGCTAAGTGCCTCTTGCTTGATAAGGCTTTGTTCCGATTTTTTCTTTATAAGCGAAGTATCAGCTTTTATAACGTAAATGTGCGTCATTATAAGATTTGTTACAAGGAAGTCTTTTACAAGGAAGGCAGTAAAATCTTCAAAATATTTAAGTTAATTTATAAATATTTAATTTTAAAACAATACCGTTCACGACAGTTAGTAAAATTTGACTAAAAATAAAACTACTGTGAAATATTTTTTATCTTGAAAGTATTTCAAAAGATTTTTTCTGGACTAAGTCTAACTAAATCGAAAAGCCTGTTATTACCAACAAAATAATGATAAAGGGAGCATTTTGGGTCTTGGGTGCAAGTAAACAGGAACAATGGGGAATAAGTGGGACTTCGCAAAGGATGCTAAGTGCCTCTTGCTTGATAAGGCTTTGTTTCGATTTCTTCTTTATAAGCGAAGTATCAGCTTTTATAAGGTAAATGTGTCTTTTTAAGATTAGTACAAGGAAGTCTTTTACAAGGAAGGAAGTATTTTCTTACATCCCCAAAATATTTAAATTATTTTGGTTTTGAAACAATTCCGTCCATGAAAGTTATTTTTTTTTTTCTGTAAGTTAAAACTACACTGAAATTGTCGGCGACTCATCTAATTAATTAGATTAAGTTCCCTTATGTATCGAATTATGATTACGAAGTATTGTATTTAGTTAAAAGATTTCGATGTTTATTACGATAGGATCACAACAGACTCAAGCTAAGTTTATAACACAATATGAAAGAGATGCAAGATATAAATACGAGATAGAGAATAGGTTTACGTAAGATTTATGGAAGTTTATGTAAATTATATGTTTGTTGTAATTTTTGATAGATTTAGTTAAGATATATTGTTATAATTAGTGTAGATCGATAGGTTAAGCATTTCTCTACATTTTTATATACAATAGATAAGGATAAGGTTTAGAACTTAGGATTTATTAAGGAAAATAAGTGTAAGATAGGGCAAAATTGCTATGTTTTTACGATGTTTTTTTATGAATAACTTTTTTGTCTTTCTAGATATAAGAATAAGAATTGTATGACTTTGTAGATCTTTTTAAGACGAATCTATTGATGTATGACATGTGAATGTAAGATTTTGGGAAACAATAAAGATTTAGCCGGACATGGGTCAGCCAAAGTGAAAATAAGATCGAAATGATAGGCAATATGAGCTTAGAGACATGCGGCTCTCTTTAAGGTAATGCCGAAGGGCAGCGGACCAGGCGGGTTTTTAGCTGCGAACATGGCTCCGCGTTTGCGTTCGGTGCTGATTGCCCCCCGGGCCAGTGCCTCCGACTGCGACCACCGCGACGTAACGTCCCGCGCCCAACACCGCCCCTTTCATTGGAAAGGGTCCCGGTGTTGGGCCAGTGCTGCGCTAAAAATCGTCTTGGGCAAAGGAGCACTCAAACTACCTTCAAGATCGGACACATTGGCGAGGAAAAGGGAGGCTTGGAGTGAGACGGAAGACTTTCTCGAAGTACCCTCATGGAGAAGAATATCGACCCTACCCTCACCGAACCTTCAGAAGAGAGGGACAGAAGATCGGTGAGGGAAAGGGACAGCGGCGCTCTACCCTCGTCAAGAACAACAATGAGAAGCCTACCCTCCGGACGACAAGTTGTCCGGAGGAATATATACACCGGCGAGATTGAAGCGGTGGCCGGCCCTGAAGCGGCCCAGCTCGCCGAAGTCGGACAGAGACGGGGTCAACGGGGAAACCCGCTATGTTTCGGCGGACGTAGAGACGGACCAGCCGAAAGTACTGCGCGGCCACCGAAGACCCAACGCCAGCCATCATCTTCGCCGGAGAGTGCACAGCTGCCGGCGAAGGTGGTGTGCATAGATGCTGAGCAAGGAGGATCGTCTGAAGGCGAGGATCCACAGTCTCCTGAAAGCTCCTCGGAGTATGAGGACAGCCGCGAGGGTGCCGAGGTTCCCGTTGCTGCTGCTGTTTCCGAAGCCAGGACGGTGAGTCGTTACAAATCCTTTAGGTCGCCGCCGCGGTCACCTACGCTTTCACCAAGGGTCGCGACGACGGACGCCGAGCTGGACTCGACGTCGTACGCCGGTCTGGCATCGGCGTCGTCGCCGGCGCCCGGCGCCGCGTCCCCATCTGCCCGGCCATCCAGCCCGATGGCCGAATCTTCGCGCCTGGGATCGTATCCTGAACCCCAGGCACAGTCGTCCTATGCGGCGGCGCTGGCGGCGCCTGCTCCGCCGCGTCAAGTAAGCCCACCACCTCTTACTTCTGCAGGCAACACCACCCGCCAGCCCACGAGTGCTGCAGCGGCCGGCAAGGCGTACCCACCCATTGTGGTCGAGCGGATGCCGAGTTGGCCCACTCATTTCGCGGCGCTGCGGGAGAAACTGGGCCACGCACCTAATGCGCGGCCCTTTGGACAAGGCATAAGGTTTATGCCACCGACAGCCGAGGAGTACCGGGTGATCCAAAGGTACTTGACGGACTTGTCCGCCATAGAACCGGGACTCTCCTGGTTCTGTTATACGCCGCAGGACGATCGCCCCACTAAGGTGGCGGTCAAGGGCCTGCCGGGTATGACGGACCCAGGAAGCGTCACAGAAGCCCTAAAAAGGCTTGGATTCCCGGCACGATTCGCGCGCCATATACCATCCAGGCGAGGTAAGCCCGGCTGCGTCTTCTACGTGCAGCTGGACCGAATGGCCGAGACGGAGTTGCGCCGCCTCTACGGGGTGACGGAACTCCTGTTCATGCCGGGGGTCGTTGTGGAGGCGTGGAGGGGTCGCTTTGGCCCCCCCCAGTGCCATCGCTGCCAAGCAGTGGGGCACTCCTCTACCAACTGCCACCGGCCGGCCAGATGCGTCCGGTGCGCGGGGGGGCACGCAGTCCGGGATTGCCCAGAACCGAGGGACGCCATCCCCAAATGCACCAACTGCAAGGGGGCACACTCGGCCAATAACAGGTCGTGTGTTTACCTGCGCAGGATGGCTCGCGTGAGGGGTATGACGGTCCCTCCGCCTCGTCCAACTACCGCAGCGCCCGCACAGCGTCCGCCGCAGACCCGGAGGGAGCCAGTCCCAGTTCGAGTCGTGGAGGAGTTTGCGCCAACTGAGGGCGCGTCACTGATGGCCCCGGCTAACGCCCCTGCTGTAGTAAGGAACAGCAGGCGCAAAGCCAAGAGGCGAAAGGGGAAGCGCGGACAGCAGGCAGAAACGCCGGCTGTACAGGCTCCCCCCCTTCAACCAACGACGGCCGATCGACCGCGCCCCTCAGGAAGCGGCGCGAGGGCAGCCGTCACCACCAAGGCTGCTCCGGCAGACCACCAGCCGCCTCCTCCAGCACCGACTCCAGCTCCGGCAGCTGCGCAGGCGGCCCCCTCCCACAAAGGGAAGGGGAAAGGTAAGCGGTCGCAGAGGGAGGTAGAGGTCCAGGTAGCCCCAGCACCCCAGCCTCCATCACCCCGCCCCCGCTCCGTCTTTATCCCCACTCCCACACCTCGCCCCCTGCAGGCCCTGGGGATCAATACGCCGGCCGATGACCTGGTGGCGGCAATAGCAACCATCAGCGAGGCTATTGCGCGGTACCCAGCGCTTGTAGGTACCATTAAATCCATCCTGGCCGACACTCTTGGGTTCCATTATGGCTGTCCAACTTAGACTCCTGTACTGGAACCCGGGAGGAATCGGCCAACATATCCCGGCGCTGCGTCGGCTCGTCCGGGAGCAGGACATACAAGTCGTGCTGCTGGGCGAGACGAAGCTGCGGCCGGGACTGGCCTTTACGCTCCCGAACTACGCCGTGTACCGGCGCGACGAAATATCGCCGGCAGGGCTCCCTTACAGGGGCACAGCCATTGCGATTCGCCGCGATCTGGTACACGACGTGCTTCCTCTGCCCCCGTTCGTGAGCACGCGCTCCATCGGGGCCGTAGTGAGCGCCGGGGGACGGGAACTGCGACTGTTTGCCGCATACCGACCGCCTGGTCCCCAATTTATCCCGCAGGACATCCACACCATCCTGGACGAGAGCGCTGCGACCTTACTGGCTGGTGATCTCAATGCCAAACATCCGGCTTGGGGTTCCAGAATCACCAATACAGCGGGACGCAAGCTGTACTTTGACGCCGAGGAGATGGGCTACGAGGCGATTGGGCCAGAATCGCCCACCCACATCCCCACGGCTGAGTCCTCTCGCCCCGATGTCCTGGACATAGTGCTTCACAGGAATCTCCGATGCCCTGTTCATGTGGAGGTGTTGTATGATCTGGACACGCAGCACCTCCCAATTCTGGTCACGCTTGGTCTGGGGGCCGACGCGGTGGCCTTTAAACCGGTAACTCGAAGGGTGGACTGGGAGTCTTTTCAGTTAACCATGGGTGGGGTCAAGCTCACCCAGGCGCCCAATACACCGGGGGGAGTGGAAGCTGCGGCCGGCGCGTTCACGGCTTCAGTCCGGGAGGCGTTGAACGCGGCGACCACTCTCATACCGCAGTCCTCGAGACGCGCCAGACTCCCGGCCCACCTGGAGAGAAAATTAAGTAAAAAGCGGTTACTTCGCCGATTATGGGCGCGCACCCGCTGCCCCCGGGTGAAGCGTGACCTCAACAACCTGGCGGAGGGGTTGTCTGCTGAGATGGCGGAGTACCGTGGCGCCTCCTGGGAGGCGAGAGTCGACCAGGCAGGTGAGCACGAGACTTCACTCTTCCATCTCACCAGGCAGCTCACCCGAACGAAGGAGACCGTCTGCCCACTCCTTAATGGTGAGGGCAGGCGATGTTATTCACCTAAAGAAAGGGCGGAGATTCATGCGGGGCACTTAGAAGAGCAATTCTCTCCACACCCCGCAGCCGCTGCCGTCGCCGAACACCACGAGATCGTAGAGGCGTGGGTAGAGGACTTCCTTGGACGCCCGACACCGCCACCCCAGGGATTGGAGTTCATCTCGCCCTCGGAGACGCGGAAGGCCGCCTTACGTTTACCGAAGCGTAAGGCGCCAGGCCCCGATGGAGTCCCTAACATGGCGTTGGCGATGCTCCCGAGGAGGGCCTTAGTCGTAATGACAAGGCTCTTCAATGGTATACTACGCACCGGCCACTTCCCGACCACCTGGAAGATGGGTAAGGTGATAGTTCTCCCGAAGCCGGGGAAAGACAGACGTCTCCCGGCCAGCTACCGTCCCATCACGTTGCTGCCCACCATAGCAAAGCTCTTCGAGAGGCTGGCGCTGAAGCGACTGCGACCGTCACTTAGTTTAAGGGACGAGCAGTTCGGCTTCCGCGCCGGTCACTCGACTACGCTGCAGCTGGCACGAGTGCTCCACCATCTTGCAAGCGAGACCAATTACGGTAGACACACGGTCGGCGTCTTCCTCGATATCGAGAAGGCGTTCGACCGCGTATGGCACCCTGGGCTCGTTTTCAAGCTGTTGGAGTCACCCCTGTCGGCGCTATTGGTGAGGTTAGTGGCGTCATTTCTAGATGGGCGGCAGTTCTATGTGTCGGTTGAGAACGTCGCCTCAGACCCCCGCCCAATACGTGCTGGTGTACCACAGGGTAGCTGCCTCTCGCCACTACTCTACGCCTTCTACACGAACGACATTCCCACCCTCGAAGGTCACCTCGAGGAATGGGAAAGGGACGTGGAGCTCGCGCTGTTCGCGGACGACAGCGCATACTTCGCGTCTTCTCGTGATGCCGCAATAGCTACACGCAGGATGCAACGACTGTTGGATCTCTTACCGGAGTGGCTGGATAAGTGGCGTATGGCCGTCAACGTCGGTAAGACGGTCGCGACACTTTTCAGCCGCAAACGCAGCATGCCGCCGCCGCTACGTCTTCGTGATCGGGAGGTGGCTTGGCAGCCCACAGTTAGGTACTTGGGATGTAACATCGATCGCACGTTGCACATGGTGCCTCAGGTGGACCACGTGATCCGACAGGCCCGTGTTGCACGTGCGATGCTCCGACCGGTGCTTGCATCTCATCTGCCGCTCCGAACAAAACTAAAGGTGTACAAGCTGTACGTCCGATCCCGATTGACCTACGCGGCGCCGGCGTGGTACGCGTTGGTGTCGGAGTCCAACAGGAAACGCCTCCGCGCGCAGCAGAGCCAGTCCCTCCGGGCGATCGTCGGGGCGGGTCGCTTCGTTCGGAACGACGTGTTGGAGCGCGACCTTAAGGTGCAAACCTTGGACAGGTTTGTGGCCCAGTTGGCGCGTCGTATGTACGAACGCGCTGACAGTGGGCCACATGCCCATCTACGAGGTTTCGCGCCCCTTCACGCTCGACCCCCCGAGGGGCGTCCGCTCCCTCGTGAACTCGAGGGCCAGGTACCCTCCGACCATCTGGAGGATTAAATCTGCGTAGCAGCATAGCGCGGTCACAGAAGGCCGAAGGCTGCAACACTGCCTGACGGCAGCTCACATCACCGGTGGACAGTGCTTCCACTGAGGGAATTGCCCGGGTAAGGAGGGGATCCTCGAGGCCCGCAGACCTTACGCCAAGCGGCGACGCCACGCCGCGGCATAGGACGACTTTCAAAGTCAAAGTCAAAGCGAACATGGCCTCCAGAGAGAAGCACTCCCAAGAAGAAAAGAAGAAAAAGAAGAAAGAAGACTCTGAAGAAGAAAGAAGACTCAAGACTGAAGATTGAAGACTGGAAACTCTGCAGGACGGAAGGACCTTCTGCAGCAGGAAGAAAGAAGATTCTCCGCGACAGAAGAGCGAAGGATATTAGGGCTAGGCAAGGGGGATTAGGGCTAGGCTTTGGCTGGTCCACTACGGCTTAAACAGATAACGTCATTCTTGTTTCTTTTAAAAAACGTCTCCTCCCCCCGCACCTACCCCCCGCACCCTCTACATCGACGCGGCAAGAGAACGACGCAACTCCCCGACGCGAAGTACACACACGAGCGGGCTTCCGGCGCCGGACGAGCGAAAGTCCGTCCGTATCTACATCACGCCCGCACCCCTCCGTCGCGGTAAGAGCCGTCGGTGAGGACTCGCTTTAGCCGACGGACGCGCCTGCGCACTCACGACAACGCACGTGGGGCGCACGGCACGCACGCCCCGCGACATCTGCTGGTCCTTCGAGCCGGATCTACGTGTATTTCGTCGAGACATCGGGTTACTGACGTCGTCATGCCTGTCACCAGGAGCCAGAGGGGTACCTCGCCGCCGAACCAGTCGACTGCGCCCCGTGCTGAAGAAGAGGCACAAGGGACAACTGACTCTTCGGGAACGTCGGGAACCTCGGGCACAACTACAGAGGGAACGCTAACTACGTACGAGTCAAGAGTTACTACAGAGACGGAAGTTGCTGCTCCTGCTGCTCCAGCTGCTGCAACGGCAGCACCTGCAGCAAAGAAGAAGACTCGCTCCATCGTGTCCACGGGACGTCGGGAACGGGAAGCCAAGCTGGAATTGGCGCGCCGACAACTAGACGAAGCGAAGGCAGCAGCGGAACTCGCCCGGGCCCAATGGGAGTTGGCCCAGGTGGAAGATGAAGAGTCCGAAGTTGAAGAAGAGAATCCTGCATGGAACGCCAATGTCCAGACATGGGTGCAGTCGACGGTCGGTCGGATGTCCGAAGAGGTACGTCGGGGGGAGGTGCCCAAGGAGGGGCACCAGCAAGGCACGTCCAAGGAGGGGCGCGCCATCCAACCTCCAATTGCCGCCGTCAAGCCAGAGGATCAAGAGGAACCTTCAACGAACGGGACCAAGGATTTAGCGGAGGCCATCATCAAGGCAATCAGCGCGGCACCAAGGAGTGCGCCGAGCTATGTGCACGAGTTGCCGGACTTCGACGGGAGGAGCGAAGAGTGGATCGCCTTCAGGACGGTATATGAAGATACTGCGCCTATGTTTTCAGATGCTCTCAACATGGCGCGGCTGCGGCGGTCCATCAAGGGTGCGGCACGGGAGGCGGTGAAGAGTCTCCTGTATTCGGAGTGCCCACCAGAGGAAATATTGGAAGCTCTTCGTCGGAGGTTCGGGAGACCAGAAGCCCTGATCCTGATGGAGTTGGAGAAGGTGAAGAACCTGCCACGCATCACGGAAGGTGCGCGCGACGTCTGCGTGTTTGCCAGCCGGGTGAACAACACTGTCGCGACAATTCGGGGGCTTCGAAGACCGCAGTACCTACACTCGCCGGAGATGGTGAAGACCATCGTGGACAAGATGCCGGCGGTGCTGCGCTATCGGTGGTACGACTATGCCGCCGACAAGGAAGAGGAAGATCCGGACCTGGTGCTAATGATGAAGTTCCTCAACAGGGAAGCGGACCGGTGTGGACCCTACGCGACGCAGGAGACTGTGCACCAGAGGCAGCCTCCCCGGCGTCAATTCGCACACACCACGTCTGATCGGGTCGAAGAAGAACGGAAGACCTCCTGTCCACATTGCCAGAACGAGCATCACCTCCACGAGTGCCGCAAGTTTTTGCAACTACCGGTAAGAGAAAGGTGGGACGTCGCTAAGAAGTCACGGATGTGTTACAGGTGTCTGCAAGGGCGGCATCAGAAGGAGACATGTCGGCGTCCTCCCTGCAAGGTGTGCAACCGGTGGCACCACTTCGTGCTTCACGAGCAACGGGGGCCCAGCCCGAAGCGCGAAGAGAAGAAAGAAGTTGCCAACAACGTGATGCTCCCGGTGAATGCGGCGAGGACAGGAAGGGCGTATCTCAAGATGGTTCCAGTCGAGCTGTACGGGCCAAGGGGGGCTGCCAAGGTGCTAGCGTTGCTGGATGAGGGGTCAACTGTCACGCTTCTCGATGCAGCGGTTGCGAGACGACTCGGCCTCAAAGGACCTGTGGAAGCGCTCACCCTGGAGACCGTAGGAGGGAAGACCATCACCAAGGGAGACTCGATGAAGCTCAACATGAAGGTCAAGGGACTGCACCAGGACAAGAAGAGGACCATCTCTGGGGCACGCACGATCGACGATATCAACCTGACGCCTCAGAGATTGGATAAGAAGAAGATTGAGCAGTGTGTTCACCTCAAGTCGATGGCTGACCAGTTGTACTACGAAGAGGAATCACCCAAGCTGCTGATTGGACAAGACAACTGGGAGCTCATCGTGTCCAGAGCCACGCGCAAGGGGAAGCGAAGTCAACCCGTAGCATCATTGACCTATCTGGGGTGGGTGCTACACGGGTCCAACGGAGCAACGTCGAGACCCGTGAACTTCGAGACCAGCGCGCACTTGTCTTCTAAAGAAGAAGAATTCGGCAAGGACATCGCAGGGAAGGGGAATCTTCTCAACAGCGGAAGCAACAAGGAAGATTGGCAGAAACCGCGCAACTTCAAGAAGAAGCCCACGGGAATGGAGAAAGGGGGGTCGACTGTGGGGGCTCAGCCCGTCGATCAGCGTCCGGATCCAGACCCAGCCAAGTTCGCAAGATGGACGCAACTGGTGGGGGCAACGGCGAGGTTACTGCAGATGAAGCATATGAAGACCCAAGAGAGAAGATACATTCCCCTCGAACACGACATGATACAGGAAGCCGAAGAGATCCTATTAAGAAGAAGCCAAGAAGAAAGCTTCCAAGAAGAAGTACGCTGCGTCAGGGAAGGAAAGCCGTTGAAGAAGGAAAGCCGGCTTATGGACCTGGACGTCGTCATGGAAGGTGGACTACTACGACTCCGAGGAAGAATCGACGCAGCAGTACACACACGGCAAGAGAGACCTGTGGTGCTGGATAGCCAGCATCACATCATCGGGCTGCTCATCACGTACTACCATGAGAAGTTGGGTCATGGTAACCACGCCACGGTGATTAACGCGTTGAGGCGACGCTACTGGATCCTGGGACTACGGTCTGCGGTCAAGTCGACGGTTCATCGGTGTCAATGGTGCAGGGAGCGCCATGGCACGCAAGAGCTCCAGCAGCTGGGGAGGTTCCCGCTGGAGACCTCACGAGGGGGAGAACCGCTCAAGACAAGAAGCCATCGTCAAGCTCAACAAGGAAGACGTCATCACCGCGGCAAAGAAGATGAGCATCAGGTGGAAACTCATACCACCTGGGGCTCCCAGCAAGGAGGGCACATGGGATCGCCTCGTCTGGTCCCTAACAAGGACCCTGGCGGCAATCCTCCAGAGAAGGCATCCCGGGGAAGAAGTCCTGCACGCTCACCTACTGGAAGCGGAGCACCTGGTGAACTCAAGACCTCTCATCGAAGCCGACGAAGACATGGAAGAAGGGTCCCTTACTCCCAATCATTTCCTCATTGGGAGATCCTGCGGCACAAGACTGGGAATATTCACCGACGAAGATCTCACCGGCCAGCGGACATGGAAGACGGTGCAGCGACTAGCCGACCACTTCTGGAGCAGATGGGTGAAAGAGTACCTTCCTACTCTGATCCCGAGAAGAGTCGACGCAAGAGCTGCCAAGAGAAACCTGCAGTGTGGGGATACGGTCCTCATAGTGGACGCCACGCTGCCGCGAGGAGTCTGGCCAAGGGGTGAGGTGGTCCGAACCAATCCTGGACCCGACGGGCGCACCAGAGTACTGGAGGTGCGCACGGCAGGGGGCGTCCTGAAACGTCCCAGCTCCAAGGTGGTGCTACTGGTTCCGGCGCAACGCGACGAGGAGCGAGCAGTCGTCGAGCCGAGCAGCGGGTCGGCGGACAGCGAGCCAGACTGCGGGGAGGCGGTCATCGCATCGGGCCAGCAGCACGGAGTCGCCGGGTCAGGAGTTGGTGCTACGCACGAGAGGGAGGATGTCGGCGACTCATCTAATTAATTAGATTAAGTTCCCTTATGTATCGAATTATGATTACGAAGTATTGTATTTAGTTAAAAGATTTCGATGTTTATTACGATAGGATCACAACAGACTCAAGCTAAGTTTATAACACAATATGAAAGAGATGCAAGATATAAATACGAGATAGAGAATAGGTTTACGTAAGATTTATGGAAGTTTATGTAAATTATATGTTTGTTGTAATTTTTGATAGATTTAGTTAAGATATATTGTTATAATTAGTGTAGATCGATAGGTTAAGCATTTCTCTACATTTTTATATACAATAGATAAGGATAAGGTTTAGAACTTAGGATTTATTAAGGAAAATAAGTGTAAGATAGGGCAAAATTGCTATGTTTTTACGATGTTTTTTATGAATAACTTTTTTGTCTTTCTAGATATAAGAATAAGAATTGTATGACTTTGTAGATCTTTTTAAGACGAATCTATTGATGTATGACATGTGAATGTAAGATTTTGGGAAACAATAAAGATTTAGCCGGACATGGGTCAGCCAAAGTGAAAATAAGATCGAAATGATAGGCAATATGAGCTTAGAGACATGCGGCTCTCTTTAAGGTAATGCCGAAGGGCAGCGGACCAGGCGGGTTTTTAGCTGCGAACATGGCCTCCAGAGAGAAGCACTCCCAAGAAGAAAAGAAGAAAAAGAAGAAAGAAGACTCTGAAGAAGAAAGAAGACTCAAGACTGAAGATTGAAGACTGGAAACTCTGCAGGACGGAAGGACCTTCTGCAGCAGGAAGAAAGAAGATTCTCCGCGACAGAAGAGCGAAGGATATTAGGGCTAGGCAAGGGGGATTAGGGCTAGGCTTTGGCTGGTCCACTACGGCTTAAACAGATAACGTCATTCTTGTTTCTTTTAAAAAACGTCTCCTCCCCCCGCACCTACCCCCCGCACCCTCTACATCGACGCGGCAAGAGAACGACGCAACTCCCCGACGCGAAGTACACACACGAGCGGGCTTCCGGCGCCGGACGAGCGAAAGTCCGTCCGTATCTACATCACGCCCGCACCCCTCCGTCGCGGTAAGAGCCGTCGGTGAGGACTCGCTTTAGCCGACGGACGCGCCTGCGCACTCACGACAACGCACGTGGGGCGCACGGCACGCACGCCCCGCAACAGAAATATATTACTCGTCTTATAAATATTACATTTTTTTCTGGATTCAGGCTGACAAAATGGAAAAGCCCGTTATTAACAAGAAAAATCATTAATGGAGCATTCTTGGGTCTTGGGTCCAAGTGAACAAGAACAAAGAGGAATATGTGGGACTTCGCAAAGGATGCTAAGTGCCTCTTGCTTGATAAGGCTTTGTTTCGATTTCTTCCTTATAATCCAAGTATTAGCTTTTATAACGTAAATGCGTCTTTATATGATTAGTCCAAGGAAGTATTTTACAAGGAAGTAAGAATTTTATGACTTCTTCAAAATATTTAAATTATTTTGGTTTTGAAACAAGTCCGTCCATGAAAGTTATTTTTTTTCTGTAAGTTAAAACTACACTGAAATATATTACTCGTCTTATAAATATTACATTTTTTTCTGGATTCAGGCTGACAAAATGGAAAAGCCCGTTATTAACAAGAAAAATCATTAATGGAGCATTCTTGGGTCTTGGGTCCAAGTGAACAAGAACAAAGAGGAATATGTGGGACTTCGCAAAGGATGCTAAGTGCCTCTTGCTTGATAAGGCTTTGTTTCGATTTCTTCCTTATAATCCAAGTATTAGCTTTTATAACGTAAATGCGTCTTTATATGATTAGTCCAAGGAAGTATTTTACAAGGAAGTAAGAATTTTATGACTTCTTCAAAATATTTAAATTATTTTGGTTTTGAAACAAGTCCGTCCATGAAAGTTATTTTTTTTCTGTAAGTTAAAACTACACTGAAATATATTACTCGTCTTATAAATATTACATTTTTTTCTGGATTCAGGCTGACAAAATGGAAAAGCCCGTTATTAACAAGAAAAATCATTAATGGAGCATTCTTGGGTCTTGGGTCCAAGTGAACAAGAACAAAGAGGAATAAGTGGGACTTCACAAAGGATGCTAAGTGCCTCTTTCTTGATAAGGCTTTGTTTCGATTTCTTCTTTATAAGCGAAGTATCAGCTTTTATAACGTAAATGTGCGTCCTTATAAGATTTGGTATAAGGAAGTCTTTTACAAAGAAGGCAGTAAAATCTTCAAAATATTTATTTTATAAATATTTAATTTTGAAACAATACCGTTAATGACAGTTAATAAAATTTGATTAAAAATAAAACTACAGAGAAATATTTTTTATCTTCAAAGTATTTTAAAAGATTTTTTCTGGACTAAGTCTGACAAAGTCGAAAAGCCTGTTATTAACAACAAAATAATCATCAAGGGAGCATTCTTGGGTCTTGGGTCCAAGTGAACAGGAACAAAGGGGAATAAGTGGGACTTTGCAAAGGATGCTAAGTGCCTCTTGCTTGATAAGGCTTTGTTTCGATTTCTTCCTTATAAGCGAAGTATTAGCTTTTATAACGTAAATGCGTCTTTATAAGATTATTTAAGGAAGTTTTACTAAAACTTGTCTAAGGTGAAATTGGGTATTAAGTTCGCTTACTGAAAGATTAAAACCATATAGCCCTCAGCTCTCAGGAGAAGGAACTGTGGCCAAACATAGGTACGATCTTACCTAGGGTTAAGTACAGATGTCCATGTGTGCTTAAAATTATGAAGAGTTCATTTTATGATTTAGATGGCCAACCCATTATTGTCCCACTGGTCTTTTCTCAGAATGAGAGAGTTTTAGGCCATAGTCTACCGCGCTGGCCAAGTGCGAATTGGTGGACTTCACACACCTCCGAGAACTTTTTTTTAAAGAACTCTTGGGTGTGTAGGTTTCCGCACGATGTTTTCTTTCACCGCAAAACAGTGATAATTAATTTCTAATACGCACATAATTTAGAAAATCAGTGGTTTGTGCCTGGGTTTGAACCTCGGACCTCCCGATCCAGAGGGCAAGTTTCAACCATTAGATGATTTAGATGCCGATTAATGAATATTTTTTATGATGCTATGGAAAAGAGGGTTGCATATTTTTATCGTAATATTTGTGCTAGTCACGGGCTACGGCCAGTACATATATGGGCACTATTTGATTCGAGTACATACTCCCTAAGGTCCAGTATATAAAAGCGTGTGATCATAATTTTATTGTATACTGTAACAAAGGTTCTTTTGAGCCTGAGTGTGGCGAGCGGACATATAAGGGCTCTTAGCTTTGAGCGAGCTTACAATGGCTTTGAGTGGTGGGTGGTGAAGGTGGATACTGGTCTTTGTTCATGCGTGAAAATTATTAAAGTTGATTTTGTGTTTAATATAATGTGGAGCGTTTCATGATCTAAATAAATTCTATGTGATCTTTATCGATCATACCTGTATCAATTTGTACTAGGCATTGGTCTCCTTATTCCGGTTGCGTTCCTTTGGAGATCCCGGACTTCTCTTTATAGCGCCGAGGACGGCCACCGAGGGGTTTCAGTGCGGTAAAATCACACATAACCTCATCCAAAAAAAAATAAAAAAATATAAAAGTTATATACTTCGTAAATACCGCCTTTCAGTTAACAATGTTACTTAATTTTTGATTAAGTTTTAACCTATTTCCAAAAAAACTTCTATTCACGCATAATTTTAAGGTGGTAGAACCAGTGTAGTTTGACCGCCACACCTATTTCTAGCGTGAAGCATTTTTCCGTTTGATAGAAGGGTGTGGTTGCCATACTTTCACATGAGGCGACCATCACAGTCCTCGGGAGTAGCAACGCATGTGTGATTGACTTCAGATGGAACCCACGTTCTGTATGAAGTTGCTTACAGATGTCCATGGGCGGTAGTGGCCATTTACCATCAGGTGGACAGCATGCTCGTTTGCTATTTCAGTCAGATAAAAAGAAATACTGTAGTTTTATTGCAACTGCCCAAAACATTTTTAAACTACGATAACTGAGTTCTTTATTACAAAGGCAGTCTTGTAACACAATTTAAGGTGTTAAAATAAATACACTAGTTTACATATGAACCCATATGCATAGTGCGTGTTCCCGGGGGAGCAATAAACAAGCCGAAGCGTCCCGGAACGATATTTTACATTAAACTTTTTAATAGGAAAAGGTTTTATTTATTCTCCCGCAGTGAGCTTCAAGATTTTTTCTCGTTTATTTTGTGTATGGATGTTGCAACGTTTAGAGAATTATGATAACAATTTGTCTATTTTCCATCATTTTAAATTATTAATATTAAATTTATCAACTTTACTAGTGGAATCCCGCAGCTTCGCCCGCGTTAACTAAAACGATTATCCCGTTGGAATAAGATGTTTTCCCACAGTAAAAGTAGCCAATATGTAAATCCAGAGTGTCAGCTAACTCCCTTCCAAATTTTATGAAAATCGCTCCAGCCGTTTACACGTGAAGAAGTAACAAACATACACACTCACAAGCTTTCGCCTTTATAATATGAGCATGATTATTTTTTAATAACAGTATATTTCTTGGATTGGGAAAATAAGTTATTAAAAATGATTTCGTTTGATAGATTTATATTTTTTTTTCTAAAAGGTATTGATGACCCGCGTGGCGGAGCGGTTATACCAGTTTCCGGCCAGACAGATATCTAAATGATGAGTTTAGATTTATGTTCTGGGTCTGGGTGTGTCCATGGTACCCACGATATAAGAGAAAATCCTAGTGTGGGACTATGAGTGTAGAAAGCGTACGAGTGTAGAAAATGTAGAAGTTACAAACGTATCGCATACACGTTCGGTCTTTTTACTACTAGTCGGCCTAAGTTTTCACTAAGTTTCACTACTACCGAAACACTACTTCTGTCTTTTTAATATATTAGAATACATAATACTAACTGTATCCTTAAATACTTTGCGCTAATCGTTATTTATCCGAATTAAAAAAACAGCATATCATGAGTACCCGTTACATATTAAAATGAATGAATTCTGTGTAAGTTTATACATTTCTAAATCGGAATAGGGTAAACTGCCGCTAAAGTTCCAAATTGAAACAATGTACCTTAATAAGCGATCATTCGGATTAAATCGAAGTAATTTATACATCTCACAATAGAAATTCACGTTACCAAGACGTCGAGTGGTAAAATACTAGATGTTGGATAAATGGGAGGGGAGGGGAAGTCGGGGTGCTTAATGCGACTCCATTCATTGCTAACCCCGATCTGGATAACAGGGTATTTGAAATTTAAATCGCGCAGCTGAGTAGGGATGGTAATCCTTACGAAAATCGATTTTGAATCGATTCGAGTTGATGTGTGCAAATCTATTTACTAAATTTAATGTCAAAGTATACAGGATAAATTTAAATCGCGCAGCTGAGTAGGGATGGTAATTCTTACGAATAATCGATTTTAAATCGAGTCGATGTGTGCAAATCTATTCACTAAATGTCAAAGTATACAGGATCGGTTTCGGGAAAATCGATTCTTAGATATGTGCCTATCTTACCTAAAAGAAAATATGAAAAACAGTACAAGTGGTTATATTTTTAATTTTTATATTTTGCTAGCTGACCCGCAAACGTTGTTTTGCCATATAAAAAAATAAAAATATGTTAAGGGTGGACAACCCTTATCACCAATGGGTATGAAAAATAGATGTTGGCCGATTCTCAGACCTACTCAATATGCTCACAAAATTTCATGAGAATTGGTCAAGCCGTTTCGGAAGAGTACGGGAACGAACATTGTGACACGAGAATTCTATATATTAGATATTTTAAAATGGAAAAATAACGATTAACTTGAAAAACATTGAATGTTATATTTTTCGAATTTCTATATCAGAAATCGATTGATCTAAATATTGATTAAAATTGTGACTTAGCTCAACATTACACTAATGCGATTAAGATCGATATTTTGTTGCACAAAACTAGACTCTTCGATTTAATAACTCAGATTACCAGCCCTAATCTGAAACGCCGACTGGAATTGCTAGCAACGATTTGCCAAGATCGCTACCAATCGTTCAATTATCAACCCTAATTTGATTGAGGCTCGGTCTAACTTGGAATACTGAGCGTGCTGGAATCCTGCAGCCACTTATTATTTTGCTCAAATAATAAGCATGGAAGGTCAGTTTTGTTAGTTTTATCGTCTATTTTCTATTGGCTATCAAAATATTTAGGCAAAAGGAGCACAGGTCTCCTCCCGCTGGGTGGACCGACGACCTAAAGAGGACAGCGGGAAACCGTTGAATTCAGAAAGCACAGGACTGGTTGGAGTGGTGTCATTTAGGGAAGGCCTATGTCCATCAGTGGACCTCAAAAGGCTGATGGATAGACGGATCGATCAAAATATACCAACGTAAACTCTTTTTAGTAATAAAAGAAAAATATCAAGCGCTTGTCATCGGAAAACTAAATAAAATAGGGTATCTGAATATTTCTTTTCACATGTTATGTTATCACTTAATATTTGCTCGTGTTTATAAAAATAGAAAAAAAGAGTCAATAGTTGGTGTTTTCATGGGAATTTCTAAATTTTATAAAACTTATAAACCATATGAAATAATTAAAAATGTGATTAAAAGGGTAAATTGAGGGAGCCTTTTTATAATGAGACCGAAGAAGTAGCATTTTACTAGTAAGGCTCCAATGCTGACAGATTTACTTATGCCAAACTATAAGTTTCAAATAATTTCTCATTAGGACTCACATATTGTTTGGCCGTTTGAGTCTTTGCATATGATAGAATATATATTTTATATTTTTCTTATAGTCGTCATAAGTTACATAAGGTTAAGCTTATGTAACAAAATTGAATTTTTTTAAAAATATTTATAAATAATAAAACTTACTAGCTCACTCACTCCACTTACTTACGTGATAAACATCATTCTATGCGGTAATTTTTTTACAAACATATATGCCAAATGTTATTCAAAACTTTTCAAAACAAACCTATATACATAGTAACATTCATCCTTACTTACTTAATACTACTAAAATACGATAAGAAATTTATTGTACGACACGAGTATATTTATTGCCATTATTTGTAATGAAATGCCAGTACGGAACTTCACATACAAACCAAGCTCACTCTTAGCACTTTTTACAACATGACCACAGTTTATAAGCGTGATAATACGCAGTTAAACAGGAACTTAACGCTTTGGACACGCGCCAACTGTCTTGTAGAGGAAATCTCCTTTATAAGCATCCACTCTTAAGCTAATTTTTCACTTTAATTTTCCACAGTGAACATTAAATGTATTTTAAATTTTTGGCCGCAAACGCCACCGCAGAACTGTGAAATAAAAGCTTAAAGAGAAAATGTTTGAAGTAAAAGTGACAATAGCATTTTTATTTTGTTAACATTCTTTCAAAATTCGTGGCATGTGGCTATGACAGAGACATAAAACACAAAGAAAAAGACGATTTGAGACTGTTTATATAAAACAGAAATTTGAATTTGTTGTGGATTTTAATTGCCTTTTTTTGTAAGATGCAGTCCACTTAATTTTTTCAAAGTAGTAGAATCAGTGTTGATCGACCGGGGAAGTACCACCGCCACACTTATTTCTAGCGTGAAGCATTTCTTGCGTTTCGGTGGAAGGGTGTGGTTACCGGCACACTTTCACATTAAGCGACCATCATAGTCGTCGGGACCAACAACGCATCTGTGATTGACTTCAGATGAAACATGGATTGGAATCATGTTCTGTATGAAGTTACTTACAGATGTCTGTGGGCGGCACTGACCACTTACCATCACATGGACTGCATGCTCGCTTGCTACTTAAGAAAGATAAAAAAAAAGACTTGATGGTAAGCATTCACTGCCGTCTGTGGATATCTGATGTAATGAACTTCATATAGAACAGGGGTTCTATATGGAGCCAATCCAAGGTTAGTACTCCCGAGAACCAAGATAGTGGCCTCACAGCAAAGTGAGCCGCCAACCATACCCTTCTACTGGTACGCAAGAACACCTCCCCAGTCATAATTTACTTGTGCTACCATCGTGTGAGGAGAAATATTGCCTGTAATTCGATTTAGGAATCAGAAGTGTAATTTAACTTAATGGAGATCGTTTTATGTATGTCATTCTTGAACGTCAATGAACATAATATATGCTTTTGACATCATTTTATATGATAGTTACAACGAGAAACAAACCTGAAACCCTGACCAGAAATCACACGAGCCTCATTACAGTCCTTAGCCTACATTACATCTAAAATATTGTACAACCCCAAAATACTTTTTAATTTACCCTCTGTTCGCTCCTACATTAACTTATACTTGCTTATGAAAAATTGTGATGTTACTCCCAGACATTTTTTGCTGACGTAAAAATCCGTCAAGAGCTAAGCAAACTCAGTGACGTCGCATCAATTTAAAACATCCTGTGCAGTCAGCGAAATTTATCGTACAAGCGATTATAGTTATAAATTATACACGATATACATACTTTGTGTATAAATGTTATTGATAAAAAAACATGCGTGCGTACAAAGTACACATGCCAGAAGTGAAACTTCTTTGGCGAACTAATTTATAAATCTTGTTTATATTTATACAAATCTAAAACTTTAAATTTCCAAGATTAAGAGGAAGGCGTGATACGACGTTCGCTCTGTCTCACTTTTTCTCTCAATCTTTCTCACTCGCTTGCTCCCTACTCTCACTCCACGGCTAGTTGCTCATGCTACGTTCGCCCTGTCTTACTCTCTCTCAATCGGTCTCGATCACTCTCTCTCTCTTTTCCGACACTTCCGTTGCATACCGGCGTGACGTTTCATCTGTAAAAATTTTACCCTCATGCGCCTAAAGAAGTTTCACATCAAAAATCATGTATATTTTCCAAATTACTTACATTATTTTGCTGCAAGGTTACGGCAAGATTTATCTTTCAAAAAGTAGCCAATTAGTAATTTAAATTAGCCTTATTGTATTTATGAATAGTTATAGTGTAAATTTATTCTTTCTTTTGCTACTTCCCTTTTTTGCAAACATTAAGACTTACTTATTTTTGTTACTGATTCAGTAAAATGAAATTATCGTTATATTACAAATAAAATTAAATCATATAATTATAACGCACTAGCCTTTGCCCGCGGCTTCGCTCGCATGGAATTTAGTCTGCCACATAAAGTTTGCAAGGTGGTACAGCAATGGTTCAACCAGGGAGGCATCACCGCTGCACCTATTTCTACCGTAAAGCAGTTCTTGTGTTTCATAAGAAGGTTGTGTCTGCCGGCTCACTTTTATGTGAGGCGATCATCATAGTCTTAGGGAGTAGGAACGCATCTGTGATTTACTTCAGATTGAACCCTTGCCCTACTTCCTTAGGCGATTAACATACGGTACCGCTCACTGCCGCGGTAGGCGGTGAGGCGGATCTCATGTTGTATTGGGATCTAATAAATCCGTTGATGACTCACACACGTACACCGACTGACCGCGCGGTCCAGCGGTGTTCTCATCACCACCGTGTCTCCGCGCGAACGACAGTGCGGGGGGTCGGTGCCTCACATACGGGCTGGCGCCTAACCGCGCGGATCATCGTTGAAGCAGACTGTGTTGCAATTTAATAAAATGCATTTCGATGTCGAAAAGTTTATTTTGATGATCGGTCCATCCGCGCGTACAGGTGCGTAAACCGCCTTACCGCGCGGGGCACCGCTATTCGCGGCGGTGCGCGGTGCCGTGTGTTATCGCCTAAATCAGTGTGTTCAAATATCAAATCACAGGCACGTATATTAATTTGAATTAGTTTTGTCGGCAACAGATATTAATGCTTACTCTGAAATTTAAAGTTTTAAGAAAGGGTCTCAAAACGCGTGACGGTTACCAACGCGCAGTTGGCTAGCGTGGTCAATTACGACCTAAACTACTGCTAATCTGACATATGTGCAGAGTTGTGTAACATTACAAGGTCGATGACGATTGAATAACATATTTACCCTTTCCACTGTTACATTCTCATTCACCTTTTTTTCTTTTTTGTCGAGGGAGAAACCTTCAAAAGATACCATACGCCGTGGGAGCGACGCAGGGTTATCTGGAATTCTTATAGCACCAGGACCCCGGGATCTTCAAAGGAACGCAACTGGAGTCCTCTGAGTGCATTGCCCCATCGGGCTCCTCCACTGGTCTTTACCACGATATGCGACCACACGTATACCACCGTACCGTCCATCCTGGCTCTCACGATAGCATACGATCACACATGCTGACATCTTTTCCGAAGTTGCTGACTGGGTGTTTTGAGCTCCCCGTCTAGCCGCCCGCAACCCCGAAAGCCCCCTTTTAGTTGCCTCTTACCACAGACAGGGGATACCGTAGCCTTATTCCCGGAACTACAGAGACGTCATTGACCTTTCACATTTTGCTCCGTGTTTTATAACCATTCAAATATTAATATCATACAACTTCGTTGTATAGCGCGGCGGCGCACGGCGCGTACTGCCGGTCAATCAATTGACTACGCAATATGTTATCCTCGTAATATCTTCTAAACTACTTATCCAATTTACATGGTGTAAAAGGCAGATTCGATCTTTATTAGATGCTTGATTTTTTGAAATCATTTATTTTGATAAGGATTAATATTTAGTTTGTATTAAAACCCATGGAAACATCAACTTGATATTTTTAAAATTTTCAAAGTATAAAAATAGTTATTGTGGGTTATACATAAAATATAGACATATGCTGTCGCGGACTTTTATTTAGATTTATATGAGCCAAACAATCCCACGGTACATTATATTTGGATATCTCCAACGGTTTAGGCAGCGTACGCGAAGATAGCTCTCAAAGCACAACTTTTTTTCCGACTAACCTGATATTTCTCGTTATATTATAAGCTAATTACAAAAAAAATCGGTATAAATTATAGCCCATGTGTTATTCTGATGTATAACCTATACTACTGTAAAGTTTCAACCTAATCCGTTGAGTAGTTTTTGCGTGAAAGAATAACAAATACACATACATCCTCACAAACTTTCGCATTTATAATATTAGTAGGATTTGACCATAACGCATAAGAATGAAATAAATCTGATCTGAAACATAGGTTTTCAACAAAAACAAAACATGTTTTTTTACAGTGCATATTAAATATTTTTAATAAAAAAATAATCTCAACAGAAAACACTCAGTAATCCAAAAAATAATGGCGTCATTTCTCGACATTTTTGTTGACGTTAAAATCCGCCATGACGCGAGTAAACACACGTTGCGTTGTCATTTAAGAGTATACAAGTCAGCAAGATTAAAATGTGTCCTGTAAGATACAGCTATTTAAATAATACGTCTTGTATTTAGACAATGTTAAGAGGTTTTAATGACTGTGAAGAAAATTATCCGAACTATGCATTTAATAGTTTTGTTAGTTCATAAATTGATTCTCATCGTAACGCATAACATTAGTGTTATACGTTATGATGAACAATGATGATGACACAATCAGGTACGCTTTTTTAAACACTCAAGGCCCCACAGTAGGATTTTCTTCTGTGTCGTGGGTTCCATGGAAACATACAAGACGAATACACAAACACCCAGTCCTAGCACAAGCATCTAAACTCATCATTCAGATACTTGTTTGACCATCTGGTATCGAACCCAGGACCAACTGCGTGTCAGACCGGCATAGTAACCGCATCGCCACGCATACGTATATGTATCGACCGAGGAGGTACCACCACCATACCTTAATCTAACGGGTAGCAGTCGTTTCGGTGGAAGGGTGGTTACTTGCTCAATTTTATATGAGGTGAACATTTTAGTCCTCGGGAACCAAAACAGATAGAACCCTTGTTCTGTATGAAGTTGTTTATAGATGACCATGGACGCAGTGACTACTTACTGTCACGTGGACTGCATGCTAAGTTTACTACTTCAGCCGTAGAAAAAAAGCTTCTCAAAATTAACAACGATGCTTCTTTGACTTCATGTAACATAGATCATATCCACATAGGCCTCCCATAAATATCGCCACTCCAACCGGTCCTGTGCCCTCTGAATCAAACGGTTTCCCGCTGTCATCTTCAGGTCATCGGTCCACCTGGTAGGAGGGCGACCTGTGCTCCTTTTGCTTAAACGTGGTTGCCACCTTTCTTCCAGATTGGTTATCGGTCCTACTAGCGATGTGGCCGGCCCATTGCCATTTCAGCTTGATAATTTTGAGAGCAATGTCGGTAAGTTCCGTTTGTCTACGGATTTCATCGTTGCGAATCATGTCTTGTAGTGAAATTCCAAGCATAACCCTCTCCATAGTACGCTGAGCGACCCTGAGTCTTCGAATGAGGCCTACAGTGAAAGACCACGTTTTTGCGCCATAGGTCATCTCTGGCAATACACATTTTTAGACACTACTGTAATTATTATTAAGTAATTTTCTTACGTCTTTGTGTTAAACATTTTTACATGTACTACAATAGTGAATTATGAATATACCATTACACCATAAGAACAGCCTAAAATAAATACATTAAAATAAGCATATCCAAGTCTATTATATTCTTACTTATATATCAAATATTCATAAAAGCAGTTTTATAGCAGGCCTGACGTGGCTCTTTAGCTACATCCTGTATAGTCCGCTAAATGCGTCGCGGGGATTGAGTTTCTGAATTATTCATGCAGCTTCGTATCAACCTCTGCTTGTTTGTTGTCAGGATGGACGTCGATTATAATAACTTATACTAGCTTCCAGCTGTGACGGCATTCGGCTTAGAAACTGTTACTAGAATAAGAATGTGGTTATGATGGTCTAAGTGAAAAATTTGGTGCAAATCGATGCAGTGGTTTTCTCTCGAGATTGAGTTAAATGTATACAAATAATCGGATATATTATTGAAAATGTAAAAAAAAAATAAGAATAGTTTATATTTATTATAATATTTTGTATCTTATTTTAAGGAAAGTAGACTAAGCACCTTCTTTTATTTCTACTTTAAAAAAGCACACGTAAAAGTTAGAAGTACATATACACTAGACTTAAAAACATAACAATTCATTGAAATTAACATTTTAAAATCATAAATAATAAATACGTTCAAGGTTTTTTTTTTTAATATTAAGAAAAATAAAAACATTTATAAAATTAAACATGTTATCAGTAAAATGACACGCTGTATAGCTAACAAATGCGTTTCGTAAGGGGTTCAGTTACTGAATAATTCAAACCACTTGACAAATCAACGGCTTATTTGAAGTCAGGAGCATCTTTCAGAATTGTTTTGGCTGCTGAAATAAATTTTAGATAATTTCTTGCAACTAACATCTTTTTTCTAATCGGTAGTTATAATGAAAAGACAATAATGTGCTATCTACATCGATAAAGCACTTATAAAAACAACTAGAAAATCATAAATTAAAAAGAAAACACGCTTTGTACACTCATAGACTCACACTAGGATTTTCTCCTGTGTCTTGGGTACTATGGACACACACAAGACGAATACACAAACATCCAGACCCAGAACATGAATCTAAACTTATCATTCAAATACTTGTCTGGCCAGGAATCGAACCCAGGACCCACTGCGTGTCAGACCGGTATGGTAGCCGCTCCGCCACGCGGGTCGTCAAATTTAATCTCTACACAGGATCAGTGTTAACAATTCTTACACATTTATGTTACAAACCATTCCTAACATAAAATATTGATAAAAGTTCCGGTACGTACCGGAACGTATCGAACATATTTGTAAAAAGGTAGTTTGTATGACTGAGAATAATAATAAAATTATTTTTAGATTTTTGTGTTTGTCTTCTTTACTCTTATGTGTAACAGTGTTTTTATTCGGTATTTCGGTACACCCTTGAGGTTGTCAGCTTACTTTTTTTTTATCTGACTGAAGTAGCAAACGAGCATGCAGTCCACTTGATGGTAAGTGGTCACTGCCGCTTATGGACATCTGTAAGCAACTTCACACAAAACGTGGGTTCTATCTGAATCACAGATGCGTTGCTACTACCGAGGACTATGATGGTCGCCTCATATAAAAGTGTGGCGGCAACCACACCCTTCTATCGAACCGCAAGAAACGCTTCGCGCTAGAAATAGATGGGGCGGTGGTACTTTCCTGGCCGAACTACACTGGTTCTACCACCTTCAAACTTATATCTTAGCCTACAATAGAAACGCATCTGTAGTTGACTTCAGATAAAAGTATAGAACCCATAATGAACGCGAGTAAAACCACACATTTAAAATAGGTATGTTGCCTTAGTATGAGTTTGTTGCATCCGCAAACAATATAGTTTACGTTTTCGGCGATACATTGTAAAGTACATTATGAATCGTCAACTCATTATTGTCCCACTGCTGGGCACGGGTCTTCTCTTAGAATGAGAGAGTTATAGGCCATAGTCCACCGCGCTGGCCAAGTGCGAATTGGTGGTCTTCACACACCTCCGAGAACTTTTTTTAAGAACTCTCGTGTGTGTGTAGGTTCCTCACGATGTTTTTCTTCATCGAAAAGCGTGATAATTAATTTCTGATACGCACATAAATTAGTGCTTGGGTTGGAACCTCGGACCTCCCGATTGAGAGGGCAAGTTTCAACCAATAGGCTATCACTGCTCCAAGTACATTATACGTTTACACTTTCTTCTATACCTTGCAGTGTGCTTTGAAAATGAAAACGCAAACGGTGTTCGTTATGAGAAAACTTGTACTAAGGACACTGTAATTCTCGACGTCAGTAAAATAGCATCCTGTACAGGCTAAATGCATCCTGCGAGGGGCAGAGGTCCTGAATTATTCATGTCTCTCAGCATATCATTGCTTAAAGTCAAGATGGACATTGATTCTAATGGTTTTATTTAATCACTGCGCATCCTCAGGATGCTGTTTGCATTTCTGGACAACAAAGCATTTTGCTCGTATATATTTTACAATATACGACCCGCGTGGCGGTACCTCATACCGGTCTGACGCGCAATGGGTCTCGGGTTTGATTCCCGGCTAGACATGTATCTGAATAGTTCCTAATTCCTGTTCTGGGTCTGGGTGTTTGTGTATTCGTCTTGTGTGTCCATGGTACCCACGAAATAGGAGAAAATCCTACTGTGGGGCTATGAGTGTAGAAAGAAAACAAATGACGTTTAATAAAATCTGGTGGGTGACTGACAAAGAAGAATCCCGAGGACTGTGCTGGTTTTACAAACTAGCTAGATAGATTTTAGACATCTGTGGGTCTGAGTATTTCTATGGTAGCAAAGACCAAAGAAAAATCCTTATACAATTAATTAACACCAATATTTAGCAATCATCACTACATAGCATAAAACAAAGTCGCTTTGCGCTGTCTGTCACTATGTATGCTTAGATATTTAAAAGTACGCTACTGATTCGAACGGAAGGTTTTTATGTATAATACATGCATAATATAGTGGAGTAACGCTGATAATTTTGGGTTTTTGACTCTTAGGCCTGTTATATATGGCACGTTTTTTAAGCCGTACGGCGTCTTTACCTTACCGTGAAAAAAACGTGCTAGCATGTACATGGCACGGCAAAGATCCGTGCGCGGCAGTGGTCCATACAACACTGACAACCGTGCCTACACACGGCAAATTGACTGTAGATTATTACGTTCGCTGGGTTAATCAGAGATTTAATAAAGGTACTCAATAATCATTAATATTCTTGTTCTGGGTTTTATTTGAAGTTTAATCTGTGTGTTTCTGTACTAGTCTTTGTATTTTGACGACCTATGGCGGAGCGGTCACCATACGCAGCGGGTTCTGAATTCAATTCCCGGCCAGACAAGTATATCTTTCAGAATAATGAATTTAAATTTTTGTTTTGGCCGTTACTCAAAAAAGAAAACAATTTTCTTAACTTTAACTACATACTATAATAAAGCTAATACCAATTTTGATATTTAGACCCTTTCTTATTCGATATTAACCCGAAAGGCATTGATTAGACCCTTATTATATTACAAGGGCCGTTGATGTTCACTTAATGTATGTATTTCCTCTTATAAGGGACTTTGACCTTAAGCAACTCAAATAATGGTATTCATGTCCGTACAAAGGTTACTTACTTTTTTTATCTTTTATAAAATAAAAGTACAAAAAGCGTGTAATTAACACACAGCCACCCATGAGTATATTTTTTATAAGATGGAAGTATTGCCATGACCACTGTACTGTATGACATATGACAGTGTATACAGTTGCTTTCAGACGTAAGAAACTATATACAGAACAAGTGTTCTATTTTAAGTCAGCAACGCATCTGTGATTGACTTCAGATAGATCCTATGTTCTATATGAAGTTAATTACAGATGTCAATGACAGTGACTACTTACCATCAGGTGGACTGCATGCTCATTTGCTGCTACAATCAGATATAAAGTGCAAAGCGTTCGGTGACAATGACGCGAGTTTCATGATCTAACGTGAAGCACTTCTTGCGTTTCGATAGAAGGGTGTGGTTGCCGGCACACTTTCACATGAGGCGACCATAGTCCTCGGGAGTAGTAACGCATCAGTGATTTACTTCAGATGGAACCCATGTTCTGTATGAAGTTGATTACAGATGTCCATGGGCGGCAGTGGCCACTTACCATCAGGTGGACTGCATGCTCGTTTGCTACTTCACTCAGATAAAAAAAAACTTTGTTCACTCTAAAAAAGTTCTCTTGCTCACGTTCAATAAGTTTTCAGTTAAAAAACTTGAATTTGTACCTAGATTCGTACATGAGTATGCTAAATAAGTTCAGCGAAACAATTTCCCATAGCATCCCAATTAGAATTGCAAAGCGGTGTTATCAAAGGAACTTGCTTCTTAACCCAAAGCTTTGTAATTAGAAGTTTCGCGCCTACAATGTTTATACATTCACGTACTGTTGTCAGATTGTTATTCGAAAAGTTTATACTTGTATTGTAATATAAGTGTAAGTGTATTCTTATTTATTATAATTTATAATGACAAAGACAGAAAGAGGTTATGGATATTTACATATGTATCATTACATGTCCACTGTCCAACAATTCGCACTTGGCCAGTGATGTGGACTATGGCCTATAACTCTCTCATGCTGAGAGAATACCCATGCCGAGCAGTGGGACAATAATGGGTAGACAAAACAATCACTACATAGTATAAAACAAAGTCGCTTCTCGCTGTCTGTCTGATACATAGGGAATGTATGCTTAGATCTTTACTACGCTACGGATTTTAATGCAGTTTTTTTAATAGATAGAGTGCTACAAGTTAAAAGTTTTCATGTATCATACATGTTTAATATAGTTGAGAAACACTGATAATTTTAGATTATTGACTTTTAGGCGCAACAAAGTTTGCCGAGTCGACTAGTGTATTATAAATACGTCAGTTGTGAAGATTCACATATGTGTGTTTCTTGCTTTTCAACGCAAAAACTATCGGTCAAATTTCATTTAAAACAAAGGACACACAGCTTATGATCTAGATTAACAATTAATTACAATAATAAACGTGAACAGGCGGTTTCACTTAACAAAAATTGGATTTAAACCTGGATTCGTACATGAGTATGCTAAATAAGTTCTGCGAAACAATTTCCCATAGCATCCCAATTAGAATTGCAAAGCGGTGTTATCAAAGGAACTTGCTTCTTAACCCAAAGCTTTGTAATTAGAAGTTTCGCGCCTACAATGTTTATACATTCACGTACCGTTGTCAGATTGTTATTCGAAAAGTTTACACCTGTATTGTAATATAAGTGTAAGAGCTGTGATAGCCTAATGGTTGAAACTTGCCCCCTCAATCGGGAGGTCCGAGGTTCAAACCCAGGCACGCACCACTGATTTATGTGCGTATTATACATTAATTATCACTGCTTTTCGGTGAAGGAAAACATCGTGAGGAAACCTATAGACCCGAGAGTTCTTTACAAAAAAAAAAAAAAACTCGGAGGTGTGTGAAGTCCACCAATTCGCACTTGGCCAGCGCGGTGGATTATGGCCTAAACTCTCTCATTCTGTCATTCTGAGAGAAGACCCGTGCCCAGCAGTGGGACAATAATGGGTTGACGACATAAGTGTAAGTGTATTCTTATTTATTACAATTTATAATGCAAAGACAGAAAGAGGGTAGGGATATTTACATATGTATCACTACATAGTATAAAACAAAGTCGCTTCTCGCTGTCTGTCCCTGTGTATGCTTAGATCTTTAATACGCTACGGATTTTAATGCAGTTTTTTTAATAGATAGAGTGCTACAAGTTAAAAGTTTTCATGTATCATACATGTTTAATATAGTTGAGAAACACTGATAATTTTAGATTATTGACTTTTAGGCGCAACAAAGTTCGCCGAGTCGACTAGTGTATTATAAATACGTCAGTTGTGAAGATTCACATATGTGTGTTTCTTGCTTTTCAACGCAAAAACTATCGGTCAAATTTCATTTAAAACAAAGGACACACAGCTTATGATCTAGATTAACAATTAATTACAATAATAAACGTGAACAGGCGGTTTCACTTAACAAAAATTGGATTTAAACCTGGATTCGTACATGAGTATGCTAAATAAGTTCTGCGAAACAATTTCCCATAGCATCCCAATTAGAATTGCAAAGCGGTGTTATCAAAGGAACTTGCTTCTTAACCCAAAGCTTTGTAATTAGAAGTTTCGCGCCTACAATGTTTATACATTCACGTACCGTTGTCAGATTGTTATTCGAAAAGTTTACACCTGTATTGTAATATAAGTGTAAGAGCTGTGATAGCCTAATGGTTGAAACTTGCCCCCTCAATCGGGAGGTCCGAGGTTCAAACCCAGGCACGCACCACTGATTTATGTGCGTATTATACATTAATTATCACTGCTTTTCGGTGAATGAAAACATTGTGAGGAAATCTACACAGTTACACACCCGAGAGTTCTTTAAAAAAAAAAAAATTCTCGGAGGTGTGTGAAGTCCACCAATTCGCACTTGGCCAGCGCGGTGGATTATGGCCTAAACTCTCTCATTCTGAGAGAAGACCCGTGCCCAGCAGTGGGACAATAATAGGTTGACGACATAAGTGTAAGTGTATTCTTATTTATTATAATTTATAATGCAAAGACAGAAAGAGGGTATGGATATTTACATATATATCACTACATAGTATAAAACAAAGTCGCTTCTCGCTGTCTGTCCCTATGTATGCTTAGATCTTTAATACGCTACGGATTTTAATGCAGTTTTTTTAATAGATAGAGTGCTACAAGTTAAAAGGTTTTATGTATCATACATGTATAGTACAGTGGAGAAACACTGATAATTTTAGATTTTTGAGTTTTAAGTGAAACGAAGTTCGCCGAGTCGACTAGTGTATTATAAATACGCCAGTTGTGAAGATGTACATATGTGTGTTTCTTGCTTTTTAACGCAAAAACTATCGATCAGATTTCGTTTTAAACAAAAGACACACATAGCTTATGATCTAGATTACATTAACTATTCATTACAATAATAAACGTGAACAGGCGGTTTCACTTAACAAAAATTGGATTTAAACCTGGATTCGTACATGAGTATGCTAAATAAGTTTTGCGAAACAATTTCCCATAGCATCCCAATTAGAATTGCAAAGCGGTGTTATCAAAGGAACTTGCTTCTTAACTCAAAGCTTTGTAATTAGAAGTTTCGCGCCTACAATGTTTATACATTCACGTACCGTAGTCAGATTGTTATTCGAAAAGTTTATACTTATATTGTAATATAAAAGTAAAATGTAAGGGTTTTAATAATAGGAAGTAAGAAAAGAGCATGCAATCCACCAGATAATAATTAGCAACGGACATGGACATCTGCAAGCGATTTCATACAGAACAATGGTTCTAATTAAAGTCAATCACAGATGCGTTGCTACTCGTGACGCTTTAAATGGGCGCCTCATATAAAATGTGCCGGCAACCACACCCTTCCATCGAAACGCAAGAAATGCTTAACAATAGAAATAGTTGTAGCTACTACTTAACATCAGGTGGACTGCATGCTAGTTTGCTACTTCAGTGAGATAAAAAAGAAGAAAAGTGATCACAGTGGGCAATCCCATGGCAATAAGCTAGTGTAATTTTAATATAAAATACTGTCAATAATTTTGCAAATCATCGAAATATTCCATACGAATAATATAAAATAAATTATTATATTGCACAATACACAAAACAATTCCACATACCAATTAGTTGCAAAGCGATATTCTCAAACGGAAACTTCCTGTTTCTTAAGCCCAAAGCTTTGTAATTAGAAGTTCCGCTACATGTTTGTATTCACCCGTTGTTACAGTGCCACGTTATTCAAAAAGTTTATACGTAAATTACTCATAAGTATGTAAATTCTAATTTATAAGTTCTCAAAAGCTGTTTCCGTGTGCCTTTGAGGTATTTTATATTTTAATGATTACCAAGTAATATTGTTAAATTAATTATTTAAACAAAAAAAACCGACACCTTAATATGACTGATAATCTTTATTTTCAAATAATTGTTTTTTACTATGGGAATTCATTTGTTTTATAAAGATTTATTTTACTTAATGATCTGACTGGCAGTGGGCTCTGGGTTCGATTCCTGGCCTGACAGGTATCTTAATGATAAGTTTAAATTCTTGTTCTGTGTCTGGTTGTTTGTATATTCTTCTTAGTGTGTGCTAATGGCACTCGCGACATAGAAAAATCATATTGTGGGGCCTATGAGTGTAGAAAGCGTTTATATTACACAATATATAAAATATCGCCACATACCAATTAGATACAAAGCAATATTCTCAAACGGAAACTTCCTGTTTCTTAAGCCCAAAGCTTTGTAATTAGAAGTTCCGCTACATGTTTGTATTCACCCGTTGTTACAGTGCCACGTTATTCAAAAAGTTTATACGTAAATTACTCATAAGTATGTAAATTCTAATTTATAAGTTCGCAAAAGCCGTTTCCATGAGCCTTTGAGATATTTTATCTTTTAATGATTACCAAGTAATATTGTAACATTATTAAAACAAATTATTAAATCAAGAAGCCCGATTGCTTAATATGATTGATAATAACCTGTCTGGAATTTGGTCTGACTGGCAGTGGGCTCTGGGTTCGATTCCTGGCCAGACAGGTATCTGAATGATAAGTTTAAATTCTTGTTCTGTGTCTGGGTGTTTGTGTTATCTTATAAGTGTGTGCTTATGGCACCCGCCACATAGAAGAAAATCACATTATGTGGCCTATGAGTGTAGTAAGCATTTATATTACACTAGCTTACCCGACGAACTTCGTTCCTCCTAAAAGATCAAAAATCTAAAATTATCAGTGTTCCTCCACTATATTATGCATTTATTTGACATACTAACCTTCCTATAATTAAATCACTATATCTGTAAAAAAAACTGCATCAAAATCCGTAGCGTAGTTTTAAAGATTTAAGAAGACATAGGGACATACAGCGGAAACCAACTATGTTTGATACTGTGTAGTGACAATATATAAAACAATTCCACATACCAATTAGATGCAAAGCGATATTCTCAAACGGAAACTTCCTGTTTCTTAAGCCCAAAGCTTTGTAATTAGAAGTTCCGCTACATGTTTGTATTCACCCGTTGTTACAGTGCCACGTTATTCAAAAAGTTTATACGTAAATTACTCATAAGTATGTAAATTCTAATTTATAAGTTTGTAAAAGCCGCTTCTGTGTGTGTTTAAGGTGTTTTATCTTATAATGATTGCCAAGGAACATTGTTTAATTGTTAAAATAAAAATTCAGACTACTAAGTTTTAACTTCATCTTTATAATATTTTCAAACTGTATCATAGGTAGTTTTTGAAGTGAAACTTCTTTATCGGGGTTGGAAAAAAATTTAGTGTAACATTTTTTCGTTACGCGCCATCTTTTTTTTATTCCGTTACGCGCCATCTTTTTCTTATCCCTACCACGCGTGATATTAGATAGATTATTATAGATGTGATTATTAGATAAAGTTTAATAAAAGCCTTTTATTAAACTTTATCTAATTTAACTCTATTTAACCAATTTCTGTAAAGTTGCATATAGTAAATTATTTTTTGAAAAATAACGTCATAAAGAAGTTTCACTTCTTACGAGTGCACGCTAGTACACGCACATATTTTTTTTGTGACTTGAGTAACAGACACTCACAAAAGTCGCCATAAAACACCCACACCCCGAACAAAAAATTAAACTTACTTAGATAGCTACCCGGATATGTTACCCAAAACCCGGGTATAGTCGCAAAACCCGAGCAAATTTCATCCTTTTTTACGTTACATAGTATTTAAATACACACTTTTTTCGCCGGAAAATTGAATTGAATAAAAATGGAAAACAGGGCATACGCAAACGCATGCTGTTTGTTTTGTTAACAGCTAACAGTGCCTGATACTAGGTCGAGATAAAACTCCAGCACAAATACGAGTAACATGTATCTAACACATTTTCCTTTTTTGATAAAGCAACCGATTTTTATACTTTTTTTTTGTTCTCGAGGGGGAAACCTTCAAAAGGTACCCGAAGCCGTGGGAGCGACGCAGGATTATGTGGCATTTTTACCGCATTAAAACCCCCCCGGTAGCCGTCCTCGGCGCTATAAAGAGGACTCCGGGTACTCGGTCCGACCGCAACCGGAATCCTCTGAGCGCGTTGTCCCATCCGGCTGCTCCCAGATGGGTGGCTGGGCCCACCGCTCCCACATAACCCTGCGTCGCTCCCACGGCGTCGGATACCTTTTGAAGGTTTCCCCCTCGAACACAAAAAAAAGGTAAAGTAATGACTGGCATGTAAATAACACAGTAACTACATCCCTTAGCTTTTTAGCTCCAAAACTATCTAGGTATTATTCGTATACACAGACAAATGCAACAATGCTCAGTAAACGAGAGACGCCAGGTAGCAATGCTAGTCATAAAATAAAATAATTATTTAGGGCTTAAATACCCGATCCTGTATTTAATACCTCAATTTGCATCTAAATATCGTATCAAATTGCCCAAATCTGCTTTCAGCATGATACCTTTAGTTATTATCTGGCATGGCTACATTTAAATAACTTTTACTGCAGTGCTCTACTTTTGGCTATAAGCTACAGACGATTGTTTGGCGAAATATTGAGCGAAAATTTATTTTTTATATATAGGGAATTTAAAATATTTCGTTGGTCCTGTTATTTTCCTACGGCTAGAAAAAGGCATTTAGAAGAAGAAAAAAAAATGTTAATGAAGCATTGGTAAGTGGCCAATGTCGCCCATGGACATCTGTATTCAATCTCAAATAACATAAGTCTTACCCAAGAAATCGGATGAGTTGATACCCAAGAAAAGTTTTATTTGCTCAGGTATCTTAGATATCGGGAATAGCAACGCACCTATGATGGAATTCAAATAGAACCGAATTCGACCGGGGAAGTACCACCGCCACACCTATTTCTAGCGTGAAGCAGTTCTTGCGTTTCGATGGAAGGGTGTGGTTGTCGGCACACTTTATTATGAAGCGATCATCTTAGACCTCCGGAGTAGCAACGCATCTGTGAGACTGACTTCAGATAGAACCCATGTTCTACATGAAGTTGCTCACAGATCTCCATGGGCGGTGTTGAGCATTTACCATTAGGTAGACTGCATGCTCGTTTGCTACTTCAATCATATAAAAAAAGAACCTTTGTTCTGCACAAAGTTGCCTAAATATGTCTTATTAGTGCAAATGCTACTTTAATTTTATTTTAAAACTAGCTGAATCCCGCAGCTTCGCCTGCGTTAACAAAAATCGATTGTCTCGTAGGAAGATATTTTCCCACAGTAAAAAGTAGCCTATATGTTAATCCAGAGTGTCAGCTAACTCCCTAACAAATTTTATGAAAATCGCTCCAGCCGTTTAGACGTGAAGAAGTAACAAACATAGACACTCACAAACTTTCGCCCTTATAATACTATAAGTATAAGTATATAAGTATTAAAAACGGTATCCTAATGTAAATGTTTAATTTAGGCACACGCCTTACCGGTCCTATTTCTATAGCTCTTTTGCATTAGATATCTCAAACCCTCGTTACACTCACGCTAACTGCAGTCAGGCAAGTGTCTTATTATTTTCAAAATGGCGTACTTATTTTAGTCGCAACTATTATATTCAGAAATTACTTTAAATAACACTCATTATACTTAATTAAGAACTATCATAATACAATTACTGTTGAAATTTGATGCCTATGAATTAATTTCAGCTTTTCTGTATGATTAATATTGTACCCGTATATTTTATAATCATATTAATACAACCTAACATTGTCGTATGTTTTGAATTTATTGAGTAGCTAATGTAGTATTGATACGATAATATTCTATTAACAAAAAGGTAAAAAATATTTACAAACTGTTATACTTTTTGTGTCACTAAAGTGAATAAAGCTGAAAACTCAGCAGCGTAAAGGAATAAACTTTTTACCATCACAGTTACATAATAGATGATAGTGATGTTTTAAATATTAGCTTCCTCGTCGATTTAATAACAGTATTATTAAATTTTAAAATGATTATTAACGGTACTGAAAAATATGAGAACCTTTTTATTTACACGCTTTCTTTCTACACCCATAGCCCCACACTAGGATTTTCTCCTGTGTCGTGGTTACCATGGACACATAAAGACGAATACACAAACACCCAGAACAGGAATCTAAACTCACCATTCAGATACCTGTTTAGCCGGGAACCGAACCCGGAACCTATTGCGTGTGAGACCAGTACGGTAATCGCTCGGTCACGCGGGTCGTCGAATTTTATATGTAGTACACTTGCAATAAAAATAAAGTTCAAAAGCTACATGCATTTAAAAACCCAACTTACTCGAAGGCCGTGCGTTCGAACGAAAGTCGCCCATAAAATATCACTTACAGACCTTACAGCGATAAAAACAAACGGCCAACCCCACATTTCCAGTTATAACTAGTTCCGAAGCGAAATAACCCGCCATTCTGCTCTATAACACCTCTTCTAACCGCTCCGAACCGGTTTGAACCGGTGCGAACTGCTCCCAACCAGATGTCGCATGACAAATAGCAATGTGGTTCGGAGATGATTTTGGGACTGGCATAAATCTTTAGCGTGGAAGTTAGTTGGAATTTCCACGGAATTAACGTTTGGGTATTTGTTAAATTATCTGCTTGTAATGAGATGCATGTTAGTTTAAATTAAACTACGGGTATGCGGAATTCAGTTTATGTATGCGTTTCAGCTGTATGGCTTTTAATACATTCTGTTTTACGCTCACCATCACCCCTTTTCATCATCCATCCATTACAGTGGAATTGTTGCTATGTTGTTATATACATGCTTGTGCCACTTAAAGTTTATTAAAGCAGAACTTAGACATGTAATAAAAAAATTGACAGTTAAATTAATTAAGTTTAAAGCATTTAAGCATTTGTCCAAACGTTTGATAGAGTCAACGAATGATCAGAAAACGTGCACATCCCTCAGTCAACGATTAGCCTTGCTATTCAACGAGGTAATGTTGCCAGCATTCTGGGAACTCATCCTATGGACAGTAATTTGGATGCGGATTTTCATTTTTAATTTGGCAATTTGTTTCTTTTTAAATTAAGTTATTATTTTGTATATACATATAATTTTGAAGTTTAATTTAATTTTAATCATGTAATATTTGTCTTATTCAAATTATGTTTTGAAATATTGGTTACGTATTTAAACCCAGACCTCCGGAAATTAAATCCAAATATCATAAATTGTTATCTCAACTCATATCTATAGGCATAGAGTACAAGGGCTTAACCTCGTGCGGCTTTTTTGGCAGGATGGCAAAACTTGGATTTATTTACCTTTAAATCTCATATGAAAGTGCGCCGGCAGCCGTGCGTAATTTCATACTCCTCCGTTTGCGGCAAGTGTCTTAAAAACGAATCGCAAATTTTTGCTTCACGTATTATTATATCGATTATTTATATCAGACAAACATTATTTTCCGTATCTAACAAAGAAACACAATACGAGTATTAAAAAATTATATTATTAAGGTAATGTTGCCAGCGTTCTGGGAACTCATCCTAGGGACAGTAATTTGGATGCAGCATTTTATATTTAATTTAGCAATTTGTTTTTTCTTTACCTTTTAAGTTATTCTTTTATATATACATATAGTTATAAAATAAGTTATTTAATATATTCATATTGTTATTTGAAAATTAATAAAATTATCACTTTAGTATTAAAATTCATCCTTATTATTTTTATATTTTAACCCCTGGAAAAATCTAAACAATCTCGCATACAACGTTCACAAAGAGAATAGAGTAAATAGGGGCATTGCGCCTGATCCTTTGAATGGGTATATTGGGCTCTGTTGGATATTGTAAGCATTTCCATGTTGCGTTATACTGAATAACAATACAATACGTTAGGATAATGTTAAGGAAGTGTTCTGAAAGAGTTAATTAAATTTTGATTTGGGCGCAATGTTTGAATGAATAAATGCATTTAATTTGCGAATGTTTGATATACATAAAAATATTTGAAATAATTAAAAATGCTCAATTTATCATCTTAGGCTGGGATTTTGGGTTCAAATATCAGATTTTCTTTTATCTAACTGAAGTAGCAAACGAGGATGCAGTGCATCTGATTATAAGTGGTCACTGCCGCCCATGGACGTCTATAATCAACTTTATACAGAAGATGGGTTCCATTTGAAGTCTATCATAGATGCATTGCTACTCCCGAGGACTATAATGGTTGCGTCATGTGAAAGTGTGCCGGTAACCACACCCTTCTATCGAAACGCAAGATATACTTCACGCTGCAAATAGGTGTGGCGGTGGTACTTCCACGGTCGAACTACACTGGTTCTACCACCCTGAAAAGGTGGAAATCAATGATAGAAATTCGGCAGAAATACGTGTAGCAATAGTGTCTAATAAATCAAACAAGAAAGAATTCTAAGACCTTCCAAATTTCGCTTATTCGGAGGACTTCAGAGTACATGACGGACAACCCGCGTGGTACGGTTATCATAACGGTCTGACACGTAGTGGGTTCCGGGTTCGATTCCCGGCCAGAGAGGTATTTGAGTGATGAGATGAGATTCTTGTTTTGACTCTAGTAGTTTGTGTATTCATCTAAATATGTGTCTCCACGGCACCCACGACACAGGAGAATATCTTACTGTGGCTATGAGCATATACAGCGTTTAAAGTTTTTATTATAAGTATAATTCAGTTCTTGTGTCCCGGTGGATGATCGTGGGTAACGGCTCACTTTTATATTCGGCAATCTTAGTACTATGGAGTAGCAACGCATTGTAATTGACTTCAGATAGAACCTCTGTTCAATATGAAATTGCTTATCCATGGGCAACAGTGACTTACCATCAGGTGGACTGCATGCCCATTTGCAGCTAATTATAGCTCTGTTTTTATTAGCTTTTTATTAGCTTCACCTGTATGTTTGTTTGTATGTTTGTAACCGACTTCTTTGGGCGCGATTTTGACCCACGATTTCGTTCAAACTTTGTAGATTTATTGAGGACCGATGACAATACACTAATTTGATAAAATTATTCCATTTTTTAATTTGACTAAAAAGTAGAAAATAAATAATAGTTTAAAATAACTAAAAAACACGCTTTTTATAGAAAATCGAACTAAAAAATAGAAAATAAATTCAAATGAATTTAAATTAAGAAAATAGTGTTAAAAATTACAATGAATATAAATTAATAATAGTGTGAATAAAAAAAATATATATTAATTGTAATTTTTAACACTATTTTCTTAATTTAAATTCATTTAAATTTATTTTCTATTTTTTAGTTCGGTTTTCTATAAAAAGCGTGTTTTTTAGTTTTTTTAAACTATTATTTATTATTGCGTTAGGTCCTAAAGTCACGTTACTTGTAACATGTTAATTTAACGCCCGCCAGCCAGCTACGTTAACGCTGAATTTTCAGATTTTCCTCCACTGTTTATTTTGTGAAAAAACGAGACAATTCCGACGAAAATTTCGTGCATCAGACAAATTTTGAGTTACATGTTTTTAGAAGAAAATGTAATTTATACGTGTATTGTGTTAAGCCCGCGGCTTTGCCTGCTGTGATCATATCTACCACGAGAATGAGAATCCGATGTGTTAATCTGAGTCAGAAACTGTATGTGTGTGTTTGTAAATTCCCACAAACTTTCGCATTTATAATATACAAATCTATATATTAATAGGTACGTGAAGCAAAAACTTTTGATTCGTTTCTAAGACACTTGCCGTAGGCGGAGGTGTTTGAAATTACGCACGGTTATAGTTGATGTAGAAAAGGATTGCGCAATGCTAAAATCAAAAATACATAAATCAAACATCAAATCGACTAAAAACACATTACACGCATACATAAACACATACATAATAAAAGAAATATAACATTAAATGTCTTACTATGAAAATACATTACATCAAAAACCCGTTAAAGGTAAAAAGAGGTTTTAATTAGCTAAGCATTTAAAAGCGGGTATTTTGATAAAGACATCTGAGATGTTTGAAGCTTCTCAGGGATCGCAATGTATCTGTAGAGAAGCTAAGATATTTTATTTTATTTATTTATTTATTTATTGCACCAACAAAGCAAACACTGATACATCGAAATAACATATGATGCAATAAAGAGATACATGATAAGTGCAGCCTCAATTATAGGCGCAAATTACAAGGACATTATACATTAAAAATTAGAAATTAAATAAAAAACAAATATACAATTGATTTAAATAATAGAAATTATGAATATATAAAATTGAAATTGATGTAAATACATAATAAGTATGAATAATAATTAATTATGACATTAAATTAGCAAATTAACAAATATTATATTAGTATTTCAGATAAAAATTGGTTAATTAAAAACAAATAATTGTTTATTCAACATTAAAGTAGTGCCTGAGACACTAATCTCTTAAACTGAAGAAAGGAGTTAGAAAAAAGATCTACATCTACTATTGTATCGGGACTGTTTACAGAGCTCTCTGTCACTTTTCTTTGGGCAGTTATGGTATTTACATTGTGAATCCTATTGTAGCTGTTTAGTATTCGATGCAATGGGGCATTATGACCCAAATTCGATTTTACTTGATTCACACTAAAAGGAGAATATTTCCTAAATCTCGGCAATACCCTGGGTATAGATATATTTATCTTAGACAAAAGATTAGGAGAATCACAACTGTAATTTATTAGTTTATACAGAAACATGATATCCAGCAGCTCTCTACGATGATTCAAAGAACTTAAACGGAAATGTTGTAAACGATCATTATAATTTGGCAATGTCTTAGCTAAATTACAACTATATGACAAATGCCATACAAAACGTTTCTGTATACTCTCTAATCTTTTCTTATAAATGTCATAATGTGGATTCCACACAACACTGCAATATTCTAAGATGCTACGTACAAGACAGGTGTAGATTGCTATTTTAGTTTTAGGGCTTTTAAATTCTTTGCAGTTACGTAAAACGAAGCCTAGCATTCTGAAAGCTTTATTGGCGATATTGTCTATGTGTAGGTTAAATCTTAATTTACTGTCAAGGATTACGCCTAAGTCTCTTACATTGTTTGCCTCAGTTAGAAGTACCCCATTTATGTAGTAACATCTAGTTGGTAAGTGTTTCTTCCTGCTAAAACGAACAACCTGACATTTATCCGTGTTTAACCCCATTCCATTCAATCTACACCACATGAACATATTATCCAGATCTTTTTGTAGCAAAAGTGCCTCCTCAGATGAATTTACAGTCCTAAAAAATTTAACGTCGTCTGCAAAAATGTAGAACTTTGAACTTTGAAAGACACTCCCAATGTCGTTAATGAATACGTTAAAAAGCAACGGTCCCAAATGGGACCCTTGCGGAACACCAGATAAGGCAGTAAAAGGTTTAGATTTATGGCCACCCACTACAACTAATGATTGTCTATTTGTAAGGTATGACTTGCACCAGTTAAGGAAGATGCCGGCAATTCCAGCAGATGCAAGTTTATGCAGCAATATTTCGTGATTAACCCTGTCGAAGGCTTTGCTAAAGTCAGTGTATATTACATCGAACGAATCACCACGATCGACACCCTCAGACAAGTCTTCAACAAAGGAAATTAAATTAGTCACAGTTGAGCGTGCCTTCACGAACCCATGCTGTTCTAGTGCAATAAGATGTTTAAGGTGGGATAATATTATTGGATACAGCAAAGATTCAAAAACTTTAGCAAAAATTGAAATTATGGATATAGGTCGATAATTTTTTACTGAGCTGGTGTCTCCGCTTTTAAATAATGGTATTACGAATGCACTTTTCCATACTGTCGGAAAAATACCGGAACTTAGGGATTTATTAATGATGATACACAACGGAAATGCTAACGCACTAGCACATCTATTTGCAAACACAGCTGGAATCCCGTCAGGGCCGGCGCCTTACCCAGAATCAAGTCTTTTTAAAACTCTGTAGACTTGGTCTTTAGTGACAGAAACAGTAGTTAAAAAATTTGACGTGGGGAAAGAGTGCGATTCATCTGGAATGGGTAAACAGTCAGTGTTATAGACGGAGGAAAATTGGGACGCAAAAAGATCGCAAATATCTGAACCAGTTGAGGCCACTTTCGTGTCCAAAGACATCCGGGCGGGATATGAGCTTTTGCCTCCTCTTTTATACTTAATAAAGCTCCATATTAATTTAGGATTTGAAGACAGGGATTCTTCTAAACGTTTCAAATATATTTTATAGTTCATGTTGTGAAGATTAGTACAGCGTTCTCTAAGTAATTCAAAAGTTAGTAAGTCACGAGGATTGCCATATTTACGCGATTTGATTCTATATTTATGCTTCTCCTTGATTACCCTAATTAATGCGGCTGAGAACCATATGGGATATTTATTATTGCGTGGTTTTGATTTAGGGATGTGCTTTCTAATTATATTTCTAAGTAAATTGTAGAAAACTGTCGTCATCGTCAACGCTAGAGCAGCAGGCTAGTTCTTTTACCCAGAAGACGCTATTTAGTTCTTTTACGATATTTTCATAGTCACCTTTGTGGAAAAGAAATCTGGAATCCTGTTTGGATGATAGGTGTTGCTTATGACCTAATTCAACACTAAATTGAATGGGTGGATGTAAGGGGTCAATTTTTGTAAGTGGGTCAGTACTGACTTCAGTGTGGGAAATTACCGTAGTACTCATTAATAAGTCCAGAAGGCGGGTTTTATTGTTGAAACAAGGATTGTATTGAGACAGATATAAAATCAATAATCATATTGTTCAACAGACTATTGGACGATATAGGTGTGAGAGCAAGCGATTTAGGGTTGCCTCTCCAGCATAAACTACTTAGATTGAAATCTCCGAGGATAATTATGTCATCATTGAGTTGTTCCATGACATTGTTGGCTTTAATAATAAAGTGTTCCAAAATATGCTTCTGAACAGGAGGGGGGATATATACACCGCATATATATAAGTGTTCAATTTTGTCATTGATGTTACATATGTCTAGTTTAACCCAGATATCTTCACAATCCGAATCAAAGGTACATACACAACAGGATTTAAAACGCGTAGAAACGGCAACTAACACACCACCACCTGACTTTTTGTTGTGAAACTACTACATAACGACTATCGAATAGCTCGTTGTTAGAGATACTGCTGTCTAACCATGTCTCTGTAAAAACCATAACATCAAAATTGCAACAAACAACGTTATTATAAAGATCGATAGTCTTAGTTTTCAGTCCTCTTACATTTTGATAATAGAAATTTAGAGTGCCCTTTAGTATATAATAAAGCAAATTTAGCGGTATCATGACAACCGATTAAGCGAATCTATATTTTTAACATGAATATAGTTTGACTGTTCATTTTTTCCCTTCCTTCCTTCCATCGCGTACCCAGACGAATTTATACTGCAGCTCCTTTGCTTTGGAACGCGCGGCTGAGTGTAGGCTCTTATTCTCTGATGTAAGGTGTTCCACGACGTATATTGCGCTTTTTTTATCCCCGCCGATGCCTATATGGCTAGTGTTGAGCTTGTCATCTCGGTTGTTTCTATTAAATTTGCTAGTCGCGGCTAGGAATTCGTCACGCAAACGTGGACTATTAAATTTTACCAAAATTGAACGTGGACGCGGACTGGAGGTGTTCAGTTTAGCGAGTCGCGTGCAGTAATGTATGTGCGTCTCATTAACTGGACATTTAATTATTTTGCTTAGCTGCACTACAGTGTTTACCAAATTCTCATGTTTATTCTCCGGGACACATTGAATCTCAATGTTAGAGGAACGTGCGTGTTGATCCATTTGTGCCAACCGCGAATCAACATTAAATTCGCAGCCCGTAGTGATTCGGTGTCAGATTTTAAACCCTCGATTATTTTTGTTTGCGTTGCATGACTAGACTTCACTTTTTCCAGCTCCTCATTAAAGTGTGCCATTGATGCTTCGACAGCCGAAACCGCTTTGCCAACCTCTAAGATTTGTGGGTGGATTTGTTGCTTAAATAAAATTTGAAGTTCTTCTCTGATTATATCTCGTATGCTGCTCGCTGATAAGCACGAGCAATTGCCACCGCTACGTCCCTTTACACGCTGCGTCACGAAGTCTTTCTGAGGCGAAGATGACGGGAGGCGGACGGCATCCATGTTTTACGACCGGAGATTTTTATTATTATGCTTTAATATTTTGTCAAGCAGATCTTGTTGAATTTTTTTGCAATGACAATATATTAAAGATTGTAACTTTTAAAAATATTTTTTAAAATGAATTTCTTAGATCAATAAAATTTTTCAGGATTCGATCTCCGACCCACCGAGCGTAAGCGTAACTTTAAACCGCTTTACCACGAGGAATGTGACGATAAGTGTTGAAATTGGCGAACTGTTCTAGTGAAGTTGTTTAAGTTAAGATAGAACAAATTTATCAAGGGTTTGCTTATACGTGTCCACTGAGGGTCCACTGGTCACTAACTACCATATCAGCTACTTAAATGTACTAAAAAAACAAAGGTTTTTATAAAATTATATGACGGTAGATTCATACTTTAATAACTATACAATTTCCGACACAATCTTTCAGCTACCCCGAAAATACTAAAGCAAACAGAGAATTCTTGATTCCCGTATTCCCTATTCACCTGTCTGTTTCCCTCAGGAACTGAACCCGTTGTTGGAAAACGTCGACATTCGAACAGAAATCTCATCTGTCTCAGGTGCAACTATTTCTAAACGGATAACGCAATCCACATCGACTGATAGATATATATCAAAACTTCCGAAGGGAGTGAGATTTATCTTGTAGCAATTTGGATGTAATTTTTATAACATTGAAGTTGGAAATGAGCATGCAGGTCACCTGATGGTCGGTCATAACCTAGACATCTGTAAGCCACTTCATATGGAACCAAACTTATATCTGAAGTCAATCACAGACGCGTTGCCACACCCGAGGATTAAGGTGGTCGACTCAAATAAAAGTGACCACTCTAGTTCTATCTGATGTTAATTACAGTTGCAATGCTACACCCAAGAACTAAGATGGTCGCCACATACGAAAGTGCAACATACCCATCGTGGTCAACCCATTACGGCACGGGTCTTCTCTTCAAAATGAGAGAATTTTAGGTCATAGTCAACCGCGCTGGCCAAGTGCGAATTGGTGAATGTGGGTGGATGAGTACGAGTAGATTCTATAATTCTTATTGATACCATTATCATTAGGTCTGATCATCTAGTCTGGACATAGTTTTTTGCCAACCCATAATTGTCCCACTGCTGGGCACAGTGGGACAATTACGGGTTGGCACCACACCACTCATACTCATAATAAGTTAAAAATAGGAAAAAACGTAGTATGCGATAAAGCTTCAAGTAATTATTAGCAACTAGAAAATATAACTCTGAACAGAACGTGTTAATTTATTCATACTATCTTTATTTCCACAGAAAAAATGCAAAACAGAGCCAATTAACAGTGTCGCATAATTTCTATAGAACATTGTGCCGAGCTCTGTACAATATCAACTGAATTTTAACCTTAATATTACGGTATTAGGTTGAATTTGAGATTTTTTTATAATACCCGGATGTAACATACCAATTGCAGTATAAAGGATGGGGTATTATGGCAGATAATGGTGGGAACTAAATCCCATGGTTAGTGATATACTTCCTAGATCTTCGTGGTTTATTTCCTAGTGAATCTAACTTCCTTAAGTTAATCGGTACATAAAGACTTTTTATGTCTTTTTAATATAGAAGTAGCGAACGATAACGTAGTCAACCGTCGCAACGGTCGAAATTCGACCATAAACTTCAACTCAAAACTAAACTTGATATTGTCCAAAGTAGCGCGAATATTTCTCAAATACAATTAAATTGTAATAATTTTCAAGTTTTGCAAGTTTTGTAAGTTTTGTTTTGCAATAAATTGTCCACCAATTCGCACTGGAAAGCGCGGTGGACTATGGCCTAAACTCTCTCATTCTGGGAGAAGACCCGTGCCCAGCAGTGGGCCAATAACGGGTTGATGCGAATTTTCAAGTAACGTTGAACGCACCCGTTAAGTATAAAAAAAGGTTTTATACTTAAGTTATTTTAAATACACCCGTCAAATGTGAAAATGAGTTTTATTAACCAAGCTGCACTTAAAAGCAAAAGCGGGTATTTTGACAAATACATCTGACATTGTTGACATTATGAGTTTTCGTAGTAAGACATTGGATCTTTTATTTCGTTTATTATATAAGTGTGAAATCCATAGTAGTATGTCTAATATATTTTTAGTTGATTTTATGTGGATTCTATGCATTATTTGGAAAAGTATTTTCATTCCGGATAACCTTGCGCAATTTCATACTATATCGTCCGCGACAAGTATCTTAAAAACAGACTTCAAGTTTTTGCTTCACGTATTAATATATAGATGATTTGTTGATTCACGTATTAATATATAGAGATGTAGCCACTGCCGCTCAGTACGACTACGTACCACCGCCACGCCTACTTCTAGCGTGAAGCAGTTCTTGCGTTTCGATGAAAGGGTGTGGTTGCCGGCACCCTGTTATATGAAACTACTATCTTAGTCGGAGTAGCAAGGTATTTGTAATTTTCGCTGGAAGGGTGTGGTTGCCGGTTCACTTTTATATGAGACTACCATCCTAGTCTTCGGAGTAGCAACGCATCTGTTGCTTGATTGACTTCAGGTAGAATCCATGTTCTGTATGAAGCGGATTACAGATGTCCATTGACGGCAGTGACCATATACCATCAGGTAGTCTGCATGCTCGATTGCTACCTCAACCGTATAAAAAAGTCTTCGCAGTATATAAAAAAGTCTTCAAGGTATCTGTGATTGACTTCAGGTAGAATACATTTTTTGAATCAAGTTGATTAAAGATGTCTACGGGCGGCAGTAACCACTTACTATCAGCAAAGAATTTACAGGTACAGATTGCCGGTACATGCTCTTTTCCTATTTCAATTAAATGAAAAAAAATTGCTAATTCTGTTTAACACAAAGAAATCATGTACTACAAACGTCCGCTAAGTTCCGTTGTACTTTTCAAAGGACATACGCGTCACCTACCAAATAAAACTTAACTTTCATGATTCAAACTCCACTTAGAGTCACCCTCATTAAAAATTTACGTGCATTTCACCCCACGCCACCCTTTTTATTGCTCCCAACTTGGTTGTAATAAAATTTTAAGGTTTAAAGGCTTGCTACGATAGTGAGGTATTAGTTTGAAAATGAAAATCATTTTCGTGAAAATTATTTTCAAAATTGGTTGAAGATATTTAGTGTCTGGGCGATAAAAGCCTATGCCAGGACATTTCGTTTCTAGATTACTAAACTTCCCTGTCGTAAGAGGCGACTAAAAGGGGCTTCCTGGGTTGCAGACGGCTAGAGTGGGAGCTCGAACCGTTCGGTCAGGCAATCCCGGGAAGGACGGCGGTATGTGTGGTCGCATACCGTCGTAAAGACTAGAACGAGCGGTGGGCCCAGCCGCCCATCTGGGAGGAGCCCGATGTGGCAACGCGCTCGAAGGATTCCGGTTGAAGTCGTTTCGAGCTCCCGGAGTCCTCCTTTTCAGCGCCGAGGACGGTCACCGGGGGGGTTTTAGTGCGGTAAAAATCCCACATAACCCTGCATCGCTCCCACGGCGTCGGGTACCTTTTGAAGGTTTCCCCCTCGAAAACAAAAAAAAAAAAGATTACTAAACTAGGTTTGTCAGGTTGTTAAAATTCAATTCACAAGCAGGCTCACTTACATGTAAGGCTATTAAAACTTCACGTATTGTCGCCCTTCAGGTAGAACCTTCCGTATGAAGTTGCTTATAGTTCATGGGAGGCAATGGCCTCTTATCGCGTGAATTTCAAGTTTACTATTTCAGTCAGATAAAAAAAATCAATGAAAGCACTGCTGTGATTAGTTTGATTTGGTTTAAACGGATATATTCTCCTAAGTAGCATTTAAATTGAGTCATCAGAGATAGCATAGTAAATGATTTTACGACCGGAAAAACATTATTGCAATTTATTGTTTTATTTCAAAATAACTCGACATACTACCACAATACCACGCTAACGGTGCCATAAATATGTCCGTTTAACAAGATCATAGAACTAGTGTAGTTCCACCGAGACGGTACCAGCGTCACACTTATTTCTCGTGAACCAGTTCTTGCGTTGCGCTGGAATGGTTGGACCACTTACGTATGAGGCGACCATCATGGTCCTCGGGAGTAGCAACGCATCTGAGTGACTCCAGATAGAACCCCTGTTCTAGTTGCTCCTGTCTGCCCCCCCCCCCCCCCCTTTTGAAATTTCTGACGGATGTCCATGGGTGGCAGTGATCACTTACCATTTTACCAGATAAACTAAATTTTCACTCCTCTTTTTTTATCTGATTGAAGTAGCAAACGAGCATGCAGTCCACCTGATGGTAAGTGGTCGCTGCCGCTCATGGACATCTGTAATTAACTTCATACAGAACATGGGTTCTATTTGAAGTCAATTACAGATGCGTTGCCACTCCCGAGGACTATGATGGTCGTCTCATATATGGTCGTTTGCTACTTAAATCGTACTTAAACAAACTTTCTACGCGAGAACCATCTTTCTCTTAGCATCTTTCTCTTAACATATACTGGAGCTAACTTTCATTACCATGTAAAAAATCATTATTGTAATTATATAAAAAAAAATATATAAATAAGAAAAAAGACAAACCCGCTGAGTTTCTTGCCGGATCTTCTCAGTTGAGGTCGTTTTCCGATCCGATGGTAGTGTAAGAAAAAAAAATGTAACTGACAATTTGTAAATGCCCCCGCAGGCCTATACAAAATAAAGACATTTCATTTCATTTCATTTCATATTTATAAGAGCTAACGTGGTATTGACGTCTTTAAAATTAAACTATGTCACAACAAAAATAATCTCTCAATAATATATTTGCAACACACACAACAGTATTATGGTTACTTAAAATAACACCCACAACCACAAACCTTATAAGTACACAACCCAATATAATAACTAATTATAATTAACACTGTAAGCTCTTTGGGTCCGCCGCAAAACCGGCGTATTAATATGGACCCAATAAGTATTACGAGTATCATTTCACGAGGGCACGTCATATATACCTTAATACGAACACATAAGAGTCAAAATACGTTAAATTAAGGCCATTATAAACTGCATCACAAATATCTATAATTAATAATTAAGAACCCACTTATTTCACATATCGTAGGCAAATGGTACCCTCCCGCAAGCAATGATTGGTTTAATTTAAAGGTCCTTACAGATTACAGGCGTTTTTAATGTTTTCAGAGTTTAGTTTATGCTGTGCTCGCTTTTAATCTATCCCGCGGGAGCCGTATAATTTTGCAGGATAAAGTAGACAATTTTAGACTATCTATCTGCCTTGCCAAATTGTATCTACATCCATTTATTTAATCTGGCATTAATAGATTTCAAACGTCCATTCAAACTATCGTATTTATAAAAGCAGTTAGTTAAATATGAACAACGCTTACATTAATACGTTGTTTATTTATTTATTTATTGATCACCTGCATAGTTTACACCAATTATAATATTAAAAATAACAATAATCTACAATAAGGATAAGCTAAGTGCAACTATATTAAAAGGCTAAGGCTGCTTGCAAAAAGAGCGAGTAACATGTAAGTCAAATAATAATAATAATAATAATAAGGAACAAAAACATTTTTTCTGGAATAAAATAAAATTAAAATTCAATTCTCTTTAATCAGATTTTATATGTCAATATTGTTTATATTACATACATTTATTAATAATATATTTAATATACATATGTTGGATCATGGGTTCGGGTTTAATTTATTTAGTTACAACTAATAGGTTTGTATTTCCTTACATTTTAATATTTAACCCTTTTATTTATTATTTTAAGTTTTCGCAGACAATACGTTGTTTGACTTTAACAAACATATTTTATTTATTAACGTTAACATAAACCACCTACGAAGTTCGCCAAAGTACATGTATACGATGTGAATTAAAAACGCAACGAAATAGAATTAAAAACGAAACGTCCAAAACGCTACATGTGTGAAACAGCTCTTAATTTAAATCCTGTAAATGGCACCCATCGAGTGCGGGTGCGGTATGAAAATAATTAAACTTTTGAATAATCGACCGTTCGAAGTTGAGCGAAATCTACACTTTCATTAATTAATTTAACTTACTATACGGAGAATCATATACCATGGTCAATGTGTTATATAACATAATGCTGGTGTAAAAAGAGCTTTCCTACAACGCCGGCAATGCATTGGCGACTCCCCTGGTGTTGCAAATGTCCATAGGCGACGGTGACTGCTTTCCATCTGGTGGCCCGTCAGCCTTATCGTTAGGTGTAACTATAAAAAAAAACACATTTATTTCTAGCGTGAAGCCGTTCTTGCGCTTCGATGGAAGGTTGTGGTAGCCAGCTTTTAAAATGCAATGTGATAAATTATCATGTATCACTACACAGTAAAACAAAGTCGCTTCTCGCTGTCTGTCCCTATGTATGATTAGATCCTAAAAAGTACACTGTGGATTTGAATGTAGTTTTTTAATAGATAGATGTATATTATAGTAGATACACACTGATAAATTTAGATTTTTGAGTTTTAGACGGAACGAAGTTCGCCGGGTCGACAAGTCATATATAAAATAAAATAGTTCTGTATTTGCAATAAAAATAGTTTGGAGGCCTAAGAATGAGTAAAAAAAAAAGAATTTTCTATAATGTTTTGTCAGGCTGTTTGCCTGTATATTTAAAATCAAATTTAACTCAAAGTACTGAATTAAGTTAAACAATTGGGATATAATTTAGTCTTTTATCAAAATCCATTTGATTTATTAAAAAATATATGTATAAAATTTTATACTTATATTTTTTATTTTATTTTTTTATTCTTATTTTTTTAATAATTGCTTGTCTTTGTTGTATTTATAATTGATAATTTATTTTTATTTCTACTTTTCTGATAATATTTAAAAAAAAATGTTTTATTTATTTTTAATATTTTGTTTTGTATATACTGTAAATAGATTAATAAGTATAAGAATTTATTATTATTAATATTTCCATTGTTAAACCCATACCGACATAGAGGCGACATATTCAGATGGTGGAAGCTTAGGCCGGCCCCCCACCACGACCGGTTACCCTCGTAGTGGGACTCCTCATTTAAAGTTTCTATGCTTCTGTATGTAATACCGCAGTTCACAAATAGTACATAATATAAAAGAAACCCCTAACCTATCTAACTGAAGCTTTTCTCGGACTATTATTTGTTATTGAATAGACCAAACTAAGAACTCTTCAAAGCCACTCATAACAACCGCGTTCGCTGTATTCTGGATTGAAGAGTTGTATTGGAAACTTGTAGAGGCGTTAAAACTTAGTTCGCAGAGATAACGAGTAGGTACCAAGTTGGAAAGCCTTATCAAGTCTTATCATTCTTTAAGTCTAGTATATTATTTAACAGGAACGTGGTAATAGAAATATTGAAGATGAATTAAGTTTTATTTTTATCTAATTGAAGTATTATTGAAGTATTTGCATACACACACACACACACATTTAAAATAATTATACTTTAATCTGTCTGTTAAATAACACATGTATTATGTCTTGGTGGATGAGCGGGGTACCTGTAACACAGGTCTCGTACCTAGTACAGGGCTCTTGCGACTTGTTCAATGTGCAGAATTGAAGTATTATGGGCAGTCTAGCTGTTCCACCATCAGTCATGTGACTGTCGTCAACCCATTATTGTCCCACTGCTGGGCACGGGTCTTCTCTCGGAATGAGAGAGTTTTTAGGCCATTGTCCACCGCCCTGGCCAAGTGCGAATTGGTGGACTTCACACACCTTCAAGAACATTTTATTTTAAAGAACTCTCGGGTGTAGGTTTCCCCATGATATTTTCCTTCAACGAAAATCAGTGATAATTAATTTCTAATACGCACATAAATCAGTGGTGCGTGCCTGGGTATGAACCGTGGACCTCCCGATTGAGAGGGCAAGTTTCAACCATTAGGCTATCACTGCTCTGTCATGTGACTGACTGACAGATGTCTGTCACAGCCACCCATGGACATCTGTAAGCAACTTAATAGAGAAGAAGGGTTCTACCTGAAGTATTTTTTTATCTGATTGAAATAGCAAACGAGTATGCAGTCCACCTGATGGTAAGTGGTCACTGCCGTCCATGGACATCTATAAGCAACTTCACATAGAAAATATCTGAAATCAATCACACATGCTTTGCTACTCCTGAGGACTGAGGTGGTCGCCTTAAATAAAAGTATGCCGGCAACCACACCCTTCCATCGAAACGCAAAAACTGCTTCACGCTAGAATTTGGTGTGACGGTGGTACCTCCAAGGTCGAAATATAATAGACGACCAGCGTGGTGCAGCGGTTACCATACCGGTCTGACGCGCAATGGGTTTCGGGTTCGATTCCCGGCCAGACAGGTATCTGAATGATGAGTTTAGATTCATGTTCTGGGTCTAGCTGTTTGTGTATTCGTCTTGTGTGTGTCCTTGGTACCCACGACACAGAAGAAAATCTTAGTGTGGAGCTATGACTGTAGAAAACGTGTGTTTAAAAAATGATAATTATGATTTTATCCACATTATAGTACACTAGCCTTTGCCCGTGGCTTCGCTCGCGTGCAATTTGGTCTGCCACATAAAGTTTATAAAAAACATCATTACAAATTATAGCCCATGTGTTATTCTGATGTATAACCTATACTACTGTAAAGTTTCAACCAAATCCGTTGAGTAGTTTTTGCGTGAAAGAATAACAAACACACATACATCCATCCTCACAAACTTTCGCATTTATAGTATTAGTGGAATATATATATTGTTTATTAAAATAAATTCTGTATTAAACCTCTACAATACTTTTTAAGTCCATTGAACCATGTACTTTAAGCCGCCTTGATGTATTTATTTAATATATAAATTCAATATTGTATCCATACAACACGAGTACTCATATACAGAGGGAAAACCTCTTACCCGGCTTCATACATAATGTATTAATTCGGGAGCTATTGGTGAAATGTATTTGGGAGGCTGATTTAATTGAGTATCAATTATATAAAGGTTCTGATTTCTAATGAGTTGTGTAATACTCTATATATTAAAGCCTCGTTTTCAGTATAATATATTGTTAGTCGCAAGACTCTTTCTAATCTTATTTATAAAAATGAATGTTTGTCCATTATGTCCTCCATAGAATCGTAAACTATTCATTTGATCATGTGACGATATTTAGCAAAGTTGTTATTCATGAGCTCGCAAAGGTTTCTGGTGTATATATTTTTTGTGTTGTTAATATTATAAATGTGAAATAATGTGAGGATGTATGCGTGTTGTTCCTCTCTTGCGCAAAAACAATCGGTCGCATTTCAATAAAATTTGTCACACACATTTTATGAGCTAGATTAACACATATGATTTATTTATTTATTTATTTAAAGTTAGCTAGAACAGCCATCAAGACCAATTACACTAACTAACTCTATCTGAGTTACAAATCAAAAGAAAAAATACACAATCGTAAATTGAAAACATCATAGAAATAATTACCTATAACTTAGGACTTGTGAATAAGAAACATAATTTAGAGTCAATTACATTGAATCAATGATAAAAAAAAAATTAAATCCAACCTATAACAATTATAATAAATAAACAAAATAAAGAGATCTGTAATTAAATAATAATTATAATTAATCAAGAATGTTCTGTTCTTCATAAGTACCTATATCATAACTAGAGATTGATGTTTGCTGTTCAGTGAAACCCTCTGAACAATAAAATTCAGAAGGTTTCACTGAATAGCAAACACACACATATGATACATCATCGTGGTAGTTTAAGATTTAAGGTGTAATGTAATGTAAAATTTGACGACCACACGCGCGTTGTGACAATGGGAATACTATGAAAGTCATATCTGTTTTTGCCTACTAAGAGCAGTGTCAAGCTTGACGACCCGCGTGGCGGTGCAGTTACCATGCCAGTTTGACACACGGTGGGTTCCGGGTTCGATTCCCAGCCAGACTGGTATCTGAATGATGAGTTTAGAATACTATGAAAGTCATATCTGTTTTTGCCTACTAAAAGCAGTGTCAAGCTTGACGACCCGCGTGGCGGTGCAGTTACCATGCCGGTTTGACAAGCAGTGGGTTCCGGGTTCGATTCCCAGCCAGACTGGTATCTGAATGATGAGTTTAGATTCTTGTTCTGGGTCGGGGTGTTGGTGTATTCGTCTGGTGTGTGTCCACGGTACCCACGACACAGGAGAAAATCCTAGTGTGGGGCTATGAGTGTAGAAAGTGTGATTAAGCGTGTTTTTTTAAGTAAAAGAAAAATTAAAGGTTGTATGGAGGACAGGGATGTTCCCCGTAGGATCAGTCTCAATAAGCACCATGCCTTTTTTACTCTTTCGATGGATGTCATAAGAAAGTACAAAAGATGGTCATCAGGGGCGTAGCATCAATCCTCGTGTCAGGACATGAGGTATTGGAAAAGCGTTGGAGACTTATCTCCAGCTGTGGACTTCAACAGGCTGATTTATGGGGTTTTTATCTTACTTTAACCTATCGATAAGATAGACGGGCTACCTGACGAAAAGTAGTCACCGTCGCTTATAAATATACACTTGCAACACCAGAAGAGTCGCCAATGCCGTCTTTGAAAGAGAGCTCTTTTCGCACTTTTCTTGAAGAACCCCATGCCCTTGTACTACTTGCATGTCCGCGGCAAAAATGAGCGTGCATACCGACCCGTGGAGGACCGCCACTGGTCCAGTTGGTTCGGATGGAACTTCATCCTTTGGTGAGTGGTTCGGTGAAGAAAAGGTGACGAAGGCACCAGGTCAAAAAGTGACGGTGACTTAACGGTGGTGCTTTCGGAGTTGAGTCACAAGAGATTATACCTTAAAATAAATTATCACTCGCTTATACAATGCATAACAGTAGTTCATTGTATATGGATACATGCATTTATAAAAACTTTTATTGTGAGAATTGAGTGTCTAAAGTTTATTAAAAAAAAACTAAAAACTACTTACTGATTTTAAGTTCGGATACAAAGAACAATGGCAAGTTCCCATACAACAATTTACCTGTGATCGATTTGAAGCGTCTATATACGAAAAAAATATAAAAAACGTAGGGATTCTATTACCTTAACATATTCATTAAGAATTTTTATTTTAGGAGGTCACAAAAAAAAGGTTTTAACATTTTTATATTTTGAGGTTAGGTTATATAAAAACAACTTTGTAAGCTACACTAAACACAAAAACATTGTTATAGGTATATAAATAACGGATAGAGATGTGCAAAAGTGACTTGGATTATCCAAGTTGGATCAGTAATTTATTAAAACATCAGAAAATATGGGTGTAGGTACCTAGGCTATGTAAATCGTGATAGCCGTGTGGTGCCAAGTCGGGCGGATTAGAAACGCGAGGTCTGGGGTTCGAATCCAGTTGTCTTATGTACATTATTATTATAATTATTATTATTTGTAGGTTTCATAAATACTAATTTTAATATTATTTCTCCCTGTAGTCGGGGAGTAGAATACGGCTACGGTATCCCCTGCCTGTCGTAAGAGGCGACTAAAAGGGGGCTCCTGGGGTTGCGGACGGCTCGAGAGGGAGCTCGAACCGCCCAGCCAGCAACCCCGAGAAGGACGGTGGCATGTGTGGCTGCATGTCGCCGTAGACACCGGAAGATGCAGGGGGACAGCTACATGTCCCCTAAGAGACGAGCCCATGAGGGGTGCTGCGCTAGGGGGTACTGGCGCGTTTTCTTTAGAGGTCCCGGGGTCCCCTACAAGCGCTGAGGAAGGCCACCGAGGAGGTTTTAGTGGGTAAAAATCCCACATAACCCGGAGTCTCTCCTCAAGGCTCCGGGTACCTTTTGAAGGTTCCTAGGCTATGTAGGATTTATCATTTTTAACCGACTTCCCAAAGGAAAGAGGTTATCTATTCGTCACGTATATTTTTTTTTTTTTTTTTTTTTTTTTTTTTTTTTTTTTTTTTTTTTTATGTATGTTCGGGCGAAATGGCTAGAAATCGTCGACCTACCGACACGATTCATACGACATTGTATGCGGCTAGTTTCACAGGCAGTCCCATATTGAGGAAAATGAAAACCTTCCGGCGGTTTTCCCGGAAAATTGGAAAATGTCGGTTTCTTAAAATCTTGAATAACTTGGGTGTTTCTAAACCGATTTCCATTTTCTTTCTTTCATTTGATAGGAAATTTTGTCACGCAACTTTTTCTCTTGGACATGGGTATGCTGTGATGCTTAACTCTTTGAGTTATTGGGTGGAAACCACCACCACTCCTCAAGTTTTTTAGATAATTTGAGATAACTCGGCTTCTGCCGAATCGATTCTTATGAAACTTGGAATATGTATTATATATCTATGCTTATATAGGTTGACAAAAAATTTGACCTTCAACTCTTCGATCCTGATGATGCAGGGTTACAGCTATCCTAAACTATAACATTAGCTATTTGGTGCTTACATATATGTAACAAGACTACTAAGCAAAGACATGTGATGAAAAATTTGACCTTCAACTTCTCAATCCTGATGATGCAGGGGTGCCTCAAGCCTAAACCATAGGGGTTGACCATTTGGTGCTTATGGATGTGAAATAACAATACTAAGCATAGACATATGACAAAAAAACTGACCTTCAACTCCTCAACCCTGATGATGCAGGGTGCTGTAAGCCCAAGCCGTAGGTGATGACCATTTGGTGCTTACAGATATATAATAAGATAGCAAGGCAAAGATGTACGATAACAAATTTGACCTTCAACTCCTCAACACTGATGATGCAGAGGTACTGCAGGCTTAAACCATAAACGTTAGACATTTGTTGCTCACGGATTTGTAATAACATTGCTAAGCACAGGTATACGACGAAAAATTGGACCTTCAACTTCTCAATCCTGATGATGCAGGGGTATTGAATGCCTAAGCCATAAAACTTAGCTATTTCATCCTTACGCATTCAAAATGATATTTAAAAATGTAAGGTAAAACATTAGAAAAATGGTTGTATACGGTGGAAAAGTGGACCCTCAACTCCTCAATCCTTATGATGCTGGGGTGCTTCAAGCTTAAACTATAGGCGTTAGCTACATGATCGCTACGTATATCTGATAAGATTACTAAGCAAAGATAAAAAATGAAAAATTTGACCTTCAACTCCTCAACTCTGATGATGCAGGGGTACTTCAAGCTTAAACCATAGGTATTGGCCATTTGATGCTTATGGGTATGTAATATATTTACAAAGTAAAGACGTATAATATTAAAATCGACCTTCAACTCCTCAACCCTCATGATGCAGGGTACTGCAAGCCCAAGCCATAGAAGTTGGCCATCTGTTACTTTCGTGTATGTAATGAGATTACTACGAAAAGATATGGCATGAAAAATTTGACCTTCAACTCCTCAACCCTGATAATGCTGGGGTCCTTCAAGCCTAAACCATAGGCGTTGGCCATATGGTGCTTACGTATATGTAATGAGATTACTAGGCAAAGATATAACATGATAGTTTTGACCTTCAACTCTTCAGCCTTGATGATGCACGGGTACTTCAGGGTTAAAGCATAGGCGTTGGCCATTTGATACTTATGGAATTGTAATATATTAACAAAGCAAAGACGTATGATAAGAAAATTGACCTTTAACTCCTCGACCCTTATGATGCAGGGTACTGTAAGCCCAAGCCATAGAAGTTGGCTATTTAGTGTTTAAGGATTTATTGAAGAAATGCTAAGAAGAGATGACTTATGAAAACCGTTATCTTTAACTGGGCTTTTATTCAGTGGTACTGCCTATCTTACCCACAGGTGATAGTAATATGGCCCTTATGAATATATTAGGAGTTCCATAAACAGAGGCAACGATTAATAAAGTTACCTTCACCTCTTTAACCCTAATAATATAGGTATACAGCCTGCCTAAAGTATGTGTGTTTGGTAATTATTGTTCGCAATACAAACAATGAGTTCCGGAAAGGACATAATTATGATCACAAATTCCACTTTGAATACAATTACCTGGACGGTGCAGGAGTACTGCCAACCTTTTTACATATGATGGGTTAGGTTAGGTTGGAACTTAAAAGAAAATATAGAAACTAAGCGAGCAGGGCGCGGCAGCGCCTTGCGAGCGGTTGCGCTCAGTTCACATGCACTGTGACAGTAATGTAAGATATCGCTTAGGCTTTTGTTTGACTTGTCATTTATGGTTGATTTTAAATTACCATTTCCATTTATGTATGCACTATGCAGTCTTATGGATACTATGTATTACACGGTCTCGTATAACTGATCGAAGTGTCTAGTCGTCCCGTAATCGGATGAATAAAATAAATTAATCGTCCGCTAAACAGTAAATTCGTAATAAAAATGGTCTGTATATTAAACATACTTATTATCCTCGTATTAAAAAACTTATTGAAACTGGTGAGTTAAATCATATTACTGAGATTAATAAATTGTGTAAAGCTATGGGTACACCTGATGTAGTGAATAACGACCATGCTGCCCGAACTTAAATTGGTTTTGATGGTATTGGTTTTCCAACTAAGGATAGGTAGTCAAAATTATTTTTATCAGTATCAGTTAAATTATACTCTTAGTTATAAGATTTATATTACTTTTTCTACTTTAAATATTGATAATTATAGGTCTATTCTTTAAATAAATGTTTACTCAGAAAAAGTTGTTTTATTCGGTTAGGTTACGTTCGAACAGATTTTTCTAATTCGGAATCTAAGGGAGGGGGCGCGGTAGCGCCCCCGACCGGTTGTGTCAAAGAAGTCTATTTTTAGATGATGACGTCAGCACATAATTTTATTCATCCGAAAATCGGACGAATAATTAATTTTATTCATCCGGTTAGCGGACGACTAGCAACAGCCATAACTGATTTTATCGTGACTGAAAAGCGTGAAAAAAAAATTTTTAAACAAAAAATACAACCGACTTCCATGCCACATAAAAGTAAAAAATAATTTAAATACATGTTGGTTTAGAGCAAACACAGTACTTAGTACATAGTCCCGAAGTCGGCGCTCACCATATTTCGCTGGATCACGACGAAACTATATGTGTCTTATATGAGCGCCGACTTCGGAACTATGTACTAAGTACTGTGTTTGCTCTAAACCAACATGTATTTAAATTATTTTTTACTTTTATGTGGCATGGAAGTCGGTTGTATTTTTTGTTTAAAAATTTTTTCACAACTGAGTTTTAAAATTACTTAAAATGCTCTAGTAAAGAATCACTAGTCCTGTATTGTGTACCTAACAACATACTTGGTATTTTTAAAAGGAATGTGAAAAGGATTGCAATCCTTGGAGGCCAAATAAAACAGTTGTTTAGATTTTTAACCATTTATTCATCTTCTCTGATAACTATGTTATCCAAGAATTCTGCTGGTGCTGATATATTGCTCTGATGCCTGGCCCATCCTAAATACCATACGAGAGTCATAACGTGCGCACAGCAACCTACAGTACGTCGACCAACTAAACAGTTACAGCAGTATTCCACTATGGCTGATCTACCAGAAATATTAATATCAATTAAAATATAGACATAATACTGATTCCTTGATATGTGCCGTGATTTTATTCAAGATAACTCAACAAAAACTGCGAGCACACCGAGAAAACTTACGAGCTTTTCCAAAAGAAAAGTTGTTAGTAACGACTGTCAAGTAAACGTACTCGGAAATGTCATTATCATTCAGTGTTGCCATTACATTATCTAATAATTGCTTCTAATACGACCAATTAGATTAAAATTATTTTAATTATGTTTTACATAAAAACATTTTTTTACATAATAATAAATAGCAAATAAATATTATAGTACCTTTATTAAGACTTATTTGTACGTATTGGTATAAAAAGGATTTTATTAGATAAATTCTAGTAAATACGATACGATTATTTTTTTAATGGTAACTCTAGTAATGACTTTAATACCGAAACTAATCAGCACCGGAATGCAATCAATAACAATATTTTTATTTTATTTTAAATAACGTTAGCTTTGTCACTTGAAACTAAAACCGTAAATAAAACCAACTAATTGTATTACTAAGTTTTTCATAAGTCACGTTTCTAGACGCTTCTAAAACACTTCAGGTATAATTCTGCCATTGTTCTTTGCGTAAATCCATCGTATTTCAAAGGACAATCACGTCCTTAATTTACTATTACTTAATTATTTTTGACTAGTATTTATCTTATCGTTTCGTAATTAATGTAGTTACCTAAATAAGTGTATCACTTAGTACATCCTTAATTTTAATTTATTAGAAAGTGTTCAAGTACGTTTTATTTCTAACGCAAAACGATTCTAAAACTGTTTATCTTACAAAATAATTACCCCCAATCTATTTTAGAGCGTTAAAATCAACCTCCAATCCATATCAATTACTTAAAAAGATAATACCTGTGGACAGGATAAAAACTCCTAATGGTGACAACATAAACTAACCTACCGTCCTATCTGTAGTGTAAACAACACATCCATTGCGATTGTAAATCGGGAACGCAGAGCGTTATATCATAGATAAGGAGCAATGTAAAACCAAGTAAGTGATAAAATTAAGCGGCATAAAGAAATGTTAATTCAGTGGTAAGCAGAATGTGGGGCTGGCACGCGATTTACTTCTATGTTACTAACAGTAAAATGAATTCTAATGGTTTGAAAATAGAGTCGCAATTGGTATGTGTTATTTAAATTGAAAGGCGGCCATTTTGTAAATCGTATCTACACAGCGACATCTAGTATTTATAATGACAAATGATTATTTAACCTTACGAGAATTGCTAGTGATTTTATTACAGTTTTACTAGGAATGGGAATTTTGCGAGGAATTTGCCTTTAAAGTACGGGTTATGATTATGGTTATTATTTCTGTGCTATGGTTTGAAGAATTTAAATTGGATTGAAGAAGCAAACAAGCATTATCTGTCTGATGATATGTGACAACTTTGAATCTTTGAACTTTTGAAATTTGAAGATGGTAGAACCAGTGTATTTCGACCGGGGAAGTACCACCACCACACCTATTTCTAGCGTTAAGCATTTCTTGCGTTTCGATGGAAGGGTGTGGTTGCTGCCAAACTTTTATATGAGGTGACTATCATAGTTCTCGGGAGAAGCAACGCATCTGTGTTTGACTTCAGATAGAAACTTGAAAAGAAGTTACTTACAGATGTCCATGGGCGGCAGTGACCACTTACCATCAAGTGAACTGCATGCTCGTTTGCTACTTCAATCTTGTAAAAAAATAAAAATAAAAAAACTTCAAATAAGAACCGTTTTAAATCATACCTTGGGTTTGAACCTTGCACCTACATTAAACCTAATTTACCCCTCCGCTGTCTGTAGGAACATAAATTAAACAATATTAATATTTTATTACGAACAAACAGAAGTTGAAGTTACAATTTTAATATGCAAATGGTGTCTTTGAAGTGTCAGTGAAGAGACATGCTTGTACACTGTCGGAGCTTTTGAAACATAAAGCTTTGAAAAGCTTTAAACCTTTGGAGAGTGGCCTTATTGTGTAAATAACAAGTCTGTTTGTTAGTGTTGTTTTTTTATTGTTTTTTGTTGGACTGATATTGTTATATATTTCTTGATTTTTTTTAGAATTTTGATCTAATTAAGTTATAGATGGCAGAACCTTTCTTCGGCCTTGTTGTTCTCGAGGGGGAAACCTTCAAAAGGTACCCAACGCCGTGGGAGCGACATAGGGTTATGTGAGATTTTTACCGCACTAAAACCCCTCCGGTGGCCGTCCTTGGCGCTAATAAGGAGGACTCCGGGATCTCGAAACGACCTCAACCGGAATCCTCCGAGCCATTGCCCCATCGGACTCCTCCCAGATGGGCGGCTAGGCCCACCGCTCCGTCTAGTCTTTACGACGGTGTGCGACCACTCACACCGCCGTAGAAACGTGACTTATGAAAAACTTAGTAATACAATTAGTTGGTTTTATTTACGGTTTTAGTTTCAAGTGACAAAGCCAACGTTATTTAAAATAAAATAAAAATATTGTTATTGATTGCATTCCGGTGCTGATTAGTTTCGGTATTAAAGTCATTACTAGAGTTACCATTAAAAAAATAATCGTATCGTATTTACTAGAATTTATCTAATAAAATCCTTTTTATACCAATACGTACAAATAAGTCTTAATAAAGGTACTATAATATTTATTTGCTATTTATTATTATGTAAAAAAATGTTTTTATGTAAAACATAATTAAAATAATTTTAATCTAATTGGTCGTATTAGAAGCAATTATTAGATAATGTAATGGCAACACTGAATGATAATGACATTTCCGAGTACGTTTACTTGACAGTCGTTACTAACAACTTTTCTTTTGGAAAAGCTCGTAAGTTTTCTCGGTGTGCTCGCAGTTTTTGTTGAGTTATCTTGAATAAAATCACGGCACATATCAAGGAATCAGTATTATGTCTATATTTTAATTGATATTAATATTTCTGGTAGATCAGCCATAGTGGAATACTGCTGTAACTGTTTAGTTGGTCGACGTACTGTAGGTTGCTGTGCGCACGTTATGACTCTCGTATGGTATTTAGGATGGGCCAGGCATCAGAGCAATATATCAGCACCAGCAGAATTCTTGGATAACATAGTTATCAGAGAAGATGAATAAATGGTTAAAAATCTAAACAACTGTTTTATTTGGCCTCCAAGGATTGCAATCCTTTTCACATTCCTTTTAAAAATACCAAGTATGTTGTTAGGTACACAATACAGGACTAGTGATTCTTTACTAGAGCATTTTAAGTAATTTTAAAACTCAGTTGTGAAAAAATTTTTAAACAAAAAATACAACCGACTTCCATGCCACATAAAAGTAAAAAATAATTTAAATACATGTTGGTTTAGAGCAAACACAGTACTTAGTACATAGTTCCGAAGTCGGCGCTCATATAAGACACATATAGTTTCGTCGTGATCCAGCGAAATATGGTGAGCGCCGACTTCGGGACTATGTACTAAGTACTGTGTTTGCTCTAAACCAACATGTATTTAAATTATTTTTTACTTTTATGTGGCATGGAAGTCGGTTGTATTTTTTGTTTAAAAATTTTTTTTTCACGCTTTTCAGTCACGATAAAATCAGTTATGGCTGTTGCTAGTCGTCCGCTAACCGGATGAATAAAATTAATTATTCGTCCGATTTTCGGATGAATAAAATTATGTGCTGACGTCATCATCTAAAAATAGACTTCTTTGACACAACCGGTCGGGGGCGCTACCGCGCCCCCTCCCTTAGATTCCGAATTAGAAAAATCTGTTCGAACGTAACCTAACCGAATAAAACAACTTTTTCTGAGTAAACATTTATTTAAAGAATAGACCTATAATTATCTAATTAAGTTATAGATGGCAGAACCTTTCTTCGGCCTTGTTGTTCTCGAGGGGGAAACCTTCAAAAGGTACCCAACGCCGTGGGAGCGACATAGGGTTATGTGAGATTTTTACCGCACTAAAACCCCTCCGGTGGCCGTCCTTGGCGCTAATAAGGAGGACTCCGGGATCTCGAAACGACCTCAACCGGAATCCTCCGAGCCATTGCCCCATCGGACTCCTCCCAGATGGGCGGCTAGGCCCACCGCTCCGTCTAGTCTTTACGACGGTGTGCGACCACTCACACCGCCGTCCTTCCCAGGATTGCCTGACCGAACGGTTCGAGCTCCCACTCTAGCCGTCTGCAACCCCGGAAGCCCCTTTTAGTCGCCTCTTACGACAGGCAGGGGAAGCCGTAGCCCTATTCTGATCCCGGAACTACAGAGACGCCCGCTCCCCTACCTATAATTTGTGTTGTTATATTTTAATGCATTTTTCTGCTGAGTTTTACTTAAGTTAAAACTTTCTTGTTAAAGTGAAGAGGTACCACTGTCACATTTTTCGTCAACCTATTATTATCCCACTGCTGGGCATGGGGCTTCTATAAGAATTTAATTGTAAATAATTATACGGTTAAAAGATCTGCCTATATATATGTTATTTCATTAACGCATAGTTTAGTCTTTTTAAAGTCAGTTAATAAGTAGAAAGTCGGGTGGCCCCAAAAAAAATCATTATTCTTCACGTCTCCAGTATAATATGTTGTACTATGTTAATATTTCTACAGGCTCTAATATATTTTTCGGAAAACCAATATTTGTAAGACATTTTACACATTTTATGTTGGACGTCAAGGGTACCTATATTTTCTTGTCTAATAAAAAAAAATGCACAAATCTCGCTCATATCTGTACAGGCAGCAAACGTACGTAAGTACGAAATTTCAATTCCTTTGGTGCACAGAGATGGAATTGACAATCCTGGTATTGCAAACTTTGTATAGGAGTTTTTAGGTTTTTTACTTTATTTTACTTAGGAGTTTTGTGGTTCGGAACTTTTTAAAGAATAATGCGTTGCACCTGAATAATAAGTCTAAAGAATATGAAAGTTTGAAGAATAAATACGATTTTTGCCTGAAGCAGTGTAGCGCTGCTATGTTCTTTTGGAAGGTGGTAAAATAACTTACTTTTAAGTATTTCTTCATTATCTCAAATACATAAATATAATATCTGTATACTAGTTAGAAAAATTTTGACTAAAGATGTTCAAACACAAATAACATTTACAAAAAACTTTGAATTCCAAAAAATAATTACTAGACACGCCAATAATATATCTTTACAACCTTTTAGAACTAACTATGGGAAAAAAAGTATTTTGTATGAAGGAGCGCAATATTACAATAAATTGCCTACAAATATAAAAGATGCGAGATCGCTTCCAATTTTTAAAAAGTTATTAAAAAACTATATCATAAATGAGTTTTCATAAATAATTTAAATAAGTTAACAATAATAAATTGGATGTTAAAAAAAAATAAGCTATAAATGATAATAAAATAAAAATATATGTTATCAAAAAAAAATACTATAAAACGCTATATAATAATTCAATAATAACTTTCACTGTGTCATGCGCCTTAAACAACAACATTTGTCTTTGAATTTTTTTCTGTACCTAGTTTAGTTTAATAACAATATCTACCCACAACTGCACTACGCTAGCTAATCAATATTGTTTGTTTTAATATTCATATTGTAATTTCTCTATAAGTGATTTTATGTAAAATCTTTTGAGAAATAAATGTCTTTAAACGTAAATATAAATACTAGGTGGTAAATACAGTTTCTGTAGTTCCGGGACCAGAATAAGGTTACGCCATCCCCTGCCTGTCGTAAGAGGTGACTAAAAGGGGCTTTTGAGGTTGCGGGCGGCTAGAGTGGGATTTTGAAGGTTTCCCCCTCGAAAACAAAAAAAAAAAGAGTGGGAGCTCGAACCGTTCGTTCTTCGACCCCGCGAAGGACGGCGGTATGTGTGCTCGCATACCCTCGTAAATACCAAATAGAGCGGTAGACCCAACCGCTCATCAGTGAGGTGCCCGATGGGGCAACACGTTCAGAGGTTGCGTTCCTTTGGAGATCCCGTAGTTCTCTTTGTAGCGCCGAGGACGGCCACCGGGGCGGTTTTAGTGCGGTAAAAATCCCACATAACCCTGCGCTCCCACGGCGTCGGGTACCTTTTGAAGGTTTCCCCCTCGAGGACAAAAATATAGCTGGTAGACTCAATGTAGTTTGACCGGGGAGGTACCGTCATACTTGTTTCCAGCATGAAACTGCCGCTGCGCAATGTCCAGTGTAGCTCAATGGTTGGATAGATTATAGTCTGCGCGAACGAATTCACGTAGATTCTGCTAGTCAGTATATAAAAATAGAATAAAACTAGAATCAGGATATAAAAGTAGTCTTAAATTAGGTTGACTAAGTCTAAAGTGGAAACAATTGAAAAGTATTTGTCTCTTACACCCTTCAAATCAGCGAGAAATTGTTAAGATAATTCCACACGAAATTCCGTTTCACAACAAAGTGTTGAAGTATTTCATAAACCTTAATTATCGAGGGTTATAAGAGTAATTATAACCGCAAAATCTACAGATTCTCCGAATAATTAACTAACTTTCACAATGTGGGGTGAAGATGGTTAAAACAACTGTATATTAATCTTGTAATCATATGGAGTGGAAAATAGGACGGTTTTTTTTAAAGTTGAAGTATCCTCAAATCATTACTATACCACTGTTGGGCAAGAAATCTTCTCTTTTCTTCTCAGAAAATGAGGGAACTTTAAGCCACAGACCACCGTGCTCCCCAAGTGTGAATCGGTAAATTTCATACATCTTTAAGAATTTTTTTTTAAACAACTCTCAGGTATATAAGTTTCTTTACGATGTTTTCTTTCACCATAAAGTAGTAATAATAATTTTCTAATACGCGCATGATTTAAAAAAAATCAGTGACGCATGCCTGGGATTTGAATCTCGGACCTCCCGAACGAGAGCGCAAGTTTTACCAAAAGCCATCGTTGCGCTAAAGTTAAAGATAGAAAAAAAAGTTGAAAAAATTAAATTAAAGTTGATAGAATATTTTGTGGTGAGATTCCGAAGGCACTAGTGTCACACCTATTCGTGCTACACAATTTCACACATGATCATTTCATAATAATCACTTTCGTTTTTTGGCGTGGCTAAGGGAGATGTGCTTAACCAAAGCATGGTAAGCCTCTACTCTTCTACTAATCTTTCTATGTGACTGTAATCTTATTTTCGGTTAAACAAGTGTTCGCTGGCAGCAGTGGCCACTTACAATCAGTTGGGCTGCACACTCGAATACTAGCTTTATAATTTTTTGAATTATTATGTCACTAAATAGTATAAAACAAAGTCGCTTCGCGCTGTCTGTCCCTATGTATATTTAGATTTTTAAAACTATGCTACGGATTTCAATGCACTTTTATAATAGGTAGAGTGATACAAGAGGAAGGTTTTTATGTATAATGCATGCGCAATATAGTGAAGACACTGATAATTTTAGATTTTTACTATTAGGCGGAACGAAGTTCGCCGGGTCAACTAGTTAGTTATAAAAAAGTTATTTCCGAGTGGTTCAAAATTTGGTCTCTCAGGCTGACAGTTCCTAGTGCAAATACTAGCGCACCACTTGTTTTTCTAATGTATGTGCTTATTAGAAATAAATTGCTACTAATTTTAATCGTTAAGGGAACCTTAAGAAAACAATTTATCAAGCCTTCACTAAGAAAAACACAAAGCAGTTATTAAAAGAAAAAAATCCGCATTGTAAGCAAAGAATAAATTCATAAAAGTACCAAAAACTGCTTAACCACCATTACATTGAGAAACATAAGTAATTTTAAAGCCAAATTAGACGAATGGAACATTCGCAAAGTAAGCGCAAGGGCTCGAGCGGAATAAATTAGAAAAGTTGTCGGCGTACGCAAACACCGGTAGAGGTCGGGACTTGTCGGCGAAATATACCGGGAGTCGGAGGCGAAAAAGTATAATGGTTTTTAATACTCATAGATGTAACCAGTGTAGTTCAAACGGGGAAGTACCATCGCCACACTTATTTCTAGCGTGAATCATTGCTTGCGTTTCGGCGGGAAGGTGTGGTCGCCAGCAGACACTTTTATAAGAGACGACCATGTTTGTCCTTGGTAGTAATAACGGATGTGTGATTGACTTCAAATAAAACCTATTTTATGTATGAACTTTCTTACAGTTGTATATGGGCGGTAGTAAGCAATTACCATTAGGAGGACTGCATGCTCGTTTGCTACGGTACGGTACGGTTAAAAACATGTTAACATACGCACTATTTATTCGAATATGAATGAGTACAAATAAAAAAAAACTGCGAAAAATACAAGATAAATAACTCAAAACTGAAGTTTAGCTCAAAAATTAAGACAAATGAAACATTCGCGAAGTAAGCGCAAGGGCTCGAGCGGAATAAATTACAAAATTTGTCGGCGAACGCAAACCGCTGTTAGCGTTCGCCGACAAATTTTCTAATTAGATAGAGGTCGGGACTTGTCGGCGAAATAAGACGGGAGCACGGTTAAAAAAAACTGTATTTTTTTTTCTTTTCTGCCATCGTACGAGTAGATATAAATATACTTATATACCTTATCGTACCTTGTCTTGTCAGCGAAATACCTACATAATATAAAAAAATTAAATAAAAAACGTAAAAGGTTTCAAGATAAATAATTTAAAACTAAGATTTAGGCCAAATTAAGACAAATAAAACATTCACAAAGTAAGCGCAAGGTTTCAACTCTCAAGCGGAATAAATTGGAAAAGTTGTCGGCGAAAGCGCAGGTCGAATCTTTTCGACGAAATAAGCCGAGAGCAGGATATCAAAAGTGTTAATAGTAAGTTTAGTTTAGTTGCATTTTATTACTTAACGGGTACTCACGATATAGGGTTGAATTCATTTAGAATTTTTTTGCCGATATTTTGACCTAGTTGCATGGATTAAGGTTGTAGAACCAGTTTAGTTCGCCCGGGGAAGTACCAACACCACACCTATTTCTAGCGTGAAGCATTTATTGTGTTTTGATATAAGGGTGTGGTTGTCGGCATACTATCACATGACGCGACCATCATAGTCCTCAGGAGTAGCAACGCATTTGTGATTGACTTCAGATAGAGCCCATGTTCTGTATGAAGTTGATTACAGATGTTCATGGGCAGCAGTGACCACTTACCATCAGGCGGACAGCATGCTCGTTTGATACTTCAGTCAGTTAAAAAATCGATAAAAATCCGCGATAATGTTAGTCTTGAATCATATATTAGTTTAGTTGTTCCTACTTCTTTACCATTTTCAGGGTCCGTACTCAAAGGTTAAAAACGGGACCTTGTTAGTAATACTTCGCTGTTCTTCTGCGCGTCTATTCATCTGTCTGTTACCAAGCTGTATCTCATTCAGCACGATAGCTAGACAGTTGAAAGTTCACAGATGATGTATTTTTCGCCACTGTGACAAAAAATACTCAAATAGACCCCTTCGTGCGCGAGACCAATTCGCACTTAGTACGTTTTTTAACTCTTGTAGATGTAAACATATCTATAATAATTTTATAGTGTATCATTTTAATCAAACTTAACATTGTATGTGTCAGCAAAGTAGACTGAGAGCCAGATATCAAAAATAAGGGATTTTTCGCTTTCGGTTTTATTACAGATAGATATGGATATCTTAACCTAACTTAAACTTTGTAACTTAAGAAGCTTATTGTAAGTTATTAAGTTATTAGGAACGTTTAAAATCGCGTGTCTTAAGCAATTAGAACAGCCTAGACTTTCAAGACGTGACGAATCTTAGCTAGTAATCAAATATTATTAGAATTACTCTTTAAAATATTTTGTACAAGTCTTTTTACTGGTATCATTATCTGTAGCCCTGACAGCTAGCAGTTTATTTGTTGTTAAGTAACGACAAGATCCACAGATAAGATAAAAGTCTTACTTTAGATTTGCTATATATGCATTGCTGCCTCTGATAACTAAGTTAGAATTCCTTGCTTAACACGTTAAGCGCCGCGTATATACACCCTAGTGCATATACAACGTCAGTACTCAACTTCAGAGGCCGATGTATTGGTGAACATACACCGCACTGAACGTTTTCCTTGGCAACTTTGTAGGTCTGGTCCTGACAATTGTTTGGTGTATCTTGGGTATAGAAATGTTGTATAGTTAACTATAGTTTACTATAGTTGTATACCTATTTATACACCGGCCTGCGAGAGGTGCACTAAGGTGTATATTGACTTATACACGAAGTGCTTAACGTGCTAAGTATTTTTCCTAGACCTTTCGTATCTATCAAATTTCTAAAATTGCATAGATTTATTCTTAAAAAAAAATATTTCACGTGGTCTATTTCACTTGGTTACACTGATTTAAACAAAAACAGCACAAAAACAAAAGGCATCGCGTAATCATTTAAGCGTAAACGACAAATTAGCGGCCAATAAAGGACCGTTACCGGTAATGACTGCTGCTAAACTCTAATTACATGTCATGAGAAGTTATTTCTTGCCGACCCCTGGACTTGTTTTTGTGAAGTTTGTGTGTTTTTTAACGTGATACTATAATACTTTAAAAGAACTAATTGAGTGTTTGTGTTTGATCCTTGATCAGGCAGTAGTCAAACAATTATAATCTCACTGATGGGCACTGGCTTTTTCTCAAAATAGAAACTTTTTGTACTCTATTACGTCATTTGGTCACTCTGATTTACACAAAAACAAAAGCCATCGTTCAACAACTTTAGCGTAAACGACAAATTAGCGGCCAATAAAGGGCCGTTATCCGTAAGGGCTGTTGCTAAAGTCTAATTACACGTGATGCGAAGTTATTGTTGCTTGCCGACCCCTGGACTTTTTGTGGATACAAGTTTTTTGGATTATACAACGTGATAATTTAATACTTTAAAGAGACTGCAGACGTATTTCAGTTTGATCCCTGGTCAAGCATTCGTTAATTCAATATTGGCATACTGTTGGTCACGTTTTATTTCTTAGAATGAGAGAGTTTTAGACCATAGTCCACTAGACTAGATAGACTTTTTACACATCTGAGAACTTTTTCGTAATCTATTTCGACACTTGATCACTTTCATTTGTATAAAACACCACAAAAACAAAAGGCATGGTCCAACAACTTAGCGTGAACGACAAATTAGCGGCCAATAAAGGGCCGTTATCCGTAACGGCTGTTGCTAAAGTCTAATTACATGTGATGAGGAGTTATTGTTGCTTGCCGACCCCTGGACTTGTTTTTGTGAAAAGTTTATATGTTATATATAATCTGATGCTTTAATACTTTAAAGGAACTAAAAGAGTGTTTTAGTTCGATCCCTGATCAGGCAGATATATATTTTTTTATCTGACTGAAGAAGCAAACGAGCATGCAGTAAACCTGACGGTAAGTGATCATTGCTGCCCATGGACATGTGTAATCAACTTTATACAGAACATGGGCTCCGTTTGAAGTCAATCACAGATGCGTTGCTATTATCCCACTGCTGGGCACGGGTATTCTCCCAGAGTGAGAGAGTTATAGGCCATATTCCACCGCGCTGGTCAAATGCAAATTGGTAGACTTTACACACCTCGAAACTTTTTCGTAATATATTTCGACACTTGATCACTCTGATTTATACAAAAACACCACAAAAACAAAAGGCATGGTCCAACAAATTCAACGTAAACGACAAATTAGCGGCCAATAAAGGGCCGTTACCCGTAACGGCTGTTGCTAAAGTCTAATTACATGTGATGAGAAGTTATTGCTTGCCGACCCCTGGACTTGTTTTTGTGAAGTTTGTGTGTGTTTTTAACGTGATATTTTAATACTTTAAAAGAACTAATTGAGTGTTTGTGTTTGATCGCTGATCAGGCAGTAGTCAACCAATTATGGTCTCACTGATGGGCACTGGCTTTTTCTCAAAATAAAAACTTTTTGTACTCTATTACGTCATTTGGTCACTCTGATTTACACAAAAACAAAAGGCATCGTTCAACATCTTTAGCGTAAACGACAAATTAGCGGCCAATAAAGGGCCGCTATCCGTAAGAACTGTTGCTAAAGTCTAATTACATGTGATGAGGAGTTATTGTTGCTTGCCGACCCCTGGACTTGTTGTGGATAAAACTTTTTTGGATTATATAACGTGATAATTTAATACTTTAAAGAGACTGAAGGAGTGTTTCAGTTTAATCCCTGGTCAAGCATTCGTTGACCCAATATTGTCCTACTGTTGGTCACGTTTCTTCTCTTAAAATGAAAGAGTTTTAGGCCATATTCCACCGCGCTGGTCAAATGCAAATTGGTAGACTTTACACACCTCGAAACTTTTTCGTAATATATTTCGACACTTGATCACTCTGATTTATACAAAACACCACAAAAACAAAAGGCATGGTCCAACAAATTCAGCGTAAACGACAAATAAAAACTTTTTAACAAAAAATATCTACCGACTTCCATGTCACAAAAAAGTAAAAAATAATTTAAATATATTTTGGTCTAGAACATACTCAGTACTTAGTACATAGTTCTGAAGTCGGTGCTCGACATATTTCGCTGGACGACGGTAACTACGTCCTATATGAGCACCGACTTCAGAACTATGTACTAAGTACTGAGTATGTTCTAGACCAAAATATATTTAAATTATTTTTTACTTTTTTGTGACATGGAAGTCGGTAGATATTTTTTGTTAAAAAGTTTTTATTTTACACTTTTTAGTGACTATATTTTTATGTTTGTATTTAAATAAAGCCTCTAAGTTTGCTTTGTGCATCTACATATTCACAAAAATTAAACATAAAACACTTTTACAATTCATACAAACAGGGCGCCCCCTCTGGAAGTACCCCTCCATCATCAGGGTTGAGGAGTTGAAGGTCAAATTTTTCATCTTATATTGTTGCTTAGTAATCTTATAACATATACGTTAGTACCAGGTGGCTAACTTCTATGGCTCAGGCTTGCAGTACCCTGCATCATCAGGGTTTAGGAGTTGAAGGTCAAAATTTTAATTTTGTGCCTCTGTTTGGTATTATTTTTACATACCCGTAAGCACCAAATTGCCAACTCTTATGGTTTAGAATTGAAGTACCCCTTCATCATCAGGGTCGAGGAGTTGAAGGTCAAAATTTTAATTTTGTGCCTCTACTTAGTATTATTTTTACATAACCGTAAGCACCAAATTGCCAACTCCTATGGTTTAGGATTGAAGTACCCCTTCATCATCAGGGTTGAGGAGTTGAAGGTCAAATTTTTGATTTTATATTTTTGCTTAGTATTTTCTTTACATAACCGTAAGCACCAAATTGCCAACTTCTATGGTTTAGGATTGAAGTACCCCTCCATCATCAGGGTTGAGGAGTTGAAGGTCAAATTTTTCATATTATGTTTTTGCTCAGTAATCTTATAACATATACGTAAGCACCAAATGGCTTATTCCTATGGTTTTGGCTTTAAGTACCCCTGCATCATCAGGGTTGAGGAGTTGAAGGTCAAATTTTTGTCCCATGAATTTGCTTAACAATTTCATTATATATTCGCAAACATCAAACGACCAACTTTTATAGTTCAGGCTAGCAGTACCCCTGCGTCATCAGGATTGAAGAGTTGAAGGTCAAATTTTTCATAGTAAATACCTACATAGTAATTTTATTCTATATTTTACTCAATTGGACTTCTCCAGCTAAGGTTCGGCCGACTATCACTAATTTTATTATTTTGCTCCAAAAAGTTGAAGATCCTATGATTAGAACCTTATCAAACTCTTATCAGACTACCCCTGGAGTACATCCTTTCTAATAAAAAAAGAATCATCAAAATCGGTTGGCGGGATATTGAGTTATTCATACATTTATCGCGTACATTGAAAATGCAAATTTAAGACTTATGCGTTTTTCTTATGGATGCCCTAGTCAAAAAAATACTAAAAAAAATGGGACCCTATGACACGCACTACCTTTCAAATAAAAAAAAAATCATCTAAATCGGTTCACCCAGTCCGGAGAAATGAGGTAACAAATATAAAAAAAAAAAAAAAAAAAAAAAAAAAAAAAATACAGACGAATTGATAACCTCCTCCTTTTTGGAAGTCGGTTAATTAGCGGCCAATAAAGGCCGTTACCCGTAACGGCTGTTGCTAAAGTCTAATTACATGTGATGAGAAGTTATTGCTTGCCGACCCCTGGACTTGTTTTTGTGAAAAGTTTGTGTGTTATATAATGTGATACTTTAATACTTTAAAGGAACTGAAGGATTGTTTTGATTCGATCCTTGGTCAGGCAGATATGTTAATGATATCTGGGATCATCAGGTATGACCAGGGTAACATTGCACAGATCCTGGGTATGTATTCGTATTTTTAGTCACTGTCGTCAACCTATTACTGTCCCACTGCTGGGCACGGGTCTTCTCTCGGAATGAGAGAGCTTAGGCCATAGTCCACCGCGCTGGCCAAGTGCGAATTGGTGGGAATTTTTAGTACAATAGAAAAAATGTCGATTTTCGTTATAAAATGAAATTGGCGCCCTTCTTAAAAACATTGTGTCTCAGCACTGCGTGAACGAAGTTTTTAAAGCACGCTTTCTCCACACACGCTTCCTACACTCATAGCCCCACACTAGGATTTTTTCCTGTGTCGTGAGTACCATGGCCACACACAAAACGAATACACAAACACCCAGACCCAGAACAGGAATCTAAACTCATCATTCAGATATCTGGTATGGCCGGGAATCGAACCCGGGACCCATTGCGCGTCAGACCGCTATGGTAACCGCTCCGCCACGGGTTGTCAAACTCAAGAAATGTTTCACGCTCAAAATATGTTTGGCGTTGATACATGCCCAGTCATATATATTCTATTCATTATCTTTATACATAAATTATCTCCAAAGGCCTTAATGGGTCTACTACAGCAAAATTCAATTGTTTTTCGTTCGATACCGTTATATAACACCAAATAAATAAGCCCGGTGAGACGTATAGCGTTTAACAACTGTTCCTAAGTACGTAATTACATGTGATGAGAAATTATTGTACGGTCCGAACGACCTCTGTATTTGTTTTTGTGTGCTGAAATCTTTTTAAAGATGGTAGGGTCTTGTAAGGTTGTAAGGTAAAGATAGGAGGTAAGATTCGACGTTTTTTGGTAGTGAGATCAAATACAGTTGGTAGAATTTTCTGAGGTATGTTTAACCCGGCGTAAATGATGTGAAAATAATTACTAGGACGATGAGCCCGGTTCACATTAACCCAAAGTTTATCGATAGTTTTTCAAGAAACAAAGTAGAGTCACCATCAGTCATCGACAAACTTTTGCGTCTACAAATTCCATACCCTTATATATCCTTCCATTTGGTACCCATCCTATGTAGGTTGCACAAAAGTATGTAATCCCCCATATTTTTGATTGCCGCCATCTCGGATTTTATTTTTTGTCGTGTATTGTATTCTACAAATTAAACCTTTCATTTGAAATTCATACTGGGCTAGTCCGGAAAATGTAACTGGTCCGCCATCTTAGATCGTCCACCATATGGGAATTACAATGACATATAGCTAAACGTGCATTGTCAAGCAAACTAAGCGCGTATACAAAATTTCAACTCAATCGGTTAAAGATAACTGCTAAAAAATTAACTTGCAAGATTCCACCCTGACAAACGTACATAAGTTGCAACTTAATAGAAAGCGGTTAATAATTTTCAAGGTGGTAGAACCAGTGTAGTTCGCCCGGGAAAGTACCACCACCACACCTATTTCTAGCGTGAAGCGAGATGGAAGGGTGTGGTTGCCGGCACACTTTCACATGAGGCGACCATCATAGTCCTCGGGAGTAGCAACGCATCTGTGATTGACTTCAGATAGAACCCATATTCTGTATGAAGTCGACTACAGATTTCCATGGGTGGCAGTGACCCCTTACCATCAAGTGACTGCACTCGTTTGCTACTTCAGCCAGATAAAAAAAAGCTTGTAATAATAAATAATGTTATTCATTTAATGTCAAAGATAAGGTAGACGCTTTGCCTCGCGGTTTGTTAATATATGTAAAATGCACATTTTGAGATTTATGGACATCTCGTTTTCCAATTTATGTATAATACATACCGTAACTCAACCTTGATTGATTTACACCTAGCATATCGCTTTTGATCTAGACTGTTATTAAATGTCTGTAATATTTATGTCCTAACGTTAAGTCAAGCCAATTATAGCCAATTTCCATAAATAGTGTGCCAAATAAGCACAAGGATAGCGAGGAAATAAAAATCGGCTAATTGCATCGGTTTTATGTACTAAAAGTTCCAAGAAATAATGTTTGCAAGGTGTTAGCATGATTCGGCCGTGGAGGTACCACCGCCACAACGATGGAAGACGCCGAAAGGGCCAAGGAGCGCGCTGAACCCGCTCGGAGAAGGAACCGCTGCGGGCGCCGTAAACGGCGCCGCGTCCTTGTGGTTCCAGGATTAAAATAGGGCTGCGGTATTCCCTACCTGTCGTACTGGCGAATAAAAAGAACTTCCGTAGTTGCGAGCGGCTTGAGTGGGAGGTCAAACCGTCCAGCCAAGCGATCCCGGGACGGACGGCGGTATGTGTGGTCGCATACCGTCGTAAAGACCAGACGGAGCGGTGGGTCCAGCCGCCCATCTCGTAGGAGCCCGACAAGGGAATGCACTCAGAGGAGTCTGGTTACGTTCCTTCAAAAGGTCGTTGCTCCCACAGGGTCGGGTACCTTTTGAAGGTTTCCCCCTCAAGGACAGAAAAAAAAAACCACCGCCACACATATTTTGCTAGCGTCACGCTATTATTGCGTTTTACTGTAAGGGTGTGGTTACCCGCTCACTTTCATATAAGCGATTAATTATCATAGTCGGGAGCAGCAAAGTATATGCGATACTTCAGATAGAATCCCTGTTTTGTATGAAGTTGCTTACAATTGATCATGGACAGCAACGATCACTATCAAGAGAACTCTATTCTCATTTCCTATTGCAATCTTATAAAAGAATGAAAACATTGGCAGTCATGAGTATGGCCGACAGATGTGAAATATAAAGGTAATAAATTACCACCGCTCCCAACATTACTTCGATAACCACCTTCAACAACAAAACCACCATCTCTGCCTCTAAACGCCTTTTTTGTTCTCGATGGAGAAATCTTTAAAAAGTACGCAACGCTTGCGGAAGCGACGACAAATTATGTAGGATTTTAGCTTATGCAATTAGGCCTACCGCACCGTCTGGTCTCTATAACGGTATGAGACCACACATACCTTACCAGGATCGCTAGCTGGATCCTTCGAGTCCCTTTTACCGCCTGCAACCTCAGACACTCAGACAGCCCCGCTTACGACAGGCAGAGGATACCGTAGCCCTATTCTAATCCTGGAACTACAGTGACAAAACCATACCTACTACCACTAAAATCAATTACGTCTTTACAAAACCCGCTAATTTATAGGCCCATCATATATTAAAGACATGTTACATCAGAAAGTTTGTGTATCTGTCTAAACGACCCAAATCTCGACACCTACGCAAATTTACAAGGTAACAAGCTAATGTTTATGTTCTGAGAGATTAGTGTGGATTTAGTTTTACCATACGATTTTAATGTCAAAGTGTAGCGTATCCTGCCAAATATGCTTCTTGTTCAGCCAAATATAGGGCAAGATACTGGAACTAACTTTTATTACCAATATAAAAACAAGATGGCAAAAAAGGTATACAAAAAAAGACAGACACACTGAGTTTCTTGCCGGATCTTCTCAGTTAAGGTCGTGTTCCGATCCGGTGGTAGTAAAAAAGATATGTAACTGATAATTTCTGAAGATATTGATGTCGCATAAAAACAAATGCCGACATGTATATCAATACATGTCATTGCAATGGTCTATTTAATGGCATTCATTTGATACTCATTTTGTTATAATCTATGTATTAATACGTGAAGTAAAAACTTGTGATCCGTTTTTAAGATACTTGCCGTAGACGGAGTATGAAATTACGGTTATAGTTGATGTAGAGAAGGATTACGCTATGGTTATATATATATATATATATTTTAAATAATGCATAACACATACGTAAAATCAACTAAAAACACGTTACATGTAACGTAACGTGTAACGTATGCGTTTGTGGCAAATGCAAGGTAGTACGTGTACTACCTTGCATTTGCCACAAACACATACGTAATAAACGAAATAGAACATTTAACGTAAATAAATAATCATGTTAAATAATCATTATTTCAGCAAAATTTCTTCTTATAATATTTATATGCCTACCACAAATTATCGCCATCGCCCAGGGTTGACTGGCAGAGAATGCCATTAGGCATTAAGTTCACCCTTGTAACCCTTAGTATAAGGTGTTTCAAAAGTTTAAATAAATAAATAAATTAATTAATTAATGTCTTACTATGAATCGTTGTCAAAATTGCTTTTAAATGCAGTTAAGCTTATTAAACCTCTCTTTATCTTTAACGAGTGCGTTCAAAATAACTTGAAAATTATAACAATTTATTTTAATTTGAGAAATATTTAGGCAATAAGATGTTTAGTTTTTTAATTTGTCGTCAATCCATTATTGTCCCACTGCTGGGCACGGGTCTTCCCTCAGAATGAGAGATTAGGCCATAGACCACCGCGTTGGCCAAGTGCGAATTGGTGGACTTCACACACCTCCGAGAACTTTTTTTTTTTAAAGCACTCTCGGGTGTGTAGGTTTCCTCACGATGTTTTCCTTCACCGAAAAGCAGTGATAATTAATGTATAATACGCACATAAATCAGTAGTGCGTGCCTGGGTTTGAACCTCGGACCTCCCGATTGAGAGGGCAAGTTTCAACCGTTAGGCTATCGCTGCTCAGTTTTTTAATTTACGACGTACGAAATAAACGACGGGTGACTATTGTTGTTGAAATAGATGTAAATAAAATAATAATAAATACATACATGCGCTCGTAAAACTTACCCCCTTCTAACGCAGTAGAATTAAAAAAAAAATATGGTCATATCTGATGTGGCCATTATTTTTTAATTCAAAACGACATATTAGTATGTCAATTACTATGATTGAAACAAAATATTAAGGTTTCCATGCGAAAAAAGTCTGTGTAATGCGTTAAAAACATCGACGGGTCCCTAGAACAAAATCGTATATGAAAAATTAACAATTTACTGTACGAAATTTTGTTGATTGTAATAGTTGATTATAATAGCTCTTTAGGAACTTATCTAATAAGTTCCTATATAGCTATTACAATGATTTTCTATAGATCTTCTTTCTTGGCGTAGGTAATTAATGTTTGTATGTCCACAAAACTTCTAAGCATCATGCAAATTGATAATTTGTCATATGCGATTTTGTTCTAGGGGCCCGGCGATGTTTGGTCTTGAAATGGTCCGTGGATGTTGGTGTTGAAATGATCCAGAATGGGACAAACAGCCGAAAAATGAGACAGTTCAGCCGACGATAAAGGTTAGTCATATCCACATAACAACAATGTTTGAAGTTAGCAATTCATGGCGCCATCTCTTGCGCAGCGTCTGTTTCTAAATTTGACTTATTGAATAGTCAGAAGGCTTATTTAAATTTGGTGATAACAGCTATTGTTAACCGAATGAGTTTCTAAGAGAAATGATTCCACTATACTTGTATATATTACCGTAACATTATAACTTCGTGAAGACCTTTAATTGAATATTTATGTTAAAGATAATTAATCAATTTACCATGATAAACGACCTCATTCATATAAGAATATTACCACGTCAGTTGTTAATGTCAGCGAATCAGTTAAGAGCGCTTACGATGGTTTTGTGATAAAAATGTACACTGATTTGGAATTAAACAAATATCGATACGTTGGACGACAATGGCGACCATTCAGATAACAATCTACTGGATTCTGAGACATATACTTATAATAAAATTGAAATTTCCATGTATATGTATATGGCATATATTTGGAAATATAGTGGTTCAGATTACCGAAAATGAGTAATAATATTATTATCCTAAAAATGTTGCTTTTTGTCTCTATATTTAATATAGTATCAAACTAAAACTACTGATTTTTATTTAAAGGATTGAAATTTAGAGTACATTTCATTGATTCGTCTGATCCTTCTAAATTAAAAAAAAAACTACAAATCAAATCTACCACAACCTTCGTTTATACTGCGCAAATCAGAGAAAATTTTTTTCTATATTTTGTTCAAATTATTCTTGAAACTTAGTGTTTTAGGCTGAGAACATCATTTTTGTCTATAGGTCCTAAACAAACATGTTTTACCGAGAAAGTCTGGACTCTAGACCTCGCTTTATTAGTGGCTACGACTAATCAAGAACAAGCCACGTTCCGACAATGAAACGTAATGGAACTGAAGCCAATCCGATGGCCGATAATTAAACTAAGATTCGGAATTAAGCCAGCACTTTAGAAATGGTTGATTGAAACCGCTTTAATTTGATTTTGGCGTTAATTACTTGAATCTGCAATGGTGCAGCCCTTCAGTATACTCTTAGGACATAATAAATGATAGTCATGGGGGATTGTAGTCCAATTTTTCAAAGTGTTAGAAGTCGAAGTAGAAGTTTCAGTCTAGTTCGACCAGGAAAGTACCACCGACACACCTATTTCTAGCGTGAAGCATTTCTTGCGTTTCGATAGAAATGTGTGGTTGCCGGCACACTTTCACATGAGGCGACCATCAAAGTCCTCGGGAGTAGCAACGCTTCTGCGATTGACTTCAGATAGAGCCTATGTTCTATGTGAAGTTGTTTACAGATGTCTATGGGCGGCGGTGATCACTTACCATCAGGTGGACTGCATGCTCGTTTCCTACTTCATTATTATAAAAAAAAAAATACCTTATCGTCAGAATTTTCATACTTAAACTCATATATTAAAAATGCCTTTTGTTATATGATTGCAGTAACAAACGAACACGCTGTCCACCTGATAGTAATAAGATGGTCGTCTCATATAAAAGTATGTCAGCAACCACACCCTTCTATTGAAACGTAAGAAATGCTTCACGCTACAAATAAATGTGGCGGTGATACCTCCCCGCTAATACGTGATAGAATCAGCTACCACCTAGACGCCTGAAACTGACAATAAATATTAGTTAAAAAAGTTTTTAAATTTTTTTGGTCTGTTTGTCTGTCTTTATGATATCGCATCGAAGGGTTATCGAAGCTTTATAGTCAGTATCTTAAATCAATAGTTTTAAAATGCGTAAAGCCCCGCGGCACTTCTAGTCGTTTATACAGTTACCGGCAAACCTGTCACCAGCAACCCTGCTACTATATAAAGGCACCCTTTTACACCTCGGTATACAGCCGAACATTTTATCTGCTAACAAACAAGTTACGAGTGGAGCTATTTTATCATTTAACCTTTCTCGAATAGAACAAAAAGTTTTGAGTCAAACTTCCCTTATCGATTCCAGTCACAGCCCAATACCAAGTTGTTTGCAGATATACATATGGTATGGAAGAGCCATAATAGAGCTGTATATTTATTTTAAAGAGCGCGCGTACCTTCTATATCATTTTTTCATTTTTTTAATAAGGGAAGGTAAATATTATTGTAGTTTAAATTAACTTTATTAATTCTTGTTTTTTTTTTTGCTGATACTTTTGCCTAACCCTACATTATGATAACCCTAACATAACCTAACCCTACATTAACCTAACCCTACATTATAACCCTACATTATGATTTTCTCTTATGCTACATACATAGGAGAAAATCATTATTTCACACAAAGGCAAAAACACAACAATCCAGACCCAGAACAGATGTCTATTATTCAATACAAATTTCACTTGGCCGGAAATCGAACCCGGAACCCATTGCGTGTCAGTCCAGTACGACGACTGCTGCGTCACGTGTCGTCACACTTACAATAAAGTTACCTTCTTTGAGTAAAAATACTCTTAAAATTATGTTTGAAAATAAACTGTCAAGAATTAAGAATTTAGTCTAAAGATTTGTTGAACACGATTTAAATCTACACAAGAATTTATGAGCAAATTGCCTTTCGAATGCTAAGCTATGGTGTTTAATGTTCCGTGCTCTGTGATTTGATCAGTCTTTCTTACCTGTTCAGAAATATACTTATAACTTTATAAATGTACTTCTCGTCAACCCATTATTGTCCCACTGCTGGGCACGGGTCTTCTCTCAGAATGAGAGAGTTTAGGCCATAGTCCACCGCGCTGGCCAAGTGCGAATTGGTGGACATAAATGTACTTATATAAATGTACTTACAATATAACTAAAACTTATATGCAAAAATTAAATTGGGGACTCTCTAATGAGTATAAATAATTAGTATGATTATTATATTCTCATGAGTATAAAGAATATTACCTTATATTCATTCTCATGAGAGAGTCCCTGGTTATTATTTTTAGGCGAATGAGCTAAATCATATCACCATACTAATATTATAAAGGCGAAACTTTGTAAGTGTGTATGTTTGTTACTTCTTCACGTGAAAACGGCTGGAACGATTTTCATAAAATTTAGTAAGGAGTTAGCTGATACTCTGGATTAATATATAGGCTATTTTTTACTGTGGGAAAATATCTTCTTCCCACGGGACAATCGATTTTTGTTAACGCGAGTGAAGCTGCGGGATTCAACTAATAATAAATATGGTGAGTTTAGTTCTAGGAATTTAAAAACTGAAATATTTACACCAATACAGGGAATCGTGAGTTACTGTGAATATGAACGCATTGAGTGTTCCTAGGGTACCATACCCCGTAAAGACTAGACGGAGCGGTGGGCCAAGCCGCCCATCTGGGAGGAGCCCGATGGGGCAGCGCGCTCGGAGGATTCCGGTTGAAGTCGTTTCGAGATCCCGGAGTCCTCCTTTTCAGCGCCGAGGCCGGCCACCGGGAGGGTTTTAGTGCGGTAAAAATCCCACATAACCCTGCGTCGCTCCTACGGCGTCGGGTACCTTTGGAAGGTTTCCCCCTCGAAAACAAAAAAAAAAAAAAGGGTGCCATACCCCGTAGTCGGGAATAGCGATTGTGTGTCTGTGATTGACTTCAGATAGAACCCATTTTCTATATGAAGTTGATTTCAGATGGCCATGAGTAGTAAACACTCACCTGCAGGTGGACTGTCTGCTCGTTGGCTACTTCAATATGATAACATTGTTAAGTTATTAAAACAAAAAACCCAACAGCTTAAAAATGAAGCAATCAATTTTTGGATTTAAGTGATAATCTATTTGATTTAACGCTTTATCTGGATTTTTTATTTAAAACCGTTATAATGCATGTATTGTATATGTTATATGCGTTATATGCATTGTAACACTTCAAATATTCAAATAATTACATTTGATACATCTCTAGCACGTAGTTGAAAGGCACATCCAGTACCACATATCCGTACCTAAAATTCTCTCAGACCAACAGAGAAGTTTTCTACGGAACTCCAATTAATTATATCGAATAATGAGTCGGCTTACTCCGGCTGGTGTGCGTGCTACCGACTTTTTGCGAACTGTGAATTGGCTTTGGGAAACTGATTTTTATTATCACCTTTCATTGTCATCAATTTTATAAACTTTTTAGCTATTGCATAACTTTGATCGCGGACTTTGAGCGAGGCGACCGAATCAAGAAATTCCGTAACGAAAAAATCTAACACCGTCCACTCCGCCTACCATGTAGCGCGGCCGAGCGTTCGCTTAAGGTGTATGTTATGCAAACGCTCAGCCGCGTATATAGACGAGCTGTTAGGAAATCGCACGAATATGTAAGCAGCTGTTAGAAAGTATATAGTGTCAAAGAAAAAAACTTGAATTAATAAAAAAGAATAAAAATACTGCATAAATAAATAAATAATTTTAATTGCATAAGTTAATAAAAAAAGCTATGCAATAGCTTTTTTTATCAACTCATGTCGCGCGTTTTTTTGTAATTGCAGTCCACTTCATTGTAAGTGGGCGGCTCACTTATATATGAAGGACCATCTTAGTCACCTGTGATCGACTTTGGATAGAACCCCTGCTCATTATGAAGTTGCTTGCAAATGTCCATAAGCGTCGTCAACCCATTATTGTCCCACTGCTGAGCACGGGTCTTCTCTCAGAATCAGGGAGTTTTAGGCCATAGTCCACCGCGCTGGCCAAGTGCGAATAGGTGGACGTTAGTAAACACTTACTATCAGACAGCATGCTTGGTTGCTGCTTTAATCTGATAAAAAGGTTATGATTGCCACTCATGGATACCTTTTTTATCTGCTTGCAGTAGCAAACTAGCATGCAGTCTACCTGATGGAAGTGGTCACTGCCGTCCATAGACATCTGTAAGCAACTTGAAATAGAACATAGTTTCTATCTGAAGTCAATCACAGATGCGATGCTAATCCCGATGACTATGATGGTTGCCTCATATAGTGTGCCGGCAACCACATCCTTCCATCGAAACACAAGAACCGCTTCACGCTATAAATAGGTGTGGCGGTGGTACTTCCCCGGTCAAACTACACTGGTTCTACCATGTTACTTTAATCGCATAAAATACCTTCCGTTCCCAATGAGCGATATAATTTCGTAACAAAACGCTGCCGTATCACTTTTCTTATAATTACAATACGAGCAGATCGATATTCCAGATATAATGATATATCGGATATAATTTATTTTGTTTTTAATAACCTACCTGTTAACTTATTAGTTAAATCATCAGTCTATTCAAGAATTTATTGAACCTAAGCACTGTTAAGATAAAAGCGGTCACCCATCCTATTCCCTCAATTGTAGATCGGTTACGAAACTGCTTCAAAGTCGTGCGCTCTTTATAAGCAAAGTAAATCAATTCACTACTTATCACCACAAAAAAGTGACAAAAGTGCCTCGTTGTAAAACACGGGTATGTTAAGTGATGCATCACGGGTTAGTATTGATACTGGTTATTTACACCGTCTTAAGTAAATAGAAAGTAGTGGGTTTTTGTTTAGGGCTTATGTAGTTTTTTATAGACTAGTCACCTGTCGCAACGGTCGAAATTCGACCGTAATTCAACTCAAAAACTAACCTTGATATTGTCCGAAGTAGCACGAATATTTCTCAAATTCATTAAAGTGTATCAATTTTCTAGTTATTTTGAACATAAGGTTAAAGGTAACTGTTTACCTTTAATGGGTTTAATTAACTCAGCTGCATTTAGAAGCAATAGCGAGTATTTTGACAAAGACATGTGACATTTTTAATGTTATGTGTTTCCATAGTAAGTCATTGAATGTTTATTTCGTTTATTATATATGTGTGTCTCAAATGCACGGTAGTGTGTGTAATGTGCTTTTTAGTTAATTTTATGTATATTTTATGTATTATTTTAAAAAAATATTAGCGTTCCGTAATCCTTGTCTATAATTGTTCTAATAATTGTTCTTGAGTTAAATTACGGTCGAATTTCGACCGTTGTGACGGGTGTCTAGTCTAATTAGATAAAATTGTCACATCAAAGCATGTTGCAACAAAGTAATAACTCAAGTTAATCGATAGTTTAGTTTATTTGTATAGACATTGATTCAAACATCGAACGCAATTAACAAGCAAACATTTTAACATAAACAATTCAGGTATTTAGGCCAATAAAGGGTAACCAGTGCCAATACTCAGAACAATTCAAGGTCAGGTAACTATGGTATTTAGAACACACCCACGATTGTTGTTTTGTTCCCATGGTACTGGGAAATGGGTGGAATGGATGTGGTATCGTTAAGACGTGTGCACAGTTGATGCATATGACATCATACATAGAAATGGAATTGGTTTCAATAAGTCTCTCGTCAACCCATTATTATTCCACTGCTGGGCACGGATCTTCTCTCAGAATGAGAGAGTTTAGTCCATTATCCACCGCAAAAGCCAAGTGCCAATTAGTGGACTTCACACACCTAAGAGAACTTTTTAAACAACTCTCAGGTATGTAGGTTCCCTCACGATGTTTTCCTTCTACCAACAGCTGTATTAAATAATTTCTAATAAGTACATAATTTAAAAAAAAATGAGTGATACGTGCCTGGGTTAAAACCTCGGAGGGCAAGTTTAAACCATTAGGCTATCACTGCTCCATATTATTTTTATGCAATGGATATGTATTCCTTTTGATAATAAGGTACTCGATAAAAGTAGTTCATTCATGCATATAATCAAATCGAAGATTTCGCGTGTTTTTTAAATCATGTGTAATTGCAAGACAAAAATACGCGTACTTTGGATACAGAATAAATAACTGTTTGTCTGTGTGTTTAAAATTAAATCTATTCAAATGGCTTGACGGTTATTTAAGAATATATCTATAGTTCATACTTTTTATAGTCCATTGTCTGTCGTGTCCTTATTTTATTAAATTGCACCAACTCTATCATACGTTATTACAATTTTAAGTTATATTACCGTTTTTTGAACACCGGTGAAACTACATGGTACAGCTAATAGCAACAGGTATTATGATCCTTTTTTTACAACAATATTTATAAAACTTTTTCTTTTTACAGCATAACAATGCATTTAAGCATACAAATAGGTTCAATTAAATACTTACAAATAAATAAAGCACACCGTTCACACATAAACCATTAGCGAATTGTGTGTATCACTACATAGTACAGAACAAAGTCGCTTCGCGCTCTGTCCCTAAGTATGTTTAGAACTTTAAAACTTCGTTGCGGATTATAATGCAGGTTTTTAAATAGATGGAGTGATTCAAGAGGAGTCTTTGTATAATACATGCATAAAATAGGAGAAACACTGATAATTTTAGACTTTTGACTTTTAGGCAGAATGAAGTTCGCCGGGTCAGCTAGTCAGAGCATTCTTATACGATACCGCATCCAATCTCCCGCTTCACACATCTCGCTCGAGCCTCCGCGCTCTGTTTCTCAACGTGAGAGAATAAAGTGCAAAGAATAGTACAGTTATAGCAGAATGTAGCGTGTGCGAGCATTCATAGTAACGGTGTAATTGATCTGATATACTACAGCGGTATCAGTCTTGTAAGGTTGGAAACGTTTTTAAGGCTCCATACCCAGAGGACGGAACCCTAATAGTAAGACTCCGTGTCCGTTTGCCTTTTTTTCGTTTTCGAGGGGAAACCTTCAATACCCGACGCCGTGGGAGCGACGCCTGGTTATGTGGGATTTTTACCACAATAAAGGGTGGCCGTCCTCGGCGCTAACGAAGAGGACTCCGGGATCTCCAAAGGAACGCAACCGGAGTCCTCTGAAACATGCGCACGCGCCGCGCGGCTTACTACTATAGCAAAAAGTTTCGTGACAACTTTTCGTCTGTTTTTTTTCCGTCTAGCCTCCTTCGCAACGCACGATAAGGAACTTCGTACCAAAAGGCTCCCTTCATTTTAATGAAATATTGACCTAATGTCTCCTCATGATACAATTAATACTATGGATAAGCATATTTTCAATTAATATTTTACCATTATATTTCATTATTTATTAAGTTACAAGGTTTCTTTATCCAGGTTATTTAGAAAATAATATATAGGTTTATTTACTAAAAATTTACAATTATAAATAGAATAAATGAGCCAAATCGCTGCCCCTTGGAAATGTACCCAAGACACTAGCAGCATTACCTCGCTGTATTGCTAAACTTATTTGTTGGCCGAGGTAAGCTCCAGCTCTCGGGTCACCGGAGGCGTCAATCAGGCGTGAAGACAACTCTTTGTAAAATTGTTTCGCTTCTGGTCCCCACGGTCCCATCGTCTCTACTGCAAACGGCACAAATATATAGTCCTTAGAAATGGCTGCATATTTGCGCCGCTTCACAGTTTCTGCAGATTCGGCTGCCGCACCAGCGTGCATCGAAGTTGCCTGTATATGAGATGGCGCCAATGTATCAACACATGTACCATCCCATATCAAGGACTTCCCCTTTTTCCAGGGCACGAGTGTCAAACCATCCGGCCGCTTGCCATCATCACGTACAATACCTTTCGGCTCCAGAGTAGCCGGTACGTTGATGGTGACAAGAGCCCGACGGATGACATCGTTGATGCTCGCGTGGCGCGACATCCGGCCAGCACTGCGTTGACAAGACAGACCGTGATGACCTGCCTGATCAACACCTTCTCCACAGACACAACGATGTGGCTCATTAATTTTTAACCCAAGTCGCAGGCACAAACATAGGGACAATGTTGTATTATCTAAAAGTGTCCCTATGTTGCTCGATGGAAGAGCCTGTAGCCAGAAACCGGACTCACGTTCTGAAACTGCTAATAGACGTGCCCGCTCTGTAATATCAACTGAAGAATTTAAGAGTAATTCATGAGTTAATTTACAGAGGGGCTCATCCCACAATTTTTGAATACTTAATAATTTGGGAAAATTTTGATTTGGGCAGGCCAACGACCAAGCAGATTTAGCTTCACTCATATACGCAACATCATAATTAATTTGTGTTTTTGTCAATATTTTTGAAACTAATTGTTGCGTACTATGAGTCGAAGATAAAAAAGCTGGAAGAGAAATACTAGAAATTTTGCGTATACCCAAACCACCGTATCTAATAGGTAAAGAGGCTTGGGTCCAAGCTCGGTCCGAAATATGACAATTAAATAAAGTTGATAGTGTACTATGGATAATAGAATCAATTTCAGTTAAAAGATTAGTGAATTTGAAAAAAGGGCTGCATCTAAGAAAATAAACAAATTTAGGGGCGAAAAGACAACTACGGATGATAAAAAAGGCCATATGAGAGCTAATTTTAAATAATCTCTCTGAAACGCAATGGAATTTTCTAATTTGATTTTCAGTAAATGATTTTAGAGAATCTACAAAAATTGGTGCACCTAGTATGGTAAGGGAGTCCTTATCTAGAATTTTAATGTTAGGTGCCAAAACGTTAAATTTGTTAAGAATTTGTAGTTTTTCTTCTTCGGATCTATTTGAATTAATAAATAATTCACATTTCGAAAAATTTAAATCGAGACCAATTTCACTAAATTTTTTTGTTAGTAATTCTAAATCACCAAGGACTGAACTCACCTCACCACCTATTGTGCCATCATCTAAATACCAGATGTTAAATTTGGAATTTAATTGTGTAATAATAGGGTGAATAGCTAAACTAAAAATGGCCGGCCCAAGGGGGTCACCCTGCTGACAACCAACTGCTGACCAAATGGAATGGGTTCGGTACATTAATTTTGAAGGTGAATTGTAGCATTGCCAAATATATTTGTATATAGACGGTACATTTTTTTTAATTTCTTGTAGCATGGTGCCCCTATCAATTGAATTAAATGCATTTTTGACATCTAACTTCAATAAAACTTCACCTCCATTATTTAATAAAAAGGTACGTGTTGCGTGGACTGCAGCCTCACACCCACCTTTGCTTCCAAAGCCAAGTTGTTCTGGTGCACATTTCTCATTGATTGTTTTTACAATTGACTTGCAGCAAACTTTGGAAGCTAGGCGGCGAAACGTGCAACCCACTGCAATAGGCCTTATACCGCCATCTTTTTTTTGTAATGCACAAACATTGGCACCGTATAAGATGGCGGTAATGTTACTATTTATTTTTCCTTCAAGCATTAAGTTTATCAGACAAGTAATGTCTTCAAGTAAGGCTCTGCCAGCTTCGCCTGTTGCACCACAAGTAAGATCTTTCAAATGTTGTGGTGAAAGACCATCCAGGCCTCCAGCAGAGCCATTCTTGAAAGACAAATTCAATTAATTAAATTGAATTCATGCATTAAAAGGTTTCTATTATTCTCAGCGCTTTATTAAAATTTTTGCAAATAAAATTTTCATTTACGGCAATTTTTTTATTTTATTTACAATTATGGATTGAACTTTATAATTTTCTATCATAAATAAATACTGTTACCAATATATTTACGATAAATATATTTACAATAAATCGCGACGAAACTTAAACAAAACGTAAGAGTTTATTGAACTACAAATATTTAATTGACGCAAAAAAGACAATTAGCTTCTTCGAGTGTGGCTCTACGATTAGTATTAAATAAGTAGGTATTATGAACCTTAATACATAGGACATAGTGCCTATATCTGTGTAACACGATAAATTTTGTCGTGACGGATTCGTTACGCCATTTAGACCACTAACAACCAAATGCTTGTCATTGGCCGTATAATTATTTAATCTGTGGAATTGTTTCATACGAATTTGGTTAAGCCCGTGATCACACTGCCGGAGATGTACTATAAGATATTTGCGATGAAAATATATGTAACGTGAGCGATATTTTCGTTACTCAGTGTATCTAAGTTCAAAGACTAAACTGTAAAATTTGGATTTCAAAAGAAATAAATATGAGGTTTTCGTTTTATTTGCATCATAAAATGATTGTAATATTTAAACATATTTATTTATAATAATTATAAGTATTACAATATTTATAATAATCATCATGTTTTATAGCAGATAAACAGGTCTTTCAAATAAAAAATGTATTTACTTTTTTATAATTTAAGATTATACCCACTAACTAAATGAATATGAATGAATATGAATAACATATGATTTTTTACAATTTTAACTCATTTTGAGAATCACTCAATGTTTTAACAAAATAATATTAAGAAAATTACATTTTTAATTGCTATATTACAACCACACTTACCCAGTTGCGTCAAAAAAGTTATTTTTGCAATATTCGATGTACTCCATAATCGCCATCTAAGAGATAGGCTACCATATCGCTGCCTATGCTACTCCACTCATTACCACTTTATTTTGTTTACGAGAGAGAAACCTCCAAAAGGTACCTGACGTCGTGGGAGCGACGCGGGTTATGTGGGATTCTTACCGCACTAAAGGAGGCCGTCTTCAGCACTGCGTGGAGGACTCCGGGATCTCCAACTGAAAACAGCCGGAGTCCTCCGAGCGCGATGCCCCTTTCGGGCTCTTCCCTGGTGGGCGTGAAGCGCTCACCGCACATTCTGGTCTTTACGGCAACATGCGACCACACATGCCGCCGTCCTTACCGGGGTTGCTTGACCAGACGGTTCGAGCTCCCACTCTTCCCGCCCGCAACCCCGGAAGCCCCTTTTAGTCGCCTCTTACGACAGGCAGAGGGTACCGTAGCCCTATTCTGGTCCCGGAACTACAGGGACAACCACTCATAACCACCTACACTATCCTGTAGCTTACTATACCACACCACATGAACCCATTATTAGCCCACTGCTGGGCACGGGTCTTCTCCCAGAATGAGAGAGTGTAGGCCTTAGTCCACCGCGCTGGCCAAGTGCGAATTGGTGGACTTCACACACCTCCGAGAACTTTTTTTTTTAAGAACTCTCGGGTGTGTAGGTTTCCTCACGATGTTTTCCTTCACCGAAAAGCAGTGATAATTAATTTCTAATACGCACATAAATCATTGGTGCGTGCCTGGGTTTGAACCTCGGACCTCCCGATCGAGAGGGCAAGTTTCAACCATTAGGCTATCACTGCTCTTAACTATACGGCTTACTATACGACTCCACCCTAAACCCAATAGCTAGAGGCGAAGCACGTGTATGAGACATTTGTAGTTTCTCTCATATATTATGGCGGACCCTGTTTTGTTAGATCAGTGTAATTTTGACAAAGAAAATAATATCTAATATAGAAAGCTGTTTATTTAATAAGAGATATTTGTTCAGGTCTGACATACGAAGTATATTGACTTAGTGTAATGTATAATTATAATATTATTAAGTCGACCATGTTTTCCTAACAATATTCGTTGTCGTATAAGCTTTTAGTTACTTTGAAATGAAATGTTTTTTGTTTTGTACATACGTATAGGCCTTTTTTTTGTTCTCGAGGTGGAAACCTTCAAAAGGTACCGGACGCCGTGGGAGCGACGCAGGGTTATGTGGAATTATTACCGCACTGAAACCCCCCCGGTGGCCGTCCTCGGCGCTATAAAGAGGACTCCGGGATCTCTTACGACAGGCAGGGGATACCGTAGTCGTATTCTATTCCCGACTACAGGGATACATACGTATAGGCGTAGTTTCACTTAAAAATTGTCAGTTATAATATGTTTAAACCATCAGCGGATAGGAATACGACTTCAACTTTTTCTTAGCAAAATATATTTCTTAAGCTATTGCATAGCTCTTATCGCGGACTTTGAGCGCAGCGAGCGAATCCAGAAATTCCATAACGGAAAAATCCCAGACACCCTCCACTCCGCCTACCATGTAGCGCGGGTTCGCTTAACGTGTATGTATGTATATAATACGACAGTACGAAGCACGCATAGATCGAGACGAGCTGCTCTGAAATCGGATGAATGTGTAAGCAGCTATTTGTGAGAAAGTGTATATTATCGAAGGAAAATCTTTAATTAATATCAAAGAAAAAAATACTGCATAAATAAATAAACAATTATAATTGCATAAGTTGGTTATAAATTTTATTTATTCATTAAGTAAAAAAATCCTTGGACATGAGTGAATCTGACACAAAAATAAAGAAATAAACATCTATATTCTATAAAACCCAGGAAATACCAAGCAAAGTACAACGAGTATGAGACTAGGAAGGTACCACCATTTCTAGAGTGAAATAGTTCTTGCGTTTCGGTGGAAGAATGTGGTTGCCGGTTAACTTTCATATAATACGACTTTCTTAGTCCTCGGGGGTAATACATTCTTGAAAGGCTTAAGAAGAAACGATTGTTCTGTATGAAAATGCTTATAGACATGCAAAAATTAAATTTTTTACGATAGATCCACATTTCATTAAGTAATAAAATCTGTAGTACTTCAACGAATCCAAATTAAAGAACTGAAGAAATAAATCAAACATCCTTTACACTCAAAATACATTAAAATTAACAGACACTTACAGGTGTATGAACATATATCAGTAGAAAGAAGGCCAATTGCGAGTTTTCACGCTCAAATTATTTAACAAATGTAAAACTATCGAAAAATCGATAAATACGGATAAATTCCCCGCCTATAAATAATGCCTCTAGACTGAAGGGCCTATAACAAAATTTAATAATATGAAGTCTCTCAAAAAAAAAAACGAATGTCACTGATGATACGAGGTTCAATAAATAAAATATACACTACTTTTCCTTTAAAATTGTATGAATATTAATAACTCATTCAAATTCTCATTCATTCATTCAAATTCTCTTGTTATACTCCATTACACTGCTTCAATGTAGGTTCGATGTACTTTACGTTAGGCCAAGTTTTAACAGCGCTATAAAACAGTAACAAAAACGAAACTAATTATCGCAACGATCTTCACAACGGAGTCGTGGGTAGCAGGCATAAAACTCTAGTTACTGCAACTGAGCTTTAAACTGGAATGGTTTACTGCTATTTACGTTAAAGAGGTGATATTCTTTGACTTCGAAAGGACCACTGTGTTGTTTGATCCCATTTCTATAGTATCAGTATCAATAATAGTGTAAAGTACAGTGTTGGTTGCAGATATTCATGAGTGATCCAACCTTCTTTTTATCTAATTGATGTAGCAAACGAGCAAGCAGTCCACTTGATGGTATGTGGTGACCGTCGCTCACGGGCAGCTGTAAACAACTTTATATAGAACATGGGTTCTATCTGCGTCAATCACAGATGCGTTGCTACTCCCGAGGACTAAGATGGTCGCCTCATATATAAGTGTGCCTTCAACCACACCTTTCCAACGAAACGCAAGAACTGATTTATGCTAGAAATAGGTGTGGCGGTGATACTTCCCCGGTCGAACAACATAGGTTGTACCACCTTCAAAGGTTTAAATAAACCTAACCTAAAGGTGATTAACATACTTTTCATGTTTATTTCTTTTCTTAAACTACCGCCTACAGCAAACTTTCGAGCCACCCAGGGTTGACTGGTAGAAGCCAAGTTTTAACGGCGCTATAAAACAGTAACAGAAAGGTAACTAATTATCGCAACGATCTTCACAACGGAATCGTGGGTAAAAAAATAAAAACACGCTTTCTACACTCATAGCCCCACAGTAGGATTTTCTGCTGTGTCGTGGGTACCATGTACACACACAAAACGAATAAACACCCAGACCCAGAACAGGAATCTAAACTCATCATTCAGATACCTGTCTGGCCGGGAATCGAACCCGGGACCCATTGCGCGTCAGACTGGAATGGTAACCGCTGCGCGACGCAGCTCGTCGGGTGACAGGCATAAAACTCTAGTTACTGCAACTGAGCTTTGAACTGGAATGGTTTACTGCTGTTTACGTTAAAGAGGTGATATTCTTTGACTTCGAAAGCACCAATTTACTGTTTCAGCCTAGTTTCTATAGTATCAGTATCAATTATAGTGTAAAGTACAGTGTTTGTTGCAGATATTTATGAGTGATCCAACCTTTTTTTATCTAATTGAAGTAGCAAACGAGCAAGCAGTCCACTTGATGGTATATGGTGACCGTCGCCCATGGACATCTGTAAACAACTTTATATAGAACATGGGTTCTATCTAAAGGCAATTACAGATTTTCAAGCCACCCAAGGTTGACTAGTAGAAAATTTCATCAAGCATTAAGTTTAGGCTTTTGTAACTTTTACTTTATAGAGGTTCGATGAATATATAAATAAAATAGATTCTACTTTTCCTTTGAAATTTTATGAAAATTAATTATTAATTCAAATTAAGGCTCTTGTTATACTCCATCACACTGCTTCGAAGTAAGTTCGATGTACTGTAACAAATGTCTCTAGACTAAAGAGCCTCAAACAAAATTTAATGATATAAAGTCTCCCAAAATAAAAATAAAAAAACAAATCTTGCTGATAAAGGTAATAAGAAAACAAAAACAAATATCTCTTATACCGAGAAAACACATTAAAATTAACTAATTCCACGTAAAACTTAGCCAAGTTTTAACAGCGCTATAAAACAGCAACAAAAAGGTAACTAATTATCGCAACGATCTTCACAACGGAGTCGTGGGTAACAGGCATAAAACTCTAGTTACTGCAACTGAACTTTGAACTGGAATGCTTTACTGCTATTTACGTTAAAGGGTGATATTCCGTGACTTCGGAAGCGTAACTGCACCTTCAGTCTAGTTTCTAAAGAATCGGAATAGCAGCGTTAAGTACACTTACAGATGTCCACTAGAGACCATTACCCTTAAGTTTTCCCTATTGTAACTTTTATTTTATAAAGATTTTACAGGTAGAACCAGTGTAGTTCAACCGGGGAAGTATCACCGCCACACCTATTTCCAGCGTGAAGCATTTCTTGCGTTTCGAGGAAAGGGTGTGGTTGCTGGCGCATTTTTATATGAGGCGACCATGATAGTCCGTAGCGACGCATCTGTGATTGACTTCAGATAGAACCCATGTTCTATTTGGAGTTGCTCAACGATGAGATGCAGTGATCACTTGCCATTAGGTGAACTGCATGCTCGGTTGCTACTTCAATCAGACAAAAAAAACTTCTTCGCCTCTTCAATTTCGTAAATATTACTAATAACCATTTACATCACACTGAGGCTCTGATGATTCTCTATCAAACTGTTCCATCGTGTAGGATGCATCCTAAAATTACGACCAGCGTGGCGGAGCGTCACCATACCGGTCTGACACGCAGAGTGTTTTGAGTTCGATTCTCAGCCAGGTAGGTATCTAAATGATGAATTTAAATTTCTGTTCCCGGTCTAGGTGTTCGTGTATTCGTCTTCGTATGTCCATGGCACCCACGACACAGCAGAATATTCTATCGTGTCGCTGTAAGTGCAGAAAGAGAGTAGAGTGCGTCTTATAAGGTTTACCGATGAAAAGTCTTCCATGACAATATTAATATCTAGGATTTTAGACTAATATTATCGCGGAATTGACAAATTTAAATACATAACGGGTACTCACGATATGCAGTTTTTTTAATCCTTTTCGAATTCTTTTTGCCGATATTTCGACCCAGTTCCATGGATCGCGGTCACGGCGAAACTGCAGAGGCGGAGAGAAACCGTTGACAAAATAATCGCAAAAAGAACTCGAAAAGGATTCAAAACCGAATATCGTGAGTACCCGTTAAGTATTAAAATACTAATATCATTATGTAAAGAGAAATCGCAAATAATAAAACGGACATTAAATTGAATAGAACCTAAGGTTCTTATCTCCCTCGATACTTATCAATCCATCAAAGAAATCGATCATTTCACTAAACATACTGCGCTACCGGTGGGCGTCGCCACAGTGGACTGTTGACAGGCTAATGACATATTGTCTGTTAGGCTGCGTATATACGACAAATATTTGTGTATTTAAATGATTCATTCGCTAATAGTTTTGGAGAGTAACATTATAGCACAGAATAATTAATATACGCAAATAAGCAGGTGGTCTTTCACTAAAGGCCTCATTGGAAGGCTCAGAGTCGGTCAGCGCGCTATGGAGAGGGCTATGCTCGGAATTTCGCTACGAGACATGATTCGCAACGATGAAATCCGTAGACGAACGAAGGTTACTGACATAGGTAGGTCTCAAAATCAGCAAGCTGAAGTGGCAGTGGGCCGGCCATATCGCTCGAAGGACCGATAACCGATGGGGAAGAAAGGTCCTCGAGTGGCGACCACGTTCAGGCAAAAGGAGTACAGGTCGCCCCCGTACCAGGTGGACCGATGACCTGAAGAAGACAGCGGGAAACCGTTGGATTCAGAGGGCACAGGACCGGTTGGAGTGGCGCCATTTAGGGGAGGCCTATGTCCAGCAGTGGACATCAAAGGGCTGATGGATGGATGGATGGAAATAAGCAGGTACTGGCTAAATGCGAGTCGGATTCGCTCGGAGGGTTCCGTACCATTATCTATAAAACAGCAAAAAAATAGTAATAAAGTTGTAGTGAGCTGTATAAGAACCCTCTAAAACATTTATTTTGTTCTGTTTTTAGTATATGTTGGTTCAGTGGCAACAGAAATAAGATCTGTGAAAATGTTAACTGCTTAACTATCACAGTTTATGAGATACAATCTGGTTACAGACATACTGATTGATGGCCAGACGGACAGCGGAGTCTTAGCAATAGTGTTCTTAGTGTGTGTTTTTATCCTTTGAGTACAGAACCCTAAAAATACATATTCTAATAACTATTTTTTTCTCAAATATTTTTTAATATATATTTAAAAGCAAGCATTGATAGCCTAATGGTTGAAACTTGCCCTCGCGATCAGGATGTCCGAGGTTAATTATTACTGCTTTTCGATGAAAACATCGTGGGGAACCTACCTACCTACACGAAAGTTCTTTAAAAAAAGAAAACGTTCTCGGAGGTGTGTGAAGTCCATCAATTCGCACTTGGCCTGCACGGTGGACTTTGGGCCTTTAACTTTCTTATTCCCGAGAGAAGACCCGTGCCCAGCAGTGGGAGAATAATGGGTTGACGACACACGCAAAAGCAAATTACATAGGTATTAAAATAAATATTATATAAAAAGTACAGTATTTAATCTTTAAATGTGTAGGCATTACCGTATAGGACCTTTGACAGGGTAATGACATATTGTGGCGTTGTTTAGCTTCGAACACGCAACATTCAGGCTTATGGTAATTTGTCTCTTAAATCGGATTGCTAATTATACGTTTGAATCCATGTTCCGCTCCGGTAGCTGTAAAAAAAAATGTAACTGACAATTTGTAAGTGCCCCCTTAGGCTTGTACATTTTATTTCACATGCAAAGACGTTTGACATTTCGACATTTGTAAATTAAATTTAGGTATAGATTGTTCGAAAAAACTTTTATATATTTTTTTTATATTTGTACCTAACGATAAGGCAGACGGGCCACCTGATGGAAAGTGGTTACTGTCGCCTGTGGACATTTGCAACACCAGAGGAGTCGCCAATGCATCGCCGGCCTTGAAGGAGAGCTCTTTTTGCACCTTTCTTGCAGAGCCTCATAGCGCTCCGGGAATACCTCAGGAGGAAGTTCATTCCACAACTTGCACGTGCGTGGTAGGAAAGACCGTGCAAACAGAACCGTGGTGATATATATAGGCGATTGTAGGCGTGGCTGCATAATTATATATTTTAAACTTTGAAATATACAGTTATATAGTGGGTACTACAGTAGGTATCCTGATAATTTACCTTCAATATGCATATTAATTTTTCAAGCAAACTTCTCAGTTTTTCAGAATTTATGGGGGTATTAAAATAATTAATCAATTGCTTAAAAGAGAAAGGAAGCATTGTGAGGCGATTTAAGAAAGAATTAAAACAATTATAAAAGATGTGAGAAATCTAACTATCCGTACTAGGTAAGAATATAAGAATGAATCCTGAATCAAGCTTTATCTTAGAAACGATCTATGCCAATTAGATTAATAAATTCTTACATATAATTTCATAGAATAAAATTTTAAGGTATGCATCAAATCTAAAATAATCCATCTTGTTCATCATATTGTCCACCAATTCGCACTTAGCCAGCGCGGTGGACTATGGCCTAAACTCTATCATTCTGGGAGAAGACCCGTGCCCAGCAGTGGGCCAATAATGAGTTAACTGGGATTGCTAAAGACGATAGAGATTTACCAAGTTCATTGCTTATTCATTACTATTAGTCAACCGTCGCCATGGTCGAAATTCGACCGTAATTTAAATTAAAAAACTAAATATCATACAATCAAAGTAGCACAATTTTTTCTCAAAATCAAATACCTTGTTATAATTTTCAAGTTATTTTGAACGCAACGAAGTTTAATTAGTTATGCTTCATTTAAAAGCAATAACGCGTATTTTGACAAAGACATCTGACATTTTTGACATTACGTGTTTTCATACTAAGACATTGAATCATTTATTTCGTTTATTATTTATGTGTTTGTGTTAAAAGCAAAGTAGTGTGTGTAATGTGTTTTTGGTTGATTTTATGTATGTTTTATGCATTATTTGAAAAAAATATTGGCGTTCAACGTATCAACTATAATCTTGCGTAATTTGGTACTCCTCCGTCCACGGCAAGTATCTTAAAAACGGATCGCAAGTTCTTGCTTCACGTATTAATATATAAATAGCAATTAAACCATTTAAAATTTATGTCCTGGCTATTTCTTGTTTCTGTTTCAAGAAGTAAAATAATTACTCGAATGCGTCAAGAACAGTGTGAGGTTTTTCGAGCTAATGTATGTATGTATTTATGTCTGTCCAATTATTTGGTACGCGCTATAGCCCGAACGGTTTGACGGATTATAACACATGGCATATCACTTGTAAAGTCTCAGTTGTGAAAGTGACATAGGCTATATAACTTTCGTATGGCGCCTGCGGCCAGAGTAAAAGAAGAAGGATTTTTTTATTATCGTAACAGTACGCATTTTAAATTGAAGCTAGTAAGTAAACCATTACAAATATATATGTACTATATATTTGTATAAGATTGAAGTAGCAAACGAGCATGTAGTCCATCTGATGATTAGCGGTCACTGCCGCCTGTGTGCAACTTCATATAGAACATGGGTTCTATCTGAAGTGAATCACAGATGCGTCGCTACGCCTGGGGACTTTGATGGTTGCCTCATATAAAAGTGTGTCGGCAACCACACTCTTCCATCAAAACGCAAAACTGCTTTAAGCTAGAATTTGGTGTGTTGGTGTTACTTCCCTGGTCGAACTACACTAGTTGTACCACCTGTAAAATACTTTTATATTACTACATATTTTGATGCAGTCAAAAAAAGGGAAAAATTAAATTAATTATCTATGAACTCTACAATTTTGTCTTTGTAACCTAAGCCTTATTCCAAATTTATGTCATCAATTTTATTGTTCGTCATGTATGTATCATATAAGATCGGAGAGTCGATTACGTCGATACCACTCAACTCTACCAGCTCTATTGTAGAGCTAATGTTGAAAACGTGAGGTCGATATTGATCTGTATTTGTATAATTTTTATTGACATTGAGAACGTGAGACGCTTCTGTTAGATACGATTGTGTAATTCATTAGAATTTGAGTTATGAAAAACTTGTGTTACACTGCTTATTCATTTATATGACATGCGACTGCGTTTATTTGCTTATACTTTAACTGTCTTTTTATTATTTTTGTAACTAGAGTTGTAATTGATTACTTTTTATTAATTTATTTGTCATCATTTGACTTTTGAGATGCTTGGCATAGGTATTGGGTGTTGACTATGACATATTACTAGTCACCCGTAGCATCGGTCGAAATTCGACCGTAATTTAAATAAATAAAACTAGACTTCATATTGTCCAAAGTAGTACGACTATTTCTCAAATTCAAATAACATGTAATAATTTTCAAGTAATTTTGAACTCACCTGTTAAATGTAAAAAGAGGTTTAATAACTAAACTACATTAAAAAGCCATAGCGGGTGTTTTGACAAAGACATCTGATATTTTTGACGTTATATTTTTATAGTAACACATTGAATGTTCTATTTCGTTTATTATTTATGTGTTTGTCACAAATGCACGGTAGTGTGTGTAATGTGTTTTTGTTGATTTTATGTATGTTATATGCATTATATTAAAATAATATTAACATTCAGCACCCCTTCTCTACGTCCACTATAACCGTGAAAAGTTTCATACTAATCCGTCCGCGGCATATTACTTAAAACTGCGTCACAAGTTTTTGCTTAATGTATTAATATAATAAATTATTTCACCGAAAAGATCAAGGCGCAATGTAAATATGCACAAATTGTATACACCAAATTACAGATTACAAATGTTAAGCAGAAACGCTCATAACTCTGTAATTAAAGTATAAAACACAGTCATCTCAAGGGTCTTGTCTCTTAGTTATCGTGGCCGTCATACGAAATCCACAGTTAGAGAGAAAGTGGTGGTGTTAGAGCGTCGCTGAATTTAACGTTCTAGAATTAACATTACTCAGATCAAACTAAAAATTCATGCTTATGTATATTATTTTTACCCGATAGCTGGATTTTTTTATTTGAAAGCATTTGAGGGCCCTAATCATGAGAAATTAAATAAGTAATGATTTACGTGTTTATTATAGTTTTTTAATACAAACTAATAACTTATACATACACATACACACACACATATTTTACTAACTTACAGAATGTCTATTTTTAGGCCTCAATACGTTGGATGAGAAATTCCTAAGAGGACATGTATACTCCCAATGTACTTGGAAACAAAAAACAGCGATTTTAAGTACTTTACCGATTACTAAGATCATAATTATTCTAAATATTAACGTAAACACACCAAAAGGTCGTAAGTCAAGTTCATTAACACCTTAATCAATAGAGCATCGTATACCCAGTCGGTTAGCGAAGTGCCTTAAATGGATGCAGTCCCTTGTGGTTAGTATCGTGAATAATTCACTAATTAATGTAACTGAATATATGAGTAAGATATCTTGCAATGCTATATGGAATTTACGAATGAGAAAAATCGACTAGTGACCATTTGAATATAATAAGATGAAGAATAGAAAAGAAAGAAGAATGAATATAATAAGTTTTTTAAGATTAAAAAATAGAGGAAGTCTCCTAAATGAGAGGTTGAATAAAGGATTTCAAAATCTTTTCTGAAGTAACATAGTAATACCGGTTCAGACCTCGCCCAGTTGTGAGGAGACACCCAAGCCCAGCAGTGGGCATCAATATTCCATAGTTTCAATGCCCACTGATGAGCAACAGTGATTTAACAGAGGAGGTACTACCGTTACACTTAGCGTGAAGCAATTCTTGTGTTTCGGTAAAATAGTACCAGTTCATTTTAAAATAAAGCAACCCACACAAAAGTTCATACAAAAATACTTATACAAAAAATGAAATAATGATTACCATATTAAATCATACTAATGTATAAAAACAGTAGCTTCGCCTTAACATATTTTATCTACTAATCTGCTTAAGAAAGCATAAGAAGTTACAATTAAGATCGAACCATTGATATTCGTCTTAAAGCACGCACAGATGACGTTCACTTGTCATTTACATTGTTAGTTACAGGAAACGCATCGGATTTGACTGAATTATGTAATGAAAAAGAACGAGAAATAATAACTTGACACAGCTTTGTAATATAAAATGACAGCTTTAGTTTGTAGCTTACTTAGATCGAGAGATGGCGCCTCGAGTTTTCTGAAACACGCAATTGATGGTTTTTTTAACATCTTGCATATATTTCTCGTTAGCTTATTAAAATCCCGTTGCTGGGCACGGATTTTCTCTGTAAATGAGAGAGTTATAGGCCATAGACCACCGCGCCGGCCAAGTGCGAATTGGTGGACTTCACACACCTCCGAGAACTTTTTTTTATTTACAATGTTAAAATTTATAATATTACTAAGTTATTCTTGCAGCATCGCCCAGTTTGGCCCCGTCTACCTCGGTAATAGGTATCATGTGTTAATCTAGCTTCTAACTATATGTGTGCCAATTTTAAGCGAAATTGGACTAGTAGTTTTGTGTGAAAGATTAAGAAATACACTTAATTTGCTAACTTTTGCACTTATAGTGAAGCAGTTCTTACGTTTCGATGGAAGGGTGTGGTTGCCGGCACACTTTTATATGAGGCGACCATCTTAGTCCGCGAGTAGCAATGCATCTGTACTTGACTTTCGATAGAACTTCATGTTATATATAAAGTTGCTTGCAGGAGTCCATTTGCGGCAGTGACCACTTACCATTAGGTGGACTGCCTGCTCGTTTGCTACTTCAATCTTATAAAAAAAATGTCTTCCCATCCTATTCATTCTCACCTCCAGCATCTTATAATTCACGATTTCTATTTATCTGTTATTTGTTACAGCAAGACTTATTTTTTTTTCCTTTCAGAGGCTAATTTTTAGATGCTCGTTTGCTACTTCAATCTTATAAAAGATAAAAATGTGTGCGTGTACTAGCGTACACTCGTAAGAAGTGAAACTTCTTTATGACGTTATTTTTCAAAAAATAATTTACTATATGCAACTTTACAGAAATTGGTTAAATAAAGTTAAATTAGATAAAGTTTAATAAAAGGCTTTTATTAAACTTTATCTAATAAACTAATCTATGTTAATCTATCTAATATCACGCGTGGTAGGGATAAGAAAAAGATGGCGCGTAACAGAAAAAGATGGCGCGTAACGAAAAAATGTTACACAAATTTTTTTTTCCAACCCCGATAAAGAAGTTTCACTTCAAAAAGTTTTCCTATCCTATTCATTTGATCTTGCCTGTAGCATATTATAATTGATGATTACTATTTATCTGTTATTTGTTACAACAAGTCTTTTGAAAAGTCGGTTTTTTCCATTTTCAGTTCATTGAATCGACTTTTAAATATCCTTGACTTTAATAACCTAGTTATTTATTACCCTTGACGTAGAAATACACAAAAATATACATTTTTGAAATACTTAAGAAAACTTTCGAAAAATTACAATCTTATCCAAACAAACGCCCGAAGGGACGTTTTTGTAAACAAAATTACCGTCTCAACCAAAAAGTGCCTTTACGAAGACTTATAAATGTTTTATTTTCCTTCCATTGCGTATGCTAGACCTCACAAAGGCAAAGAGAATCAGAAAACAGTGAAACAAATTAATTCAAATCAAAATCTTGACAAAGTTACCTGAAAATAAAGGATGGTCTGTTCTTTATCAGAAAAAATCTTATGTATACATTGCCCTAGTTAAAACGTCTCGTCTCGTCAACTTATTATTGTCCCACTGCTGGGCACGGGTCTTCTCTCAGAATGAGAGAGTTTAGGCCATAGTCCACCGCGCTGGCCAAGTGCGAATTGACGTTAAAACGTATATTGAAAATATTGTTTTAATTAAAAAGCCTGGAAAAAAGTGACATATTTTCAAAAATTATAAACGGATTGTGCTCATAGTACAAGTTTATTAAGTTTCTTCAAAATTTTATTTTTTTATGTTATCGCCCATATATTGTCATATACATTGCACATTTATGTTTCTTTTTTTATCTGATTGAAGTAAGAAACGAGCATGCAGTCCATCTGATGGTAAGTGGTTAATGCCGTCCATGGACATCTGTAATCAACTTCATACAGAACATGGGTTCCATCTGAAGTCAATCACAGATGCGTTGCTACTCCCGAGGACTATAATGGTCGAGGACTATAATGGACTATAAGGGTTAGAAATTGTAATTTTATTTATTAGAAAATGTTAGTAAAACAACTCACTCACTCATAGTCACCTAATGTATGTCACGTTAAAACCTACGTTTTTTTTATCTGACTCAAGTAGCAAACGAGCATGCAGTCCATCAGATGGTAAGTGGTCACTGCCGCCCATGGACATCAGAAATCAATTTCATACAGAACATGGGTGCCATCTGAAGTCAATCACAGATGCGTTGCTACTCCCGAGGACTATGATGGTCCCCTCATTGAAGAATGATTGACGCCTCATTGATGAAGCAATGCTTCACGCTGGAGATAGGTGTGGCGGTGGTACTTCCCCGGTCGAACAACGCTGGTTCTCTCTCGTCAACCCATTATTGTTCCACTGTTGAGCACAGGTCTTCTCTCAGAATGAGCGAGTTTAGGCCACAGTCCACCGCGCTGGCCAAATGCGAATTGGTGGACTTCACACTCCTCCGAGAACTTTTTTTTAAACTCTCGGATGTGTAGATTTTATCATGTTTTCTTTCTTTTGTCGTTCATTTCTCCGAGAACTTTTTTTTAACCTCTGGGGTGTGTAGGTTTCTTCACGATGGTTTCCTTCACCAAAAAGCAGTGACAATTATTTTTTAATACGCACATAAATCAGTGGTGCGTGCCGGGGTTTGAACCTCGGACCTCCCGATTGAGACGGCAAGTTTCAACCATTAGGCTATCACCGCCCTGTACCATCAGATGGACTGTATGTTTATATGCTACTTTAATCGCATAAAAATACCTTCCGTTCCCACTGAACGATATAATTTCGTAACAAAACGCTGCCATATTACTTTCCTTATAATTACAATACAAGTAGCAGATCGATATTTCAGATATAATGATATATCGGATAGAATTTATCTTGTTTTTAATAATGCCTTACATAAACTTAAAATATGTTCTTTAAAAGACATACTGTAATTAAAACTCGGTTTGAAGACGCCGCAGGCTTACCAATTAAGTTGAAAAAGCTATTGTCTTATTTTTTTGCGATAGTATATTATAATACGAGGTTATGCCTCGTGGTTTTACCTGCGTTAAAAAAAGATTATATCACTTTAAATTGGTGTAAGTTTTGATAGAGTATTAAAAGACTTGAAGATTAATTGTCACCTCAAAATGGCATGTTTACATGCCATCAATTATTACAAATTATTACATCATTATTACAAAATGACATCTAAACTTAAATGAAATAATTTCGTTTTTCTTCTTCTTTAAAAACTTAATGTTTGTCTGTATGTCCTCTAAAGAATCGTAAACTATTTATTTGATCATGTGATGATCTTTAGCCAAGTTGTTATTCATGATCTCGCGAAGGTTTCTAGTGTATTATATGATAGAAGTAGCAAACAAACATGCAGTCTACCTGATGGTAAGTGGTCAGTGCAGCCAATGAACATCTATGAGCAAATAGAAAACAGGGGTTCTATCTGAAGTCAAATGGGTTGCTACTCTCGACTACGATGACGACGCGCGTGGCGCAGCGGTTGCCACACCAGTTTGACGCGCAATGGGTTATGGGTTCGATTCTCGGCCAGACAGGTATCTGAATGTGGAGTTCATTCATGTTCTGGGTCTGGTACCATGGACACACACAAGACGAATACATAAACACTATTCGTCTTGTGTGTGTCCATGGTACCAACGAAGAACGGGACGACGGGTTGAAGGAGAGCTTATTTTGCACCATTCTTGAAGGGCCCCATGTCATAGCGCTCTGGGAATATCAGGGAATTGTCAATATTTCTTAATTCAGTTTTGAAAATTATCTTATTTGCAAAAATATATGATGTAAAAACATGCGAATCAAACATTTTTATTTTATATATAGATAAAGAACTGTTCATGTTTCGTAAGTTTTTGCGTTGGACTTTCTAAAGATTATTTTTAATTGTAATCATTAGCTACACATTACTAATCCATAGCTTGATACGTCTCTTGTTAGAATAACACGCAAAGCGAAAAGAAAGCAATTGACACATAAAATAAACTATTTGCCAACAATAAAACCTTATAACAGTGCTTCTATGACTTAAAGGAGTATTTCAGAAAAGAAAATAATCCAACTATACATAAAACTTCTCACTTCACTCAACGCTCTTCTGGATGCATACCCTGAGTGTGATCTGTTTGCGGATGAATGGTCGGAAATTTTGTCTGTATGCTTGAAATTTTGTGAGTGTGAAGTACCTATAACTGTGGTGTCTATAATTAATGTAAAGGGTTTTTTTTTATACCGTTTTAATTGTAGTAAAAAATAAATAAATAAATAAATAAAAACAAATCGGTGTGCTCCTACTAAATTGCTATACCCAAACAGGGTTCATACTATGTGTGACTCTAAAAGATATGTACTCTAAAAGATATGGCTCTAAAAGATAGTACATATTGAGTATTGACTATTTATGAAATCTAACTTACTAAGAGAATTCTTAAAAGAGATATTAACACACACACACACACACACACAGAGAGAGATACTTTTATTAATTAATCTACAGTATATTAAGTTATCTGGTGTTACTTTAAAGTTCCTCTTATTTTAGTTCTGCTTATTATAATAGGTTGCTCCCGTGACTTCGCCCGCGTCGTTCATTTCTCCGAGAACTTTTTTTTTAAAGAACTCTGGGGTGTGTAGGTTTCCTCACGATGGTTTCCTTCACCGAAAAGCAGTGAAAATTAATTTCTAATATTCGCAAATAAATCGGGGAGGTATTACTCTTCTCGGGCGAAAGAGATTCATTGTACCAACATCAATTATCTTGCATCTGTGATCAAACTCTAATCCCTATGGACTAAGTGACTGATGTCCAATGTCCATGGGTAATACTTACTTACTTACCATTAAGTGACCTGCAGGCGCCTATTGGTCCTATTTCTAGAAGGCGGTAGAACCAGTGTAGTTCGACCGGAGAGGTACCACCGCCACACCTATTTTTTAGCGTAAAGTATTTCTTGCGTTTCGGTGGAAGGGTGTGGTTGCCGGCACACTTTCATCCTAGTCCTCGGGAGTAGCAACGCATCTGTGATTGACTTCAAATAGAAACTATGTTCTATATGAAGTTGCTTAGAGATGGGCGGCGGTGACCACTTACCATCACCTGGTGGTGACTGCATGCTCGTTTGCTACTTCATTATTATAAAAAAGGCGCTATTGCTATAAATTTTTTTACTGATCTAAATTCTATGATAAAGTTACTTATTTTAAGATGTAATACTACCTGACGTGATTGAGCAGTGATAGCCTAATGGTTAAAACTTGCCCTCTCAATCGGGAAGTCTGAGGTTCAAACCCAGGCAAGCACCACTGATTTATGACCACCACTGAGGAAACCTACACACCCGAGAGTTTTAAAAAAAAAAAAGTTCTCGGAGGTGTGTGAAGTCCACCAATTCGCACTTGGCCAGCGCGGTGGACTATGGCCTTAACTCTCTGATTCCGAGAGAAGACCCGTGCCCAGCAGTGGGACAATAATGGGTTGACAACGACTACCTGACGTAAGAAAAAAGGTATGTTACAACATTAAGAATATTACAGCACATGTACATAATACTGTTGCTGGACTCATAACACGAATTAGGTAATGATAAATATAGTTCACACACGGTCGACGTTCCGAACGAATTAAGGAAGCAAGCGTTGTGTTGAAGAAATAGCGTTAATGCCACAGTGGAAATTATTGTTTACAATATTGGTATTTTAAAGGGGTTGAAACAGTGTAGTTCGACCGGGGAAGTACCACCGCCACACCTATTTCTAGCGTGAAGCATTTCTTGCGTTTCGATAGAAGAGTGTGGTTGCGTCACGCTTTCACATGAGGCGACCATCATAGTCCTCAGGAATACCAACGCATCTGTGGATTGACTTCAGATGGAACCCATGTTCTGTATGTAGTTGATTACAGACGTCCATGGGCGGCAGTGACCACTTGCCATCAGGTGGACTGGCATGGTCGTTTGCAACTTCAGTCAGAAAAAAAAATTGGTATGAAAATTCCTAAAATTGTATAAATAGCTGCAACGATTTTATTTCTCAATAATAAGTGGGAATCGCCCCAAAAAACTATAGTGCGTACAGGTTATTTGTTATATGGTTTAATTGTTTTCAAAACATCTGTGCTCTAGTACAGTTTTAATCAACGGAGTGATAATTCATGAAGTGATGATCAAGAGAACGGTTTTGCACTATTTCATGGGTTGAAAAGTATGTTACACTAACCCCCGGAAGAATGCATAGCTCAGTAGCTACTGTAAGTACAGACCGTTCGATTCTCGATCGCGTTTTACGGTAGATCAGTTATCCTTTACATGAACCGCGAGACAATTTACATATCGATGCATGGAGAAGAGAGCAACCTTTTTTTTATGAAGTAGATAATCAAATAGAACCGATTATTATTTAAGTTATTGATTACCTTAATTTATTTCTTTTGAAACAGAGGTTCGACATACAATAAAAATACTAACGCATATGTTATATAATCGCTATAATCGCTAACGCTTAAACATATAACACCAATTATAATTTAAGTAATTCAAACAGATGTTCGATATGCATAATTAAACCTAACGCTTATAAAATCGCTAACGCCTCCGCTACCGTCTCTCACTCTGTGAACATCCTAAAATGATCACTTACAGACGCTCACGATATATTAACGCGCTAATGCGCGCCGTTTAACGAGGGCAGATATTTCCTTAATTATCTTCGGAATGGATCACCATTTTTATTTGTTAGCCTAATGAAATGCCGTCTCCTTCCTTTCTCACGAATCTTTATTGTATTAGATCTTGGTTTAACTAATTTTAGTTTGATTTTTTATTTATTTATGTATGGTATTGAATCCGACGGTTTCCCGCTGTCCTCTTCAGGTTCATTCAGAAGGCACAGGACCGGTTGGAGTGGCGTCATTTAGGGGAGACCTATGTCCAGCTGTGGACCTTAAAGGGCTGATGGATGGATAGTATTGAAACAGGAAACATTTATGATTTTCACTTGATTAGAAGTGGCCACTGTTGAATATGGCCACGGAAACTCACATGGACCCCACATAAGATTATAATTTTAATATTGAGTTTTTACATTATAATTTAACTAATATTTTTCAAACATCATTTAAAAAATGCAGGTGACTTGCCAACCTCCTAATTTTTCGAAGTTGGTTAACAAAATAGAAATGTAATTTGTAAATGGTGTATAACGTGCATGGTTCGATTCAGAGGTATCACCACCATACAAATTATTTCTAATATAGTCCGATGTCCATAAGAGATGACCGTCGTCATTAAGATTTGTAACTCATCTTTATTTGGCTTCAGTCAAAGTCCATATTTTATATGACCATCAGATGGACTGCGTGTGTGTTAGGTGGGGGTACAACCCATTATTGTCCCACAGTTGGGCACAGGTCTTCTCTCTGTATGAGAGAGTTTTAGGCCGTAGTCCACCGCGCTGGCCAAGTGCAAATTGGTGTGTTAGGTACTTATATAAAAATTCATGCTAACGAATCTATACATTAATACGTGAACCAAAAACTTGGGTCCGTTTTAAAGATAATTGCCGCGGACGGAGGAATATGAAAATACGCACGGTTATATTTTATGTATAGAAGGAGTACCAAATGCTAATATTTTTTCAAATAATGCATAAAACATACATTAAATCAAATAAAAACTTATTATACACACCTTTATACAAACCTTTATACCTTTGATACAAACACATTTATAATTAACAAAAAAAACATACAATGTCTTACTATACTATACAATACCATACAACAAATAACGCCAACAATGTCAATTGTTTTTGTCAAACTACCTGCTATTGCTTTTAATTGAATGTTCCAATTCATTTCTTATGTATGTGTTTGTGTCAAGTGCAAGGTTGTGTGTAATGCGGTTTTATTTGATCTTATGTATGCTTTATGCATTATTTGAAAAAAATATTAGCATTGCGCAATCCTTCTCTACATCAACTATAACCGTGCGTAATTTCATACTCCTCTGCTTGCGGCAAGTATCTTACAAACGAATCACAAATTTTTGCTTCACGTATTAATATATAGATGTGTTCAAAACTTCGACATCGATTTTAAAATTTTGATCAAAAAATCTATTGAACTATTTCAAATTATTGCCTAACTTTTATTGGTCCTTCAGGTCAAATATTAACATTTGCTTATAAAGGATTCGAATTTAAGGATGGAGCCACATCAGTTCGATGTCAGTATTTCGGCTTTTTTATTAGTCACTAAAAAGTGTATGGACTTTATCTGTGCCTTAAAGGATAAATCTCTTCATGATTGATATACCGTTGTTCAAATAAATTTTGGTTCCAACCATATATATTATGTTATCCCTGTAATCTGTACTCGTAAAAATTGTTTTCCGTATTAACCGATTTCTATATTACGATTCCGCATGAAAGATAGGACAGTTTTAAAAGCGCCGTAGCGCTGTTGTGCATATTATTGTTGGTGGCAGGAATATAACTTCTTTTGGCTCACTTGTTGAAACCATATAAGAGATTTGGAATTCCTGAATTCATCGAAGTCACTAACACGGCATAATGTTCCGAACTCTGCGCCATGGGACTTAAAAATGTTGCAATAAGAGCTCTTCTTCAAAGATGACTGCAGGATGCTTTTTATTCTCGAGTGGCAAACCTTCAACTGGTACGCGACGCCGTGGGAGCAATGCAGAGTTATATAGAATTGTTACCGCACTAAAACCTCCCCGGTGTCCGTACTCGGCGCTACAAAGAGGACTCCGGGATCTCAAGAATAGGTGTGGCGGTGGTATTTACCGGGTCGAACTACACTGGTTCTACCACCTGTAAAAACGCTTATAATTATTTCGCAATAATATAGTTTGTACAGAAGAAGTGGTACTTCTTAAACAAATCAAGCAGAGTTCTCATTATTTCCCAGTCAAACCAGTACACTTGCAGTGTTACGCACGACGTTATAGTGTGGATAACCCTATTTTTTTAAAGAGGAGGAAACGTTTTAAAGCTCCCCGATGCCGTGGGAGTGACGCTGGTTAAGTGGGATTTTTACCGAATTAAAACCCCCTCGGTGGCCGTCCTCAGCGCTGCGTGGCGGACTCCGGGATATCCAACGGAACACAACCGGAGTCCTCCGTGCGCGATGCCTATTTCAGGCTCGTCTCTGGTGAGCGAATACGCACCTTCTGTGATTTTCGGCGGCGTGCGACCACACATGCCACCGTCCTTTCCGGGATCGCTTGGATGGACGGTTTGAGCTCTCACTCTAGCCGCCCTCAACCCCGAAAGCCCCTTTTATTCGCCTCTTACGATAGGCAGTGTATACCGTAGCCCTATTCTGGTCCCGGGACTACAAGGCAAGTGTGGATATACCATAAGATTTAAAATAGGTATAGACTCAGTTTACAAGGTCATATTTGCATGGAATTAACTATAAATTTTCGATTGCTTGTATATCTTTTATAAGTAACTTCTTTTGAATTCCATTTATAGTGTATTTTTTTGTAAGAATCCTTTGAGATTTTTACAAAAATGTTAATAACTAAAGAAAACGCAGTTAACAAGATTATTGTGAATTGCACAAGTGTAGTTGATTAAAATTTAATTTATAGAGAAATATCTATCCTCAGGATATTTGATTATTATGATATTTGATATTTGCGATATTATTTATATTTGACATTTGAATATTATCTGTGGTTGATTACAAATGTCCATAGGAGGCAGTGGCCACTAAACCATCTGGTGGACATCATCATCGTTTGTCACCATAATATACAACAATTTTAAAGAGCAATTTCCGTTCCCAAATTTACCCCATCGAATGAAAAAACATATTTGAAATCGGTCCACAATTGGTGGAGTAATCGGTATAAATAGAATAAAAAATAGCGTGCGGCACTCGGGCACACTGCCGCGGTAAATTTATCGCATAGCATTTTTATCAACTTATGCAATCATAATTATTTATTTATTTGTGCTGTTTTTTTCTTTGATACTATATACTTTCTCACAAACAGCTGATTACATATTCGTCCGAATTCCGAGCAGCACATCTCAATCCCTGCGAACTTCGTACTATCGTACCATATACTATACATACACGTTAATCGAACGCTTGGCCGCGCTACATGGTAGGCGGATTGGGGGTGTTAGGTTTTTTCGTTACGAAATTTCTTGATTCGGTTGCCGCGCTCCAAGACCGCGATAAAAGCTATGTAATAGCTTAAAAACCAACCGAATTGATAATCTCGACCTTTTTGAAGTTGGTTTAGTCCTAAACATTGACATATTTGAAACAACCTTTAAATGATACAGACGTACACAACCGCCACACCTATTTCTAGCGTGAAGCATTTCTTGCGTTTCGATAGAAGGATGTGGTGGCCGGCACACTTTCACATGAGGTGACCATCATACTCCTCAGGAGTAGCAACGCATCTGTGATTGACTTCAGATGGCACCCATGTTCTGTATGAAGTTGATTACTGATGTCCATGGGCGTCAGTGACCAGTTACCATCAGGTGGACTGCATGCTCGTTTGCTACTTCAGTCAGATAAAAAAAACGCAGGTTTAGTCCTATCCCTTGACATATTTCAAACAACTTTCAAATGATACAGACGTACACCACCGCCACACCTATTTCCAGTGTGAAGCATTTGTTGCGTTTCGATGGAAGGGTGTGGTGGCCGGCATACTTTCACATGAGGCGACCATCATAGTCCTTGGGAGTAGCAACGTATCTGTGATTCACTTCAGATGGCACCCATGTTCTGTATGAAATTGATTACTGATGTCCATGGGCGGCAGTGACTAGTTACCATCAGGTGGACTGCATGTTCGTTTGCTACTTCAGTCAGATAAAAAAAAACGCAGGTTTTAATGCGTCATACATTAAGTGACTATGAAGTTGTTTTACTAACGTTTTCTAATAAATAAAATTACATTTTCTAACCCTATGTCACCCAAGTAACATCGTTACGCCCCAAATCTTTATGAAGAGGCCTTTGCCTAGCAAATCGGAGGGATACAGGCCACTTTATAGCAATTTATGACATAACTCTAGCTGTTTTACAACTAACGATGTAATAAAGTACATTCTCGCATCGTAGGGGATAATTTAGGTATAAGTTTGAATCTGGACAAATTAGTCTTTGAATTTCTGAATTTGCTTTGACTTTTTTTTATAGAAAACGGGTCACAAAAGGTAGTGTTTTAGATCTTTTAAATAAAAATATAGTTGCAACCCGCCTTGGTTAAATGGAAATATGAAGTATTAGTGAATATAATCTTCTTTATTAACGGATTGAAGTAGCAAACGTGCATGCAGTCCAAGTAAGATGATGGTAAATGGTCATTATCGCCCATAGACATCTGTAAGCAACTCCATATAAAACAATGGTTCTATCTTAATTCAATAGCAATACATTGCTACTAACGAGGACTAAGACGGTCGCCTCTTATTAAAGTGAGCCGGCAACCATAACCCACCGCCAAAATTGATTTACGCTGGAAGTAGTTGTGGCGGTGGTACCTCGCCGGTCAACCTATAAGAAATCTACCACCTGATGAAAACATACGCTGCGGTGCTGCAAAAATCAGCGGCACCGTCCCGAGTACTGCTATTTCTATCGAGCAATTCGCCCCGTATTACTGTGTTAGCATTGCATTGTCTGCAGCAATCCTCGGTTGGAGCTGCAAACGTCAGTTTTGAGCAAAATTCCGTGGCCTTATAATGACCGGTCGTATTTCTTTTAAACGCTGTTACCGAAGCAAAAAACGCTTGAAGCGACCGTTTCATGGCCCGCCAGGTAAGGGCCAGTGACGCACTGTATTATGTAACCACACTGAATCGCCTTTATGTGCGTCGACCCTTACAGAGTGGAATAGCTTTTAATTATTCAAAAACCTGTTCTGAAACTTCTAGTAATTAGTAAAGTACCATTCAATTTGATAAGAAGACTGACCTCCAGCACTTATACGAAATGGAAATAGTTGAAATATGGTGAAGGAAGAAAACTCTCACAGAGCTGGGGTGACCAAGCTGATATAGAAATTAGGACTTAAAATGAAATGTCTATATTTGTATAGACTTACGAGGGCACTTACAAATTTTATGTTACATATTTTTTCTTTTACTAGTAAGTACACGACTTCAAATGAGAAGATCCGGCTTGAAAATTGAAATTGGCAGCGGGGTTGTCTTTTTTCTTTGTAATATTTTTAGCTATTGCGTAATGCATAGCTTTTATCGCGGGATTTGAGCGCGGTGACCGAACCAAGAAATTTCGTAACGAATAAACCTAACACTCCCCACTCCACCTACCATGTAGCGCGGCCAAGCGTTCGCTTAACGTGTATGTACATCGTACGACAGTATGAAGCTCGCACTGATCGAGATGAGCTGCTCGGAAATCGGTATGTAATCGAATATGTAAGCAGCTATTTGTGAGAACTTATATAAAAACTTGAATTAATGTCAAAGAAAAAAATACTGGATAAATAAATAAATAATTATAATGGCATAAGTTGATCAAAATGCTATGCTTTACCGCGTTAGGCCCCGAGTGCCGTACGTTTTTTTTTTTTATTTTAGGACTCCGTACCCAAAGGCTAAGCTAAGACTACGCTGTCCGTCTGTCTGTCACCAGGCTGTGCCTTATAAACCGTGATACTAAGATAGTTGATTTTTTTACAGAAGATGTAATTTCGTTTCCCCGTGGAATCACGAATTGGACTCGCGCACGAAGAGTTTCGTGTAAATATCTTTAAAAAAATGCTAAAAAAATACGTTTTTGGTACGGGAGGCCTCCTTAATATTTTATTTTGTTTTTATTGTTCTTATAGCAGTAATATAAATAAATCAACAAATAATAATAAGTCTGCTAACACAGCCTGGTGACACCTTTTGAGTACGGAACTTTGATAAGGCACAAATATAGGATTTCTTACAATTTCGTATTGCTAGAAAATTTATAACTTACCTAATCTAACCAAATTAAATGTGTATACTATTCTTATTTGGGCAGTGATAGCCTAATGGTTGAAACTTGCCCTCTCAATCGGGAGGTCCGAGATTCAAACCCAGGCACGCACCACGGATTTATGTGCGTATTAGAAATTAATTATCGCTCCTGTTCAGTGAAGAAAAACATCGTGAGGAAATCTACAGAGAGTTGTTTAAACAAAAAGTTCTCAGAGGTGTGTGAAGTCCACCAATTCGCACTTGGCCAACGCGGTGTACTATGGGCTAAAACTCTCTCATTCTGAGAGAAGACCCGTGCCCAGCAGTAGGACAATAATGGGTTAACGAAAGCATTCTTATTTACACTTGTTCATAAATACGTAGAGTATATGTACTCCGATCATATTCAATTTAATCCATGATATTATATACATGTAGCATATCATAATACGTTGTTAAAATTAATTCCTAGTCTATTAATTCCACTGTTTTCACATTCTCTCAAAATTAATTATTAAAGGTTAATTACGTAAAGTTTTCCGTTACAATTTACTACGAAATAGCTATACCTTGTAGATTTACTTGCGCTTACAAAAATGTTAAATAACTTTATATTGTAGTATTTTTTTTTAAACCAAGCAATTTAAAAGGATAGGAAACCCTCCGTTTGTATATCCTATTTGGTGTCCTTACCGTTATGGTTAATTTTTTTAGTTATGATGAAATAAAAAAAAAATGTTTTTCAATTTTTTATTTAAAGCCTGGTCAAGATTTTATCATGAAACCCATGTTTTTGTCATTTTTAATAAACTAAATTACCTATTGAATAACCCTCATCCATTAAACAGTTCGGTGAAGGACGATGTTATATTCCTATCCTCTACTATAGCGTAAGTCTCTACTTATACATTTGCATGAGGTCTAATTTTAATGTTTAACACATCCGTAATATATTTCATTTCATTTCAATACAGGAAAAATCCTTCATTAAAAATACACGCAGCTATCCTACTTGAAATTTTAACAATTCCAGCGCCGGAAAAATGTATTTAGTTGCCATCGACCAAACGCACTGTAACTGTGTTTGATATGATTATACCAGGCACGTAAATCTAAAAATGTGTAGTCTTCTCTATCCTCTAAACTATCACTCGACACGTGACCTTTCATTTTTGTGGCTCGTACACAAAGGGTACAAGGCACAACAGCTTACTGTTGCGATGCTAGTGCAACTGAGCTACGCACAAGTGTGGCAGGCACTCAAATATTTGAACACGTGAACCTTTGTTGTGCGTTAAGAAACCGACACAAAATGGCAAAGCGCACTTCAGTGATCAAATATGTGACAATAGTATCAAATGCCCGTGCCATACATGTGAACACTTATTTGATCACATAAGTGGGCACATATCTGGCGCCGGCATAAGACTCTGCTATCTGTCTGTCCGTCGGTCTGTCTGCCACTAGGCTGTCTCTCATTAACCGTGATAGCTGGACAGTTGAAATATTCACAGATAACGTATTTCTGGTGCCGTTATTGCAATAAATACTAAAAACAGAATAACATAAATCGTAGTATTTTATAAATAATGATACGGAACCCTGTGTGCGCCAGTTTAATTCGCGCTTGGTCGGTTTTATTTTTTATTAACTTAGGACAGGTCTCCAAAGGACTGTGGTACATGGTCCCCCTACGTCACGTATTCAACAGGTCGGTTTCATTACGAAAGGCTTTTATTGCGTTTTCCACTGAAATTAAAAGAGATTTGTGGGGATTTCCTCACGGGCCACTTAACTGCATTAGCTACTTCATATTATTATGAGAATCTTGTACAAGGGCTTTTTATGTAGGTACTCGTAAAATTCAATTTGTTTGTTTCCCAAACAAAATAGATTTTTTTTTTTTATAAAATTGTTCACCTGATGGTAAGTGAGCACTGCCGCTCATGAACATCTGTAATCAACTTCATATAGAACATGGGTTCCATCTGAAGTCAATCACAGATGCGTTGCTACTCCCGAGGACTATGATGGTCGCCTCATGTGAAAGTGTGCCGGCAACCACACCCTTCTATCGAAACGCAACAAATGCATTTCTATGTAAAGTTCAAGTATGCATTTGCATATGCAAATGCATATAAAGACAAACTCAAATTATTTATTGCCCATGCACTTATAAGTAGGTCTTACAGATAACGTCGTTTGCATCTTCATGTACCCTGTTAGGGCGTTGCAATAATGTCATGGTAGGTTAATCAATAATCAGTAATGTTAACATTATTATACTCTACGATCAAAAAATATAAAAATTATACAAATTAAATTGGATTTCACGTCATTATAAATTATATACCTACTATAATATTATGAATTATTATTATTATTGAAATTATAACATTAATTTAATGATAGTCTTTAAGCATTATTGCATATTTTGGCACTTTTAATTCGTTTTGGACAAAAATATTGTTTTGACATATTACTGATTTAAGTTAGACGACCAAAAATGAGATAAATGTTTCTACCATAGTGCATATTATGTATACATTCAACCATTTTGGTGCATATTTCTCCATTTTATTGTGCATATTTGCATGCACATTTTAGCATTTTGATAGTGCATAATTATAATCAGATGACTAATTATGATATACTAGCAGTTCCCGCGGTTTCACTCGCGTTTATAATATATATATAGCCTAAAGCCTTCCTCGATAAATGGTCTATTCAACATAAAAATAACTTTTCAATTCGAACTAGTAGTTCCTGAGATTAGCGCGTTCAAACAAACAAACAAACTCTTCAGCTTTATAATATTAGTATAGATGACAAATCATTGTATTAGTCTCAGTTTGCAGTGGGCTTCTAGGGGCTAATACGGAATGCAATTAGCATTCCATATTAGGCCTACAGAGGATTCAAATCTTGTATCATCATGTTAGATCGCTACAAATAAGTAAACTACATCTTTATTTGCTTATTGATTTCATACCAAAGCCTTACAGCTTTTATAAGATTAAAGTAGCAAACGAGCATGCAGTCCACCTGATGGTAAGTGGTCACTGCCGCCCATGGAAATCTGTAAGCAACTTCATACAGAGGGTTTATCTGAAGTCAATCACAGATGCATCGCTACTCCCAAGAACTAAGATGGTCGCTTCATATAAAAGTGTGCCAGCACACCCTTCCATCGAAACGCAAGAAATGCTTCACGTTAGAAACAGGTGTGGCGGTGGTACTTCCCCGGTGGAACTACACTGGTTCTACCACCTTTAAACTTGCTTATTGATTTCGTACCAAAGTCTTACATATAAATTAGATTACATATGCATGAAATTAAATTATACCTTTGAAATAAATGCGTCGTTTTCCTATATTTACGGATTTCATTTCACAAAATCACCGAGGAAAATATAGCTATTAAGAGTTAAAGGCAATAAGGATTCAGAAGGTATCAAGTGCTGTAATGAGGTGGCTTGGAATAGGGTGACTATAAAAATATTGTTTTGAAGGACTTGTCCATTATATTTTTACATTTTAATATATAACGGATATTTTGTGATGTGACCACGATCCATGCAACAGTGTTGAAATATGAATAAAAAAAAACTCAAAAACCGCATTTTCGCAAGAAACCGTTACATATTAAAATAAAATTCCGCAATAATATTTGTCTTAAATTAATACTGCTACAGTACGTAGTTAATACATAACATTTTTTGCATAAATCGTATATCACTGAAATAGATAAATAATACTTCATTTTTACATATATTTTATGTATAAAAATGTTTGAAACATCTAATCAAACTTAAATTGGAATTGTTAATAATTTTTGTCAGCTCAATTACAATTGAAAAATGTACAACGACAATATTATGTGGCTGCTGGCACATTTTTGGTGACTATTTTAGTCTTCGCAGCAATGCATCCGATTGACTTTAATTAAACCAATGTTCTTCACACAGAACATGGGTTCTAAGAATGGAACGAACATGAAATGGAACATAGGTTAAAGATTTCCATGGGGGACAGTGACCCATTAGGTGGATTGCATACTCCAGCGTTACTTCAATCGAATAAAAAAAAGGTCCACGGCCAACAGAAACTATGATGATACTTATGATACTTATGTATAATAATACTTTTACAATACTATACATGAGTGTCCTAATATATCTAAGCAATTTGGTGACAGTACTCGTGATCTTCAACAAATTTTCATTTCGACAGATCTTGTTTTACAGAGAAAAACTCCGGAGTAATATTTAACTTTTCCTGAAAACTTTTCTTTTCGGTTCGTTTGTGAAATAATCACGCCGTTAGCCGAGTTTGGAGTTAGGTATTATTTATACGAGGTCTTAATTATTTTGAAATTAAATGAGTAGTAGGTATTACGTGAATTTTTATGTTCTGTTTCGAAAATAGTTAAGTGAAGTTGACCAGAGGTGAACCGTACTTGTCTGTAATGAACTTAAAATTTAGTGTACTAAGTAAACTGAGTTATAGATGCGTTACTAACAGATTTTTTTTATCGAGGGGAAAACCTTCAAAAGGTTCCCGCCGCCGTGGGAGCAACGCCGGGTTATGTGGGATTTTTACCGCAATAACCCCGGTGGCCGCCCTCAGCGCTACGTGGAAGACTCCGGGATCTCCAACGGAACACAACCGGAGTCCTCCAAGCGCAATGCCCCTTTCGGGCTCTTCCCCAGTGGCAGAGCAATGGTTCAACCAGGGAGGCATCACCGTCGCACCTATTTCTACCGTGAAGCAGTTCTTGTGTTTCATTAGAAGGGTGTGTCTGACGGCTCACTTTTATATGAGGCGATCATCATAGTCCTCGGGAGTAGCAACGCATCTGTGAGTGACTTCAGATTGAACCCTTGCCCTACTTCCTAAGGCGATTAACATACTGTACCGCTCACTGCCGCGGTAGGCGGTGAAGCGGATCTCATGTTGTATTGGGGTCTAATAAATCCGTTGATGCCTCACACACGTACACCGACCGACCGCGCGGTCCAGCGGTGTTCTCATCACCACCATGTCTCCGCGCGAACGATAGAGCGGAGGATCGGCGCCTCACACACGGGCTGGCGCCTAACCACGCGGATCATCGTTGATGCAGGCCGTGTTGCAATTTAATAAAATGAATTTCGATGTCGAAACGTTTATTTTGATGATCGGTCCATCCGCGCGTACAGGCGCGTAAACCGCCTTACCGCGCGGGGCACCGCTATTCGCGGCGATGAGCGGTGCCGTGTGTTAATCGCAGCGACAACATAGCCTTGTTGTCGTTGGTTAATCGCCTTAATCAGTGTGTTCAAATTTCAAATCACAGGCACGTATATTAATTTGAATTAGTTTTGTCGGCAACAGATATTAAATGAAATTAAAAGTTTTAAGAAAGGGTCTCAAAACGCGTGACGGTTACCAACGCGCAGTTGGCTAGCGTGGTCAACTACGACCTAAACTGCTGCAAATCTGACATATGTGCCGAGTTGTCTAACATTAAAAGGTCGATGACGATTGAATAACATATTTAACCTTTCCACTGTTTCATTCTCATTGACCTTTTTTCTCTTTTTGGTCGAGGGAGAAACCTTCAAAAGGTACCATACGCCGTGGGAGCGACGCAGTGTTATGTGGGATTCTTATAGCACCAGGACTCCGGGATCTTGAAAGGAACACAAATGGAGTCCTCTGAGTGCATTGCCCCATCGGGCTCCTCCCAAGTGGCTGGGCCCACCACTCCATCTGGTCTTTACCACGATATGCGACCACACGTATACCACCGTCCTTCCCGGGATCGCCTGGCTGGACGGTTCAAGCTCCGTCCATCCTGGCTTTCACGATAGCATGCGACCACACATGCTGACATCTTTCCCGAAGTTGCTGACTGGGTGTTTCGAGCTCCAAGTCTAGCCGCCCGCAACTCCGAAAGCCCCCTTTTAGTTGCCTCTTACCACAGACAGGGGATACCATAGCCTTATTCCCGGAACTACAGGGCCGTCATTTACCTTTCACATTTTGCTCCGTGTTTTATAACCATTCAAATTATCCCATCAACCCATTATTGGTCCACTGCTGGGAACGGGTCTTCTCTCAGAATGAGAGAGTTTAGGCCATAGTCCACCGCGCTGGCCAAGTGCGAATTGGTGGACATTCAAAATTTTAATTCAAATTATAATATCATACAACTTCATTATATACGGCGGTGGCGCACGGCGCGTACTGCCGGTCAATCAATTGACTACGCAATATGTTATACTCGTAATATCTTCTAAACTACTTATCCAATTTACATGGTGTAAAAGGCTGATTCAAGCTTTATTAGATGCTTGATTTTTTGAAATCGTTTATTTTGATAAGGATTTATATTTAGTTTGTATAAAACCCATGGAAACATCAACTTCATATTTTTTAAATTTTCAAAGTATAAAAAGAGTTATTGTGGGTTATATATAAAATATAGACATATGCTGTCGCGGACTTTTATTTAGATCTATGTGAGCCAAACAATTCCTCGGTACATTATATTTGGATATCTCCAACGGTTTAGGCAGCGTACGCGAAGATAGCTCTCAGAGGACAACTTTTTTTGCGACTAACCTGGTATTTCTCGTTATATTATAATATAATTACAAAAAAATCGGTATAATTTATAGTCCATGTGTTATTCTGATGTATAACCTATACTACTGTAAAGTTTCAACCAAATCCGTTGAGTAGTTTTTGCGTGAAAGAATAACAAATACACATACATCCTCACAAACTTTCGCATTTATAATATTAGTAGGATACAGATATATTAAATATACACATATTACACGATGACATATGGCCACACATGCCATCGTCCTTCCCGGGATCACTTGGCTGGACGGTCCGAGCTCCCACTCTTACCAACCGCAACGCCCGGAAGCCCCTTTTTAACCGACTTCCAAAAAGGAGGAGGTTATCAATTCGTCTGTATTTTTATTTTTATTTTTTTTTTTTTTTATATTTGTTACCTCATTTCTCCGGACTGGGTGAACCGATTTAGATGATTTTTTTTTTATTTGAAAGGTAGTGCGTGTCATAGGGTCCCATTTTTTTTTAGTATTTTTTTGACTAGGGCATCCATAAGAAAAACGCATAAGTCTTAAATTTGCATTTTCAATGTACGCGATAAATGTATGAATAACTCAATATCCCGCCAACCGATTTTGATGATTCTTTTTTTATTAGAAAGGATGTACTCCAGGGGTAGTCTGATAAGAGTTTGATAAGGTTCTAATCATAGGATCTTCAACTTTTTGGAGCAAAATAATAAAATTAGTGATAGTCGGCCGAACCTTAGCTGGAGAAGTCCAATTGAGTAAAATATAGAATAAAATTACTATGTAGGTATTTACTATGAAAAATTTGACCTTCAACTCTTCAATCCTGATGATGCAGGGGTACTGCTAGCCTGAACTATAAAAGTTGGTCGTTTGATGTTTGCGAATATATAATGAAATTGTTAAGCAAATTCATGGGACAAAAATTTGACCTTCAACTCCTCAACCCTGATGATGCAGGGGTACTTAAAGCCAAAACCATAGGAATAAGCCATTTGGTGCTTACGTATATGTTATAAGATTACTGAGCAAAAACATAAGATGAAAAATTTGACCTTCAACTCCTCAACCCTGATGATGGAGGGGTACTTCAATCCTAAACCATAGAAGTTGGCAATTTGGTGCTTACGGTTATGTAAAGAAAATACTAAGCAAAAATATAAAATCAAAAATTTGACCTTCAACTCTTCAACCCTGATGATGAAGGGGTACTTCAATCCTAAACCATAGGAGTTGGCAATTTGGTGCTTATGGTTATGTAAAAATAATACTAAGCAGAGGCACAAAATTAAAATTTTGACCTTCAACTCCTCGACCCTGATGATGAAGGGGTACTTCAATTCTAAACCATAGGAGTTGGCAATTTGGTGCTTACGGGTATGTAAAAATAATACCAAACAGAGGCACAAAATTAAAATTTTGACCTTCAACTCCTAAACCCTGATGATGCAGGGTACTGCAAGCCTGAGCCATAGAAGTTAGCCACCTGGTACTAACGTATATGTTATAAGATTACTAAGCAACAATATAAGATGAAAAATTTGACCTTCAACTCCTCAACCCTGATGATGGAGGGGTACTTCCAGAGGGGGCGCCCTGTTTGTATGAATTGTAAAAGTGTTTTATGTTTAATTTTTGTGAATATGTAGATGCACAAAGCAAACTTAGAGGCTTTATTTAAATACAAACATAAAAATATAGTCACTAAAAAGTGTAAAATAAAAACTTTTTAACAAAAAATATCTACCGACTTCCATGTCACAAAAAAGTAAAAAATAATTTAAATATATTTTGGTCTAGAACATACTCAGTACTTAGTACATAGTTCTGAAGTCGGTGCTCATATAGGACGTAGTTACCGTCGTCCAGCGAAATATGTCGAGCACCGACTTCAGGACTATGTACTAAGTACTGAGTATGTTCTAGACCAAAATATATTTAAATTATTTTTTACTTTTTTGTGACATGGAAGTCGGTAGATATTTTTTGTTAAAAAGTTTTTATAGTCGGCTCTTACGACAGGCAGAGGATACTGTAGCCCTATTCTGGTCTCGGAACTACAGGGACAGCGTTACTACCACCTAGAACTAAGTAGAAAAACCTAGGATTAGATCTTCCTTACCACCAAACTAAATACTTTTGTAAAATGTTGCATAGAATATGGTTCGACTGCTAAGGCTTACTGCCACATCTATTGCTAGCTTGAAGCAATTCTAGCGTCTTGATGGAAGTGTGTGCTTGCCAGCTCACTTTCATGTAAGGCGACCATCTTAATCCTCAGTAGTAACAACGCATGAGTTGCAGTAGATCGAATCCCTATTTTATATGGCACTAACTGACCCGCGAACTTCGTTCAACCTAAAGTCAAAAATCTAAAAGTATAAGTGTTTCTCCACTATATCATACATGTTTTATACATAAACACCTTCCTCTTGAATCACTCTATCTATTAAAAAAAAATTCATGAAAATCTATAGCGTAGTTTTAAAGATCTAAGCATACATAAGGACAGACAACGGGAGGTGACTTTGTTTTATACTATGTAGTTGTTTATAGATTAATACAGGCGATAGTGGCAACTTCAGTGAATCAGACGAGAAGCCCATAAGCTTAGAAAATATACCTTTTTTTTTTGTTATCGAGGGGGAAACCTCCAAAAGGTACCCGACGCCATGGGAGCGACGCAGGGTTATGTGAGATTTTTACCGCACTAAAACCCCCCCGGTGGCCGTCCTCGGCGCTGAAAAGGAGGACTCCGGGATATCGAAACGACTTCAACCGGAATCCTCCGAGCGCGCTGCCCCATCGGGCTCCTCCCAGATGGGCGGCTGGGCCCACCGCTCCGTCTAGTCTTTACGACGGTATGCGACCACACATACCGCCGTCCTTCCCGGGATTGCCTGACCGAACGGTTCGAGCTCCCACTCTAGCCGTCTGCAACCCCGGCAGCCCCTTTTAGTCGCCTCTTACGACAGGCAGGGGATACCGTAGCCCGAGGCTACAGGGACTAGAAAATATACCTATATAAATCACTATCAAAATTCAATGCGTGAGTAATATTTCCTACCTATACAGGGATAAAACACCTATGTTTCGACCCAACCCTTAAAAATATGTTCCGGTGGCGAGAATATCATTGTTATTCGAGATATTCACACGTGGGGCATTTGCCCCCTTTCTCCCCTCGCACGTGATTCGTATACTAAATAATAATTATTTACTTCCTTCCGAGGTTACAGTAAGCTTGCGTCCATATTGTGTGATATTAATATATTTTTATTATTTCTTTAAACAAACGTCTTTTTGACACAAACTCGATACAAAATCGATCCGGCTCGGAGGACCATTTCTAACAGTAATAATAGTATTTGTTTGTAAAAAAAGCTGAATATTAAATGTTTTATAGTCAACATCAAATATTACACATTTTTTTGTCATCGCTGACGTACAAATGCATATAATATGCTAATATTTAACTAAGATATTGAATTGAAGATATTTAGGCAAAAGGAGTACAGGTCGCCCCCCTACCAGGTGGACCGATGACCTGAAGAAGACAGCGGGAAACCGTTGCATTGGCGGTTGGAGTGGCGCCATTTAGGGGAGGCCTATGTCCAGCAGTGGACCTCAAAGAGCTGATGGATGGATTGAATCCAAATGTTACAACAACTAATTACGAAATTAATTTATAAGATGACTTAAAATAATTTAAAAATGATGCCTTGTAATATTGGGTTTGATATTTACTTAGATTTTAACAAATCGAAATGGTATTGGGTTTTTAATCTTCTCTGTACTTTTAAAATTTCGCTGTTTAAAAGAAAACAGCTTTTAATGGCCAGTAATAAAGTGTGTTTAAATCTATAGCCTAAATAATTACATACAAAAACTAAGTAGTGATGTACTTTATGAGGAATATATTTTTAAATCTGAATATATCTGACGACCCGCGTGGCGCAACGGTTACCGTACCGGTCTGTCACGCAGTGGGTCCCGGGTTCGATTCCCGGCCAGACAGGTATCTGAATGTTGAGTTTAGATTCTTGTTCTGGGTCTGGGTGTTTATGTATACGTCGAGTGTGTCCATGGCACCCACGACACAGGAGAAAATCCTACTGTGGGTCTATGAGTGTCTGAGTGTAGTATAAATACTGAAAACATTCAATATTTTTGTATGAGAGCGGTAACACCGCATACAAAAATACTGAATGTCTTTTATTTAATGAGTGAGTGCGGGGTTTATGTTGTAGTTTCTGTATGTATCTGTGGCACACACGACCTAGTTAGTCCTATGTGGATCTATGAGTATAGTTAATTTGATTGTAGTTGTATTTTTTATTCCCAACGAAAATAGCGGAAAGTTTAAAGTTTTGTCTAGCTTATAAACTGATGTACCGATTTTGATTAAGTTCTTTTAATTTAATAGAAGTTATTTTTAGCTATGATAATGCATCTAATTACTTTGTTTTCATTTTTCATTTTCATATCCTTACGTACCTGCTCAATTTATGAACACAACACAAATATAGGTACACTTTTATATGAACCTGCCTTTATAAGGAACGAAAAGTGTGGATGTAGTCTTATTGGGGAATGTTTATAGGTTTTTTTTCATTTCAAAACACGTACATGGTGTAAGGGTTTTTGAGGGCAATATATTTTGGGTAAGTCGAAATATAAGACGAAGGTGTGATATACGTAGGGTATATGTAGGGTGAATTTTCCATGGACATGGTTGACCAAATTGGAAAGTAATTTTCATGAGTACATATGTTTTTAATTAAATGATTTTTTAAAAGCTTTTATTTAACTTACCATGTTTGTGGGTAAGTATGTATGTATGTATGTATGTAAGTATGGGTGTGTAGGTCAAATGTTGCGACATGAATTTAGCTCACTTCCCAATGTCCGATTGAGCTGAAATTTGGAATACACGTATATTTCTGATGGCAATGCAATTATATATAAACAACATTGTTATTAATTCAAAATAGCCATTGCAAAAAAATGGCGGATTACATATTTTTGTACAACCCACCAAAAAAAGATATCAAATGAAAGGACTTGAATACAGTGCACAACAAAAAAATACAGTGCACTACAAAAAAAAAAACAAATTCCAGATGGCCGCGATTAAAAAAATGGAAGATTACATATATTTTTACAAGTCACCCAATATGGGTATCAAATGAAACGACTTCATTAGTAGAACACATTCACCACGAAAGTCCAAGATGGCCGCCGTAAAAAGCCATTATATATATATTTTTACAACCTACCCAATATGGATATCAAATGAAAGGGCTTAGTTTGTAGAATACAATACATTACGAAAAATAATAAAATCCAAGACGGCCGCCGTGAAAAAATGGAAGATCACAGATTTTAGTATAACCCATCCAATACAGGTATGAACGAGCATAAGGTTTTAACTAAAAATAAGAAATTAAAATAATATTTAAAAAAATGTTTTAAAAGAAGCCTTTATTTCAATGCTCTGGTGGAATACATCTACTCTATCAGATGCTATATAATAAATAAAATGTAATTAAATCGATCAAGAACACAGCCCTTTTCTTTTATAATAAAAACATAAAACGATAAATATATAAAAAATACTATAAAATTAAAAAAAAAAACGCTTTTTACACTCATAGCCCCACAGTAGGATTTTCTCCTGTGTCGTGGGTGCCATGGACACACACCAAGACGAATACACAAACACCCAGACCCAGAACAAGAATCTCAACTCATCATTCAGATACATGTCTGGCCGGGAATCGAACCCGGGACCCACTGCGTGTCAGACCGGTATGGTAACCGCTGCGCCACGCGGGCCGTCAAATAATAATAAATACGGAACGGAGCGGTTACCATACTGGTCTGATGCGCACGTCCCGGGTACAATTCCCGGCCAGACACGTATCTAAATGTTGAGTTTAGATTCGTGTTCTGGGTCTGGGTGTTTGTGTATTCGTCTTGTGTGTATCTATGGTACACACGACAGAGGAGAAAATCGCACTGTGGGGCAATGAGTTTATAAACTGTATATAAAAGGTTATATAAAAGCAGGGTGTATACATATAAGAGCAGTGATAGCCTAATAGTTGAAACTTGCCCTCTCAATTGGATGGGTCCGAGGTTCAAACCCAGGCACGCACCACTGATTTATGTGCGTATTAGAAATTAATTATCACTGCTTTTCGGTGAAGGAAAACATCGTGAGGAAACCTACACACCCGAGAGTTCTTTAAAAAAAAAAGTAGGTGTGTGAAGTTCCACCAATTCGCACTTGTCCAGCGCGGTGGACTATGGCCTAAAACTATCTCATTCCGAGAGAAGACCCAGCAGAGTGCCCAGCAGTGGGACAATAATGGGTTGACGATATAAAAGGTATACTTTACAGAATAAGCTTAACCTTATACAACAAACAAACAACATATTGTAATAAACCCTATAATGCTCTTTCAAAGCCCTCATATATGCAAATAATCAAAGAAGTTATGAACAGACAGACAGTCATAAAGCGTATCCATACAAATGTCGTAAACTTGGACACTTAAATACAAGGCGCCTGTGAAACAACACAATAACATGAATATGTACATAGTTTAAAATAACTTTGTCTGTTTATCCATATTTGTTAAATAAATATATTTTTCAAAAATTTTATTAAGAAGATTTAAAAAAATATATTATTTATGTAATCGCTACCCATTACACATGTAATCGGTACCCAGGATACGCGGGTTTAATTATTTTTTTTTTCAATTTCGACCCATTTTTTATAATCTTACTGAAGTTGAAAACCAGCAAGCAGTCCCCTCCTGATGGTAAGCGGTGACCGCCACCCATGGACATCCATAAGCAACATTATGTAGAAAATGGGTTCTATCTGTCAATCACAGATTCGTTGCTACTCCCGAGGACTAAGATTGTTGCCGCTTATAACAGAGAGCGTTTAATAGCGCGTCTCATTAGCATAAGAGTTATAGTCACAAAAAAAAGATTGTCTGTAAAGTCGGCTTATTGACGTTAGTTGAATGCGACACCGTCATAAGAATATACTGATGGAATGGTTGCATTTTTGTATAGCAGCTGTCCACGCGGACGCATCGCTGACTCAAGTAGGAGAGAGACAGATGTCGAACGCTGCCGAACGTGGAGGCCGGTTGTGCCTCTTTGACGCTCGTTCCACGCTCTCGCTTGCACCTCAAGTTTTAAATGGAACGCCTCAGAGAGAGGTAACGCCGCATGAGTCATGTATTTTGGTACGTGTAGCCGGCTCCATCAAATTATAAGAAGGTTATGTTGGTTTTAAAGGTAGTTTGACTAACATGCTTATTTTTGCCTTATGATAGCGAGATTAACTAACTGTATACTGATTTGAAGAGTGCAGCAAAACACTGAATAATGATTCGCTTGACATCCGTTTAGCCGACGTAATTTATTCTTAACCTTAAAAATATCTATTTTTTTCCAGAATTTGCACAAATAAAAATATATTTTTTTACAGACGTAGTTGTGGGTATGAACTAGTATACTATCAAATAGTGATAAAGTCACGTTCTCTATAGTTATACAACTTTAGAGCAATAATTATACGAATGTATAATCTAAATACTATACAGTTGTCGGTATTATTTGTGTCTATTAATTTTACAATTGAACTAATTAATATAAAGTTTGTGAGCACGTACCTTGGAAATGTAAGAATAGAAATCTTGTGTGTTATATACAATTAATAATTCTTTTATAGGTCAATGTATACGCTTTTATAACAAACTTCCTGTTGAAATCAGAAATTTGTCAATGAATAAGTTCAAAGCATTGATTAAGATTAAACTCTACCGTAAAGCGTATTATAAAATTTCTGATTACGTAGAAGACAAAACAGCCTGAGACTGAACAATAATATACATTACTATAGTATATTAAATAAATGTCAAAGTGTAGCATTGTCGTCAACCCATTATTGTCCCACTGCTGGGCACAGGTCTTCTCTCGGAATGAGAGAGTTTTAGGCCATAGTCCACCGCGCTGGCCGAGTGCCAATTGATGGACTTCTTACACCTCCGAGAACTTTTTTTTTTTAAAGATTTCTCGGGTGTGTTGGTTTCCTCACGAAAAGCAGTGATAATTAATTTCTAATATGCACATAATTTTATAAAAATCAGTGTTGCTTGCCTGGGTTTAACCTCGGATCTCCCGATCGAGAGGCAAGTTTCAACCATTAGGCTATCACTGCTCCAACAACGGCAGTAAACAGTATCAGATAGTCTGCACGCTCGCTTGCTACTTCAATGTTATAAAAAATACCATCTCAATATATTTCCAAATAGTATTGAGTTTCACAGAAATTAAGTCTCATACGCGTTGCTAACATTTAGTACAAAGACGAAACCCTTGCACACTAACCTTTACCTTACAAATTTCTTAAAAGCAAAACATCAATAGACGTAAGTGCGATGACGACCCGCGTGGCGATGCGGTTACTGTACCGGTCTGACACGAGACCTGACCGAGAATGAAACCCGCAACCCACTGCGGGATGCGGGTTCGATTCTCGGTAAAGAAATATGATGAATGATGAGTTTAGATTCTTGTTCTGGGTCTGGGTGTTTGTGTATTCGACTTTGTGTGTGTCCATGGCACCCACGATACTGGAGCAAATCCAACTCGGCTATGAGTGTAGAAATTGTAATGAAGATGAAGATAGAATATAATTCCAAGCTGTAACTTAACGAATTACTACACTAATTCTTTACTAATCACCCGAAAAGTAAAAAGAGGTTTAATTGACAACGCTGCATTTAAAAGCAATAACGAGTATATTGGTCAAACGGCCAATTTCCAGGTATCAGGTACCTGATACGTGGAAATTGGCCGTTTGACCAAGCTAGCAGCTAGGCATACGATCATAGTACATACTAACACTACTCAATCGTCCACATTTCATCCGTCAGAAAATACGTGACGTCTGGCAGCTCTGGGATCTTGCTCTATAAGAGATTGAATATTTCGTTCATTATTTATGTGTATGTGACAAATGAACGGTAGTGTGTAATGTCTTTTTAGTTGATATGAAAAAAATTTTAGCATTCCGTACTCCTCTACGTCAACCAAAACCGTGCAAAATTTCATACTCCTCCGTCCGCGGCAAGTATGTTAAAAACTTATCCCAAGTTTTTGCTTAACGTATTAATATATAGATATCCATTTATAAATATCATAGTTAAATCGTTGTAACCAAATTTATATCCATATCAAGTTAACGTTTTATCAGAACATATCTGACAAAATTTTAATTACTATTAATTTTCTAGTGGTAGATATAATATCTTTATTAATTTTAAAGATAAAATCATCAATGTATCATTTGATTTCCTGTGTATATTATAAGCATAACTGCATTTTTGTAAGCCCATGTGCTCATTTACAACGTTAGAAATGAGTCCAAGGATTCAATCAAGGGCGTAGCGTGGAAGAATCATAGGGGATCTTGGCTCCAGGCCGTTCGTTTTTGAGGGCGACAAAATCTCCATACTTAGACTTGTGCCACGTGAGTTAACAAAGATCCTTTTTACTTTTGTACGGTTGAAGTAGCGGATAATCATGACCGTATGATTATATAAAAAAATAAAAAATATTGATATAAATAAGAAAAAAGACAAACCCGCTGAGTTTCTTGCCGGATCTTCTCAGTTGAGGTCGTATTCCGATTCGGTGGTAGTGTAAGAAAAAAATGTAACTGACAATTTGTAAGTGCCCCCCGTAGGCCTATACAAAATAAAGAAATTTCATTTCATTTCATTATCTGCTACTTCAACATTACAAAAAGCATCCAGTTGATGGTATATGGTCAACGCACATGGAAATCCATAAACAAGTTCGAATAAAAGGATTTTAGTGCTATACTTCTAAAATTACAAATTCATCACTTCTCCCGACAACTGAGATCACCACCTCATATATAGATGAGATTACACATGTTTTAAGATAAGTAGGTAGATTTAATAGGTAGAGATCGAAACCATACACCGATCAAAAAACTGTGCACGTGATAAAAATAATATTCGTGAACCCAATCTTGCGAGAAGCCTTTCATTTCGGGCCGCTGCTTATTTTATTTTTTACTGATACCTGACCCGCAGGTAACTAGTGGTTAGGCTCGACAGTGTGGAAATGGCTTCGTTAGTATAGATTTAAATTTATATAATTAAATGAAATTTTTAGATAGTAACTCTTAAAGTCGCTTACACATTTTTTTATCTGATTAAAGTAGCAAACGAGCATGCATTCCGCCTGGTGCTAGAAGGTCACTGCCGTTTTAGGATAGTAAGTAATCTGAAGTTAATTACAGATACGTTAGTTATATCAGATAAAAAAAATATGGATATAAAACACCTATAAGAACACTTTTTCAACTCATCAAATAAACCAACTCTTTTTGAAGTCATTCACAGATGGCCCTGAGATTAAATAAACTTATAATTTGATTTCAGTGGCATCACCAATTGATAAATTTTTAGACAACAACAACCCTGTTAAGTTTTTATATTCACGTCAAAGGACGCATAATAAATTATACTAAGCTTTCCAATTAAATCCATAGTCATAGCAACGCCGTTCCTGTAGTTCCGGGATCAGAATAGTGCTACGGCATCCCCTGCCTGTCGTAAGAGGCGACTAAAAGGGGCTTCCGAGGTTGCAGACGGCTAGAGTGGGAGCTCTAACCGTTCGGTCAGGCATTCCCGGTAAGGACCATGGTATGTGTGGTCGCATACCGTCGTAAAGACTAAACGGAGAGGTGGGCCCAGCCGCCCATGTGGGAGGAGCCCGATGGGGCAACGCACTCGGAGGATTCCGGTTGAAGTCGTTTCGAGATCCCGGAGTCCTCCTTTTTAGCGCCGAGGACGCGGAGGGTTTTAGTGCGGTAAAAATCCCACATAACCCTGCTTCGCTCCCATGGCGTCGGGTACCTATTGAAGGTTTCCCCCTCGAAAACAAAAAAAAAGTCATAGCAACGCATCTGTGGCTAAGCTTAGGCGAGACTCTTATCTTGAGGATTCCATGCTACTTAATTTTTCTCATTTGTTTATCTTTATGAGTTTTTATTTTGTTTATAGCACAAAAAGGTCTTCAAATTTTCTGTCAAATGAATAGTCTAATTTCTATCGCTGTGAAATTAGTATTTTTGTAATACATGTAGATATAGCTTGAAATACTATATACATATATAATAAGCCATCTCTCTGTTATCGCAGCTTCAACCAAACGGAAGCTCGCGCTACTCAGAGCCCGCACCTAACAATCAACGAGCTGCCCATACACCGACCTTCCCGAGTACTATTAAAATAACATAATTGGTTACAATATTCACAAGAAGGTAGGTTTAGACTTACTTTGCTGGTAAAGGACAAGTTAAAAGTTTTTCAAAGGACTCTATGTAACAAGTACTTGTGATTTTACACAAAAATTTAATGAGTAAACCGTGACTGTTGAGAATAATTATTTTAACTAGTCACCCGTCACAACGGTCGAAATTCGACCGTAAATCAACTCAAAAACTAAACTTTATACTGTCCAAAGTAACACGAATATTTGCCAAATTCGATTAAATTGTATTAATCTACATTATAATTTGAACACACCCGATAAATATAAAAAGAGGTTTTATTAACTAACTTTATTACCTAAACTACATTTAAAAGCAATAGCGGATGTTTTGACAAAGACATCTGACATTGAATGTTTTATTTCGTCTATTATTTGCGTTTGCGTCAAATGCAAGGTAGTGTGTGTAGTGTTTTTAGTTTATTTAATGTATATTTTATGCATAATTTGCAAATAATAGTAGTATTTCGTAATCCTTCTCTACATCAACTATAATCGTGCTTAATTTCATACTCCGCCTGCAGCAAGTATCTTAAAAACAGATCACAAGTTTGCTTCACGTATTAGTATATAGATACTAGCTGTCCCGACAAACGTAGTTTTGCCATATAAAAAATAAAAATAAATGTTAAGGGTGGACAGCCCTTAAGGGGTATGAAAAATAGATGTTGGCCGATTCTCAGACCTACTGAATAAGCATATAAGATTTGGTAAAAATCGGTCAAGCCGTTTCGGAGGAGTTTGGCAACAAAAACTGTGACACGAGAATTTTATATATTAGATAGAATGTAGATCACGATTTTTAAGCCCACCTGACAACTTCCAGATAGTTTACTATTCAATCTTCTATGTGATGATGTGTTCTTTAAACACACACTTTGTAAACCAGTGTACAGATTCAAACAAACAAAAGACCTCGGGAAAGTCAAAAGCTCCCCCAAGGGGTGTAACATAAAGTGCTTCGTAAGATAACTTCAATCATGCTACAAAGCTTTGTGCGATAATTTCAATTTTGTTTCGCTTCTTATTAACTTCGAAGCTCCATTTTGCTAAGCTCTCATTTATATGAAAGCTGACAATTAATATTGTGGTGAAATTGAAAACATATTCGTGTTTGACTGAATCCTTGAGGCTTTTTTTAATAAGTGGGTTGTGATTTTTTGCTGAGGCCATTACCCTTTAAAAAGACTGTATAAACTTGATTAATATTGCAATTATATGTTATGATCAAAACATACTTGGTGTATATTTTTTGTATAATACATAGTAGAATAGTACATAGTAAATCAGTGGCCGTGCGTGGTTCCCTGCGGTGAGGCTGAGTGTGGACCCTTTTGTACAATTTTACTGCAGTAATGGTCAAATTTAAAACTAATGTATACTGTTAAGTTTGTCTCATTATGTTGTAGTATTTTTTACAAATAAATATTTCTTTCTTTCTTTCTTTACATAATTTAATAAGTACTTGGGTTTTTAACGGTACAAATGATTGATTTAAATATAGTTAAACCTGATGAATTCGGTATAGAAATAGCTGGATTTATTTTTAGAGCACATAAATAAGGTTTTAGAGAAAACCTGACCTCCAAAGGGAAATTAGCAATTATTAAACTGATTACGCAATCACTATATAGTATAAAACAAAGTCGCCTCCCGCTGTCTGTCCCTATGTACGCTTAGATCTTTAAAACTACATAATTAAACATACCATGTAAATAAAAATGATGAATGGTCCTATATATATATTAAGCGTAATTGTAAGATTTCTTTAATTGCCAACGTTGTCACCACCGCACACGACAGTGTGATGGTGACAGCGATGGCCTAACGTGGAGTCAAGAAATAAAGACTTATTGTTAAAAAAAAAGAAGAACTATTGTGACAAAAGGCACGGACGATCAGTCTGTGGAGTTTTTGTGTTATAATAAAAAAAAAAAATCTTTAAAACTACGCTACAGATTTTGATGCAGTTTTTTTAATAGATAGAATTATTCAAGGGACAGGTTTTTATATATATAATACGGTTAATATAGTGGAGGAACACTGATCATTTTAGATTTTTGACTTTTAGGCGTAACGAAATTCGCCGGGTCAACTAACAATACAAAAAGTACCAGTGATGTGGGACAAGAGGTAACTTGAAAGTACGAAAAGTGAATACGAGATATAACTTAAATATGAACAGTAAATATGTGCCATAATGTTTTGCAGACTTTGATTTTGAAATAAATTTTGTAAAAAAAAACAAAAATAAGCAGACAGACAAAGGACCAAAAAATTCGGAATTAGGTCATATAATACCTATGTTTTTTTGTAGAAAAAACTTATTGAACAAGATTCATGCTTTAAGGAAATACCCAAAAAAACATATAATTCCTTTCTTACTGAAGAAACTTAAAAACCCTCAGATTATTATTCAAAGAATAAACGTTAATCTTTGATTAATCCCCATCCATTAATCTGTCTTTAACGTCCAATGCCAGACATAGACTCCATCCACCTCATATGTGGAAAATTATTCACATTTTTTTATCTGACTGAAGTAGCAAACGAGCATGCAGTCCACCTGATGGTTAGTGGCCACTGCCACCCATGCACATCTGTAATCAACTACGAACAGAACATGGGTTCCATCTGAAGTCAATCACAGATGCGTTGCTACTCCCGAGGACTATGATGATCGCCTTATGTGGATGTGTGCCGGCAACCACACCTTTGCATCGAAACGCAAGAACTGCTTCACGCTAGAATTAGGTGTGCCAGTGGTACTTCCCCGGCCGAACTACACCGGTTCTACCACCTTGAAATCACATAAAGATGGTTAAAGTCCATAGACAGAAATGACCATTTACCAGATAGATTGCTCGTTTGCAACCTCAATTTTATAAAAAGGACCCAATCTTTCGGAACATAAACAAAAGTTCGGGAACGCTCAAGGGCCGGAATGTGAGCTGTTCACGAGATAACTTCAATTAGTCTTCAAAGCTTTGTGAGATAATTTTAATTTTGTTCCGCTTGTTATTAACTTTGTTGGGAGCTTCATTTTGCTTTCTTATTTATTTACAGACTAGCTTCATACGCGGTTCGGTCTTCACTTATTTTTACTTTGGATCCTTAATAAAGAATAATATTGGTTTTAGTTTCGGTCTTTAAAGGCATAGGTGGGTAAATATACCTCTAAAGACCGGTTTTACTAATATACGTAGGTAAGTATATTCCTGAGCAGTGATAGCCTAATGGTTGAAATTTGCCATCTTGGAGGTCCAAGGTTCAAACCCAGGCACGCACCACTAATTTATGCGCTTATTAGAAATTAATTATTACTGCTTTTCGGTGAAGGAAAACATCGTGAGAAAACACACCCGAGAGTTCTTTAAAAAAAGTTCTCGGAGGTAAATTCCACCAATTCGCACTTGGCCAGCATGGTGGACATTGGCCTAAAAAAACTATCTTATTGTGATAGAAAACACCCGTGCCCAGCAGTGGGACAATAATGGGTTGTATCCTATCACCACAAGCCTTATAAAAACGCTCATTTGATACTTCGATGATTGTAAACTATCACAGCGTTCATATCTAACATCGCATTTCAAGTTTGAACCACTTTGCCCTAAACGTTATTTTCTAATCATCGATAATCAAGTAATTATAGTACACCATAATATTCTCACCGACTTTCTTATACTCCCATTTTAAACTTATTACTGTATCCGGGAATGCTGGTGTCGCGGGATCGATTAAACTGTCCCGACTAACTAGAGTATTATTAAGCGTGTTTCTAAAGGTCGGTGGAAAATTCAAGGAATTCAGGAATTTGTTATGGAAGAAATTGGCCTGACAGGAACAATTTAGGGAACCGCTCGTGGCTCGGTTCCGGATTATTAAATGGACGGATTTGCAAAATATTTTTTCAATATCATATAAAATATTCCGGTAGCAATATGGAAATTAATCTGAACGATTTTTAGATTCTTCATGGTGCTATCAACCCATTATTGTCCCACTGCTGGGCACCGGTCTCCTATCCATAAAATAATACAGAATCATGAGAATTTTAGAACATAGTCCACCGAATGGTGCAAATTGGTAGACTTTAATTCTGAAAAAAATCATAAAGGTGTGTGACCTTGATGATTTTTTCTGAATGAAAGTCTATCACTATTTGAATTAAACTATTCCGGACTAACTACGGTGTAATAAGCGTGTTCTTGAAGGTCGGTGGAAAATTCCAGGAATTCGGAAATTTATAATGGAAGAAATTGGCTTGAACTGACAGGAACAATTTAGGGAACCGCTCGTGGCTCGGTTCTGGATTATTAAACGGACGGATTTGCAAAATATTTTTTCAATATAATATAAAATATTCCGGTAGCAATATGGAAATTAATCTGAACGATTTTTAGATTTTTCATGGTGCTATCAACCCATTACTGTCCCACTGCTGGGCACGGGTCTCCTGTCCATAAAATAATACAGAATCATGAGAGCTTTAGAACATAGTCTACAGAAATGGCCACGTGCAAATTGGTGACTTTCGTTCAGAAAAAAATCATAAAGTTGCGTGACCTTGATGATTTTTTCTGAATGAAAGTCTACAAGTTTCTGAATTCCCGACTAACTACGGTGTTAATAAGCGTGTTCCTGAAGATGGGTGAAAATTCCAGGAATCCAGGAGTTTGTTATGGAGGAAATTGGCCTGAACTGACAGGAACAGTTTAGGGAACCGCTCGTGGCTTGGTTCCGGATTATTAAATGAGCGGACGGATTTTGCTAAATGTTTTTTCGATACCATATATAATATTCCGGTAGGAGAGTATAGAAATTCATAGTCCCGTTCCTGTCCTGGTCATTATTCTCGGACACGAGTTTCTTCCCGGAGAGTTTTAGTCCATAGTCTACCATACTGGCCAAATCAGTAGACACTCACGCCATTGATATTTATGTTTTTAAATGAATTCTTATCTATACAGGTTTCTTTACGATTATATGTCCACCAATTCACACTGTCTACCTATTCGCATTTGGCCAGCGCGGTGGACCCGAGAGAAGACCCGTATCAAGTTTAGTTTTTAAGTTTAATTCCGCTCGAATTTCGACCGTTGCCACGGGAGAGTAGTACAATATTATGAAATAGCACATAGTAGTCCTGACGGTTTATATGCTATATCATATATATTAGGATTTTTGAAGTGAAACTTCTTTAGGCGCATGAGGGTAAAATTTTTACAGATGAAACGTCACGCCGGTATGCAACGGAAGTGTCGGAAGAGAGAGAGAGAGTGATCGAGACCGATTGAGAGAGAGTAAGACAGGGCGAACGTAGCAACTAGCCGTGGAGTGAGAGTAGGGAGCAAGCGAGTGAGAAAGATTGAGAGAAAAAGTGAGACAGAGCGAACGTCGTATCACGCCTTTTTCCCTGCCGTTTTAGATTTGTATAAATATAAACAAGATTTATAAATTAGTTCGCCAAAGAAGTTTCACTTCTGACATGTGTACTTTGTACGCACGCATGTTTTTTTTATTGTAGGTATAATACTGTTTTCCTTCGATTCAAATTTCTCATATGCATGCAGTCTACCTGAAAATAAGCAGTTATTGCAACACATGGACATCAATAAGCAATTTCATATAAAACAGGTTTTATTGAAGTTGATCACAGGTGTTTTGCTGCTCCCGAGGACTAAGATAGTCGCTTCACACGAAAGTGAGCAACCACACCCTTCCACCGAAACGCAAGAACTGTTCCACGGTAATAGATGAGATAGACAGACAAAATACACACGCTTTCCGCTCATAGCCCCACACTAGGATTTTTTCCTGTGTCGTGGGTACCATGGACACAACATGGAGAATACGCAAACACCCAGACCCAGACCATGAATCTAAACTCATCTTTCAGATACCTGTCTAGCCGGGAATCGAACCCGGAACCCATTGCGCGTCAGACCGGTGTGGTAACCGCTCCGCCACGCGGGTCGTCACACAAACTCACACAGGTACATAAAAAATGAAACAAAAACCATTTAGATGCCTTATCGCCTGGAGACTGAACCCGGGACTTTGTGTACCTATCAAATGAATATAGTAAGCGTTCCGCTCCAAGGGTCGTCAAATTAACCGTGTTTGTTGAAGTTTGGAAATACCGTCATCCATAATCAACCCTTTTTATAATATTGAACACGGGTTTTCTCTCAGGGAGTTTGGTGAAACATAGCTTACCTAGGGGTCAACGAACTCGAAAACAGTTCAAAATACAGTTGAAAATAATCGTTTAGTGTTTCGGATTGAATGAAATAATAAAACTCAAAACTTTGAGTATATTGACGGTATGAGTGACATATTATTATTCATTACAATTTGGACTTTTTAACCGACTTCCCAAAGGAAAAAGGTTATTTATTCGTCACGTATATTTTTCTTTTTTTTTTTATGTATGTTCGGGCGAAATGGCTAGAAATCGTCGACCTACCGACACGATTCATACGACATTGTATGCGGCTAGTTTCACAGGCAGTCCCATATTGAGGAAAATGAAAACCTTCCGGCGGTTTTAACGGAAAATTGGAAAATGTCGGTTTCTTAAAATCTTGAATAACTTGGATGTTTCTAAACCGATTTCCATTTTCTTTCTTTCATTTGATAGGAAATTTTGTCACGCAACTTTTTCTCTTGGACATGGGTATGCTGTGATGCTTAACTCTTTGAGTTATTGGGTGGAAACCACCACCACTCCTCAAGTTTTTTAGATAATTTGAGATAACTCGGCTTCTGCCGAATCGATTCTTATGAAACTTGGAATATATATTATATATCTATGCTTATATAGGTTGACAAAAAATTTGACCTTCAACTCTTCGATCCTGATGATGCAGGGTTACAGCTATCCTAAACTATAACATTAGCTATTTGGTGCTTACATATATGTAACAAAACTACTAAGCAAAGACATGTGATGAAAAATTTGACCTTCAACTCCTCAATCCTGATGATGCAGGGGTGCCTCAAGCCTAAACCATAGGAGTTGACCATTTGGTGCTTATGGATGTGTAATAACAATACTAAGCATAGACATATGACAAAAAAATTGACCTTCAACTCCTCAACCCTGATGATGCAGGGTGCTGTAAGCCCAAGCCGTAGGTGATGGCCATTTGGTGCTTACAGATATATAATAAGATAGCAAGGCAAAGATGTACGATAACAAATTTGACCTTCAACTCCTCAACCCTGATGATGCAGGGGTACTGCAGGCTTAAACCATAAACGTTAGACATTTGTTGCTCACGGATTTGTAATAACATTGCTAAGCAAAGGTATACGACGAAAAATTGGACCTTCAACTCCTCAATCCTGATGATGCAGGGGTATTGAATGCCTAAGCCATAAAACTTAGCTATTTCATCCTTACGCATTCAAAATGATATTTAAAAAATGTAAGGTAGAACATTAGAAAAATTGTTGTATACGGTGGAAAATTGGACCTTCAACTCCTTAACTCTGATGATGATGGGGTGCTTCAAGCTTAAACTATAGGCGTTGGCCACATGGTGTTTAGGTATATCTGATAAAATTACTAAGCAAAGATAAAAATTAAAAATTTGACCTTCAACTCTTCATCCCTGATGATGCAGGGGTACTTCAAGCTTAAACTATAGGTATTGGCCATTTGATGCTGATGGTTATGTAATATATTTACAAAGTAAAGACGTATAATATAAAAATTGACCTTCAACTCCTCAACCCTGATGATGCAGGGTACTGTAAGCCCAAGCCATAGAAGTTGGGGATCTGTTGCTTACGTGCATGCGATGAGATTACATAGAAAAGATATGACATGATAATTTTGACCTTCAACTTTTCGGCCCTGATGATGCAGGGGTACTTCAGGCTTAAACCATAGGCGTTGGCCATTTGATACTTATGGATATGTAATATATTTACAAAGCAAAGACGTATGATAAGAAAATTGACCTTCAACTCTTCAACCATGATGATGCAGGGTACTGCAAGTTTAAACCATAAGCATTGGCCATATCGTGCTTACGTATATGTAATGAGATTACTAAGCAAAGATATGACATGATAAATTTGACCTTCAACTCCTCAACCCTGATAATGCCGGGGTCCTTCAAGTTTAAACCGTAGGCATCGGCCATATTGTGCTTACGTATACATAATGTTGTTGTTCACAATACCAACAATGAGTTTCGGAGGGGATATAATTATGATCAAAAATTCCACTTTGAATACAATTACCTGGAAGATGCAAGAGTACTACCAACCTTTTTAAATTGGATGGGTTAGGTTAGGTTGGAACTTAAAAGAAAACATAAAAACTAAGCGAGCAGGGCGCGGCAGCGCCCTGCGAACGGTTGCGCTTAGTTCATACTTCATACGCATTGTAACAATAATGTAAGATATCGCTTAGGCTTTTGTTTGAATTGTCATATAAGGTTGAGTTTAAATTAACGTTTCCATTTATGGTTGCACTATGCAGTCTTATTGGTACTATGTATTATACGGTCTCGTATAAGTGAATGTATCATCACTAAAAAGCGTGAAAAAAAAATTTTAAACAAAAAAATACAACCAACTTCCATGCCACATGAAAGTAAAAAATAATTTAATTACATGTTGGTTTAGAGCAAACACAGTACTTAGTACATAGTTTCGAAGTCGGCGCTCATATAAGACACATATAGTTTCGTCGTGATCCAGCGAAATATGGTGAGCGCCGACTTCGGGACTATGTACTAAGTACTGTGTTTGCTCTAAACCAACATGTAATTAAATTATTTTTTACTTTTATGTGGCATGGAAGTCGGTTGTATTTTTTTGTTTAATTTTTTTTTGTTTTATAAGGTTGAAATAGCAAACGAGCATGAAGTCCATTGTGCCTTTTTGTCGCCCGTTCCGCACTCTCGCTTGCACTTCAAGCCTTAAATGGAACGCCTCAGAGCGAGGTAACGAAGCATGAGTCATGTTTCTTTGGAGCAACGAATTATAAGACGTTGTCACGTCAAAAGTAAGCCGGCAACAACACCTTTCCTTCTAAATGCAAAATATTCTTCACGCTAGAAATAGGTGTGGTGGTGGTACCTCATTGGTTGAACTACACTGGTTCTACTACCTTCAAAATCTAATAGCCAAAACCAAACGAGATCAAGCGCAAAAAATAATTATAAAAGAAAGTAAACTATTTTACATTCCACACGAACAATATAATCGAGTGCTTAATTGTAATCTGACCTGAATGACACTGATGAGATTTTAAACGCAGTAATCTTTGGTTTAAGTTGGTTTTGCAAGAATAGTCATTACACGTTTTACCATGTGAAAAAATGTAATTAGGGTAGGGTGGTTAGTGTTTTTTTTTACTTAAGCCTAACGATAAGGCAGACGGGCCAGCTGATGGAAAGTAGTCACCGTCGCCTATGCATGCACATTCGCAACACCAGAGGAGTCGCCAATGCACCGCCGGCTTTGAAGGAGAGTTCTTTTCGCACCTTTTTTGAAGAGCCACATGTTATAACCCGGGAATATCTCAGGAGGAAGCGTAGACGTCTGTCACTTTATATAGAGCAGGGTCTATCTGAAGTCACAAAGAATGAGGAGCCGATATGAAGTCACACAGAACATGGTTTCTATCGGAAGTCATTTACAGATGCAATATACTGAGATGGTCGCCTAATATAAAACCAGTAACCTTACTCTTCTACCGAAACATAAAAATTCATAACACTTTCTTCACTGCGAATTCTACTGTGGGGATGTGATCCCACAGTAGGATTGTCCTATGTAAGAATATAGGTGTGGTGGTATCTCCCCAACCAAATATGTTCTACCTGCCTATGTTTTTTTAATAATTATTAATGTCCGTTTTATTAATATAACTGTATAAAAATATACGCGTTATTTATACCAATTATTTCATATTAAAAGATCACTCTCATATTTTGTAATAAAAACATGACATCCCTTTTAATAAACTGCATCCAGCTTTTATCAAATAACAGCAGACATATTTAACCGCGACAATCATACTGCAAAGTCCGTATGTAATCTATGGTGGCATTTTTAATCTGTGCTGACTGAAAACAAAATGGACGAACACGATATTGTCAAAATTGTATTATGTCCGATATATTTATACGTCTCTATGATTTTATTGTTCTGAACAAATCGGCATATTCAAATTGAATGTATTGTTTCAAAAAATAGATGCAAAAAAGTTATAACGTAAATGTTAATACCACTGTTACATTACGAGCGATTAGATGCTGAGAGATATATTTATGTAATACGATTGGATAAATATCTTTTAATGTAATTTAAATAAAATATTTTTGAAAGTCCGACTGGATGATTTCAAAGTCCGACATACGTCTCGCCACCAAACTTAGTTCTACTGTGAAGCTGTCCTTGCGTTTTGGTGAAATGGTATGGCCGGCTTACTCATAGCACCCCTGTTCTATATAAAGCCGCTTGCGGATGTTCCTGGATGGCACTAACTACTTGCCCTTAGAAAAACTGAATTCTGCAATTTCAAAAAAGCTGAATTTACATTCTTTGTAAAAAATAATAAAAAGAATTCTCAAGGCCATATTATTAAAACAAGATAAAACAAATACCGCTTACTACACTCATAGGTCCACAGGAAGAATTTTCTTAATGTGGATGTCATGGGTGTCAATACACAAACCAGACCCGAAACAAGAATCAAAATTCGTTATTCAGATATTTATCTGGTCGTGAATCGAATTCCAAACTCACTGCATGTGTTAACCGCTTCCCAACTTTGTGTCGATTAACAACAACATTATTTGGTAAAAAAATCCATCGCTCACCTTTATCATCTTGAAGTGCGACCGGTACTTATCGATCTCTTTGTTTCATCATCAATCTAATATTATTAGTGCTTTGTAAAAAACCTTTATAATGATTAGATTAATGATGTTCGTCAACTGTGAAACTGCTTTGAAGTTTTCATTAGATCGTTATACGACAGAAGCCGTTTTAACGATCCGCTTTATTGTTAGGGTGTATAGTTATAAGGTTTTAAAGAATAACGGTTTGATAGCCCAAGAGTATGAACCATTGGCTCTTACGCTGGAATCTTGGGTAATATTTTCAATAACGACAATAGTCTTTGTTAGAAATTAAATTATGTTTCATTCCAAAAATCATTTTACGCTTTTCTTTTAGTAGGTGGTAGGTGGTGGTAGAGCAGTGATAGCCTAATGGTTGAAACTTGCCCTCTTAATCGGGAGGTCCGATGTTCAAACCCAGACACGCACCACTGATTTATGTGTGTATTAGAAATTAACTATCACTCCTTTTCGGTGAAGGAAAACATCGTAAGGCAACCTACACACCCGAGAGATCTTTAAAAAAAGTTCTCGGAGCTGTGTGAAGTCCACCAATACGCACATGATCAGTGAGGTGGACTATGGCCTAAATCTCTTTTATACCGAGAGAAGACCCGTGCCCAGCAGTGGGGCCATAATGGGTTGACGATGACGATGCTTAGGTGGTAGAAGCAGTGTAGTTTGACTGAGGAATCACCGCCACACTTATTTTTAGAGTGAAGCAGTTCTTACGTTCCGGTGAAAGGGTGTATGTAGTTACCTAATCACTTTTATATGAGGCGACCATCTTAGTCCTCGGGAGCAGCAACGCATCTGTGATTTACTTCAGATAGAAATGTTCTTGTTCTTGTTCTATATGAAATTGCTTATAAATGCCTATGGGCGGCAGTGATAGAATGCATGCAGATTTGTTACTTCCATCGAAAAAAAATGCCAATGATGTTCTATCTAATAGACTCTTAATATATTTTTTTTATACGTAAACCTAACGATAAGGCAGACGGGCTACCTGATGGAAAGTAGTCACCGTCGCCTATGGACACTTGCAACACCAGAGGAGTCGCCAATGCATCGCCGGCTTTGAAGGAGAGCTCTTTTCGCACCTTTTTTGAAGAGCCCCATGTCATAACGCCCCGGGAATACCTCAGAAGGAAGCTCGTTCCACATCTTGCACGTCCGTGGCAGAAACGAGCGTGCAAACCGAACCGTGGAGGACCGCCACTATACGCCACAATATTAATTATAATTATATCTCTTTATATTATCAGTTTCGGATATGCGAGCAATCGCTTATGCTTTATCAGTTGTGTGGTTATATTTTGATACACATCACAGGCCATTACGTCTACTTTTATTTATAACATGTGATACGATAATCGTGGGGTTTAATAGGACATTATTATATTAATACGTGAAGCAAAAACTTGTGACGGATTTTAAGTAATATGCCGCGAACGGATTAGTATGAAATTTTGCACGGTTATAGTGGACGTAGAGAAGGAGTGCAGAATGTTAATATTTTTTTCAAATAATGCATATATCATACATAAAATCAACTAAAAACACATTACACACACTACCGTGCATTTGTCACAAATACATACATAGTAAACGAAATAGAACATTCAATGTCTTACTATGAAAATACATAACGTCAAAAATGTCAGATGTCTTTGTCAAAATACCGCTATTGCTTTTAAATGCGGCTTAGATAATTAAACCTCTTTTTATATTAAACGGGCGCGTTCAAAATTACTTGAAAATTTAAAAATACTGGAATTTGAGAAATGTACTACTTTGGACAATGAAGTTTAGTTTTTTAATTTAAATTACGGTCGAATTTCGACCGATGCTACGGGCGACTAGTTTTATAAAATTGAGGTAGTAAATAAACGTAATCTAGATGTCTCCTACATTTTTTCTGCCTATGGAGATTGATTGAAGACGAGATATGTACTGTGGTTTTGTTTGCGTTGAAATAAGTGTACCTTAGTCGTCAACGCATTATTGTTCCATTACTGAGCACGGGTCTTCTCTCAGAATGAGAGACTATAGGCCATAGTCCCCCGCGCTGGCCAAGTGCGTATTGGTGGACTTCACACACCTCCGAGAACTTTTTTTTGTAAGAGTTCTCGCGTGTGTAGCTTTCCTCATGATGTTTTCCTTCACCGGAAAGTGATAATTAATATCTAATACGCACATAATTTTAGAAAAATCAGTGATGCGTACCTGGGTTTGAACCCGGACCTCCCTATCGAGAGCGCAAGTTTCAACCATTAGGTTATCACTGCTCTGTGTACCTCTACTTTTGATCCATCCATCAGCCCTTTGATGTCCACTGCTGGACATAGGCCTCCCCTAAATGGCGCCACTCCAACCGGTCCGAATGAACTGAATCCAACGGTTTCCCGCTGTCTTCTTCAGGTCATCGGTCCACCTGGTAGGGGGGCGACCTGTACTCCTTTTGCCTAGACGTGGTCGCCACTCGAGGACCTTTCTTCCCCATCGGTTATCAGTCAACTTTTGATAGAGTCGACAAATTTTAAGAATTTAAAGAGTGTTGGATACTTAAATTGGACCTAAATCCACCCAGATTTAGGTTCATGCCGTCCAAACACTTAACACAAAAGAAAAATGAAATAAATATATGTGGACAAGAAAGTCTACTATTACTCATTCTCAGTCCGACAAACTATAATTTGCTAAATATGATGCACACACACGTGTATTAATTAATTTATTGAATTACTAATGCAAGCATCAGCAGATACAATCTTTAAATACAAAATGTCATATATGAACTACTGCTAACTGATCTCACAATTACAAGGAATCACAACATGCATGCTTTTGCCTATGCCATAATTTGTTACATTACAAAATTATATAAATTATGCTATATTTACTTCTACAACAACAAAGCTTTTTAAATTTATTTTTATTTTTATTGTTTTTTCTTATTTTATTATCCAATATTAGATAAAACTCTTGCATTGTTGATAACAAATGTCTATGGACGGCAGTGCCCACTTACCATCAGGTGGACTGCGTGCTTGTTTTCTAATTCCATGTTATAAATAATGTAAAATAACATAACTGGCCTAGTAATAAGGCATAATGGCATACTTAGGAACCAGTCAGCATGAGGTAATGAGAACTTTACTAACTCTACCAGAAAATCTTGTGACTACCACAAAGTATATAATATTCCGTAATACATTCGGTAGTGCTGATATACATTATAATGTAACCGAAAAATACAATTTAGTATCTAATATATAAAATTTCCATGTCACAATGTTAGTTACCGTACTCCTCCGGAACGGCTTGACCGTTTCTCATGAAATTTTGTGAGTATAATGAGTAGATCTGAGAATCGGCCAACATTTATTTTTACTACCCCTTAGTGATAAGGGTTGTCCACCTTTAATATTTATTTTTTATTTGTTATAGCAAAGCCACGTTTTCCTGGACAGCTAGTTTACGACAAAATAAATAATTTAGTATTTCAATTTGTCAAAAATTTTGAACACCAATAAATAAAGTTAGTTTCTAGTTTCCGATTCAAGATTTGAAGAAAATAAATAAAATCGTGGGACGATTAATCGTGATCGTAAGAAACAAAGGGCCTTTAATTATACTTTGATCTACATTTCGGATCATTAGTTTCGAGATTGATTTCATTGTTGAGCAATATGGTTTTGACAGGCGGTATCAATTAAAAACCGTTTTGGTTTTTATAATATCAGATTTCCTTGTATTTTGACATGATGAGAGATTTGATATTAAAGGTTGGGTAATTATGATTTATAAGCGACTACGTTTATGTCTATTAAAAGTGTGTATGTACCTAAATTGAATACAGAAACGTTTTTTAGCTGTTAGCAAACGAGCGTGTAGTCTACGCAGTGGTAACTGGCCACTAACATCCATAGTTTTTTTTATCTGACTAAAGTAGCAAACGAACATGCAGTCCACTTGATGGTAAGTGGTTACTGAAGCTCATGGACATCTGTAATCAACTTCATACAGAACATGGGTTCTATTTGAAGTCAATCATAGATGCTTTGCTACTCTTGAGGACTATGACAGTCGCCCTATATAAAAGTGTGCCGGCAACTAAACCCTTTCATCGAAACGCAAAAACTGCTTCACGCTAGAAATAGGTGTGGCGGTGGTACTTCCCCGGTCGAACTACACTGGTTCTACCACCTATTAAAGTAGCAAACGAGTATGCTTTTCACCTGATGGTCAATGTTCACTGCCGCTAATGAACATTTGTAAGCAACTTTTAATAGAACAGGCGTTCTATCTGAAGTCTGTCCTGTGACTATGTGCGTCCTCTTACAGTGACAGATCTTGGTTCTAGAAAGCATCCTATCCCGAGGACTAAGATGATCGCTTAATATAAAAGTGCCGAAAACCACACTTTTCGTGGCGGCGCCACCCGGTCGAACTACACTAGTTCTACCTTCTTCTTCTTAGGGTGCTTCTCCAACTAGTGAAGTTGGCAATCAGCTTGTTAAAGTGGTCCTTATTGTTTGCTCGGCGGAAAAGCTCAGCTGCACCGGCTACTAGCACCTTGGAAAAATCTGATCACCGTAATAGTGCATTCAAAAGCCTAATGGAGATTGTTCCAACTTAGATGGGTGACCCGTAAACAGCAAAAGCATGAAAGGTGTTATTTATAACACAAGATAACACAAGATATCCTTCACGCTAGAAAACACACACACACACGTTTTCTACACTCATAGCCTCACACTAGGATTTTCTCCTGTGTCGTGGGTACCATGGACAGACACAAGACGAATACACAAACACCCAGACCCAGAACATGAATCTAAACTCATCATTTAGATACCTGTCTGGCCGGGAATCGAACCCGGACCCAACGCGCGTCAGAACGGTGTGGTAACCGCGCCGCCACGCGGGTCGTCTAACTCCTTTATCTAACTCCTTTATCTTAATTAAATTAAATTATATAATATAATTATAATATATCTGAATTAAATACTCAATGTATCAAGTTAAAGTGGTTTTAAAAATCTTTGCTAAAGCTCTTTGTTTAATTAACCAGAGAGTATAATAACCCTTTTCAGAGAGAAAAATAAGTTATTTCAACAAGTGTTTGAACAGAGGGCGCTTCCAGATTAGTAGGTTAAATTAACACGACTTTAATTAAATTTAATTTACCTTATTATGAAATGATAATATTTGATGCAAATATTTTCATTGGAGACTAAGTATTAGGATGCCTCGTACTCCACTGTATTCTGAATGAAAGTAGTTTTTTTTTACTATAAGAAAGCTAGGACAAAGTTTAAGCAAGGATACAATCAATCCCCCTGCAGTCGGGGAGTAGAATACGGCTACGGTAGCCCCCGCCTGTCGTAAGAGGCGACTAAAAGGGGGCATCTGGGGTTACGGGCGACTAGAGTGGGAGCTCTAACCGCCTAGCCAACAACCCCTGGAAGGACGGCGGCATAAGTGGCTACACGTTGTCATACACCGGAAGGCGTAGGGGACAGTCACGCTCCCCAGGGATGAGCCCGTAAGGGGCGCCGCGATAGGGGTGCGTTCCGTTGGAGATCCCGGGGTACCCTGCTAGCTATAAGGCCACGAGGAGGTTTTAGTGAGTAAAAATTCCATATAACCCGAAGTATCTCCCAAGGCTTCGGTGTACCTTTTCAAGGTTTCTTCCCGGGCACAAACAAAGGGGTACAATCAATGCAGTTTGATTGGGGAGATAACACCACTCCTATATCTAGCGTAAAGAGTTTTTGTAGAAAGGCGTGCTTGTCGGCTTAGTTATAGGTAAGACGACCAACTCAGACCTTTGGAGCCGCAATGCATCTGTGATTGATTTCATGTAGATTTCTATTCTGTATGAAGTTGTTTACGCCCGTGGGCTTCATTCACTCTTAGAAGGACTGAAAGTTCGGTGGCTATTTCAATCTTAATAAAAATATATAAAAAAATATTGAAAACAGTCAAGTGTCGAAGCGCCTTAGCGATGAAAAATAGTGGGGACATACGGCAGTAAAAGACAGTGCCATAAAAAGAGGTCGCTTTGAAATATAGACATACGTGGGAGTTTTGCTCCGGACATGAGCAATAACACTTCATCGCTAAGATAGATCTATCATTTTACTTGTTCTAGCGGATTGATTGTCTGGGTTCTATTATAAAGATGATATTAGCTTGACATGTTTGGCTCATGTCAACCTATTATTGTCCCACTGCTGGGCACGGGTCTTTTCTCAGAGAGAGTTTAGGCCATAGTCCACCGCGCTGGCCAAGTGCGAATTGGACTTCACACACCTCCGAGAACTTGTTTTTTTAAAGAACTCTCGGGTGAATAGGGTTCCTCACGATGTTTTCCTTCGACGAAAAGCAGTGATAATTAATTTCTAATACGCATATAAATCAGTGGTGCGTGCCTGGATTTGAACCTCAGACCTCCCGATTGAGAGGGCAAGTTTCAACCATTAGGCTATCACTGCTCTACATAAATTAATTCAATTACTATGTAATACCACTCTTTTATAAACACTTATCATATTATTACTTCTCCTCAACCAAATTATGCTTAAGCTAAGTTCTGTAACGGCTATTTCACGAAATATGCCAACTTGGTGTATTCTAACGGAATGCGCTCAATGGCTCCTACACTAATTAAAATAGTTCAGTTATATCTAATTAGCCGTCTTTGTGTTGCTCATAACTTTATGCATAACCTAATGGAGGTTGTAAGCTTTAATAAAACTTATACACTGTTATATGCCTTTTAGTTTCGTAAGACTGAAGTAGCAAACGAACAGCCCACCTGATGGTTAGTGGTCACTGCCATGGACAATCTGTAAGCAACTTCATACAGAGTTCTCATACGGAATCTAGAATCTCATGTTTTTTATCTGACCGAAGAAGCCAACGAGCATGCCGTCCACCTGATGATAATTGGACCCTGCCGCCCATAGACATCTGTAATCAACTTCATACAGAACATAGGTGTCACCTGACGTCAATCACAGATGCGTAGCTACTCTCGAGGGCTACGATGGTCGCCTCCTGTGAAAGTGTGCCGACAACCACACCTTTTCATCGAAACGCATGAACTGCTTCACGCTAGAAATAGGTGTGGTGGTGATACTTCCCGGGCGAACTAAACTGGTTCTACCACCTTGAGAATCTCATGTAATATTCTACAGGCAACCACTTTTAATTTGTAGCTCATTTAAGTAGAATTTTTACATTTTAGATAAGGGTGACAGACATGGTATCTACCTGGTTAGAGTTCAAAGCAGCTGATGGACATCTGAAATCATATCCACCCAAAACTATTCAATCACTCCTGCGGACTGAGGTGGTCGCCTTATATGAGAGTTAAACAGCGACCATACCACTCAACTACAGCATCCTGGCTTTACCGTTGTCGAATGAGGATAGGGTGCTGGTTAGATTGGCTGATATAGGACTAAAAAACAATTGATTGTATTTTATGTTTTGTCATTGATCTATTATTTATATTGTAGTCTCACGAGACAATGTGGTCGCCAAGCGACAAAGTCCTTTATTTAATAAAGAAAAATAACATTATGTCTAAAATGACATGTATTAGACGTAATTGATAACAGCTTTACGGCGAAGAAAAACATAGTGAGGAAATCACATCCAAGAGTTTAAAAAAAACTACGCAATTAAATTATTTAACGCGATGATCTACCCTTTTTTTGACGAGAAGAAAACCTTCAAAAGGTACGCCGGAGCCTTGGGAGACACTCCGGGTTATGTGGGATTTTTCCCACTAAAACCTACTCGGTGGCCTTCCTCAGTGCTTAAAGGGGACCCTGGGATCTCCAATGGAACGCGCCGGTGCCTCCTACAGCACCCGTCATGAACTTGTCTCTTGGGGAACATGTAGCTGTTCTCCTGTACCGTCCGGTGTCTACGGCGACATGCAGCCACACATCCGCCGTCCTTCTCAGGGTTGCTGGCTGGACGGTTCGAGCTCCCTCTCGAGCCACCCACAATCTGAGGAGCCCCCTTTTAGTCACCTCTTACGACAGGCAGGGGATACCGTAGCCGTATTCTACACACCGACTACACGGGATAATGGCCTGAAACTCTCTCATTAAAAAAGAGACCCGCGCACAGCCGTGAGATAATAATGTATTGACAATATTATTTTAAAAGATTCAAGGTGGTAGAACCAGTGGAGTTCGACCGGGGAAGTACCATCGCCACACCTATTTCTGGCGTGAAGCATTTCTTGCGTTTCGATAGAAGGGTGTGGTTGCCGGCACACTTTTACATGAGGCGACCATCATAGTCCTCGAAAATAGCAACGCATCTGTGTTTGACTTCAGATAGAACCCATGTTCTATATGAAGGTGATTACAAATGTCCATGAGCGGCAGTGACCACTTAACATCAGTTGGACTGCATGCTCGTTTGTTACTTCAGTCAAATAAAAAAAAGATACACCATTTAGAAGGAAATTAAAGTAAAAATCTTTTTACATCTCAAACGTCAACATAACAAGATAAATAACACAAGCAGCTATGTCGCAAGCACAAGCAAACATTTACAAGCGCCATGCTAAACATACGGTATCTTTATATAGAATTTTCCTCGAAACCGTTTTGTAAAATGGATTCTGGGAATCTGGTTTTTAAGAAAATATATAGTTTCTGAAATATATATGTAATAGAAGAAACACAAGAATACAAATAAATAAAAGCACAAAGATGTCAAATAAAAGCAAATATTTGTAGTAATTTTCTGTTAATCGCATGTTTACTTGTGTAAATAGTTATTCATCATAGCATAATTAAAAAAAAATATAGTTTTTCAAAGTAATGTCGTCAACCCATTATTGCCCCACTGCTGGGCACTGGTTTTCTCTCATCATGAGAGAGCTTTAGGCTATAGTCCACCGCGCTGGCCAAATGTGTACTTCACACACTTCGGAAAACTGTTTTTTTTTAAGAACTCTCGGGTGTGCTAGGTTTTCTCACGATGTATTCCTTCACCAAAAAGCAGTGATTTCTAATACGCACATAAATCAATGGTGCGTTTGAACCTCGGACCTCCCAATTGAGAGGGCAAGTTTCAACCATTAGGCTATCAACGCTCTAAGAAACGTATGGTTCTATCTTATCTGGAGTTGATACAGATCTGTAGAAAACAGTGGCCACTTACTTTCAGGTAGCTTTCTCGTTCAATCGCTACATCAATATTACAAAACAAAAACAAATAAATAATAAATTAAAGATACGAACGATGACAAATTCTACAATGTTTATAGAATATACAAGACGAGTAGAAAATTCCACCACGGAGGTAAATTCCACCAATTCGCACTTGGCCAGCATGGTGGACATTGGCCTAAAAAAACTATCTTATTGTGATAGAAAACACCCGTGCCCAGCAGTGGGACAATAATGGGTTGTATCCTATCACCACAAGCCTTATAAAAACGCTCATTTGATACTTCGATGATTGTAAACTATCACAGCGTTCATATCTAACATCGCATTTCAAGTTTGAACCACTTTGCCCTAAACGTTATTTTCTAATCATCGATAATCAAGTAATTATAGTACACCATAATATTCTCACCGACTTTCTTATACTCCCATTTTAAACTTATTACTGTATCCGGGAATGCTGGTGTCGCGGGATCGATTAAACTGTCCCGACTAACTAGAGTATTATTAAGCGTGTTTCTAAAGGTCGGTGGAAAATTCAAGGAATTCAGGAATTTGTTATGGAAGAAATTGGCCTGACAGGAACAATTTAGGGAACCGCTCGTGGCTCGGTTCCGGATTATTAAATGGACGGATTTGCAAAATATTTTTTCAATATCATATAAAATATTCCGGTAGCAATATGGAAATTAATCTGAACGATTTTTAGATTCTTCATGGTGCTATCAACCCATTATTGTCCCACTGCTGGGCACCGGTCTCCTATCCATAAAATAATACAGAATCATGAGAATTTTAGAACATAGTCCACCGAATGGTGCAAATTGGTAGACTTTAATTCTGAAAAAAATCATAAAGGTGTGTGACCTTGATGATTTTTTCTGAATGAAAGTCTATCACTATTTGAATTAAACTATTCCGGACTAACTACGGTGTAATAAGCGTGTTCTTGAAGGTCGGTGGAAAATTCCAGGAATTCGGAAATTTATAATGGAAGAAATTGGCTTGAACTGACAGGAACAATTTAGGGAACCGCTCGTGGCTCGGTTCTGGATTATTAAACGGACGGATTTGCAAAATATTTTTTCAATATAATATAAAATATTCCGGTAGCAATATGGAAATTAATCTGAACGATTTTTAGATTTTTCATGGTGCTATCAACCCATTACTGTCCCACTGCTGGGCACGGGTCTCCTGTCCATAAAATAATACAGAATCATGAGAGCTTTAGAACATAGTCTACAGAAATGGCCACGTGCAAATTGGTGACTTTCGTTCAGAAAAAAATCATAAAGTTGCGTGACCTTGATGATTTTTTCTGAATGAAAGTCTACAAGTTTCTGAATTCCCGACTAACTACGGTGTTAATAAGCGTGTTCCTGAAGATGGGTGAAAATTCCAGGAATCCAGGAGTTTGTTATGGAGGAAATTGGCCTGAACTGACAGGAACAGTTTAGGGAACCGCTCGTGGCTTGGTTCCGGATTATTAAATGAGCGGACGGATTTTGCTAAATGTTTTTTCGATACCATATATAATATTCCGGTAGGAGAGTATAGAAATTCATAGTCCCGTTCCTGTCCTGGTCATTATTCTCGGACACGAGTTTCTTCCCGGAGAGTTTTAGTCCATAGTCTACCATACTGGCCAAATCAGTAGACACTCACGCCATTGATATTTATGTTTTTAAATGAATTCTTATCTATACAGGTTTCTTTACGATTATATGTCCACCAATTCACACTGTCTACCTATTCGCATTTGGCCAGCGCGGTGGACCCGAGAGAAGACCCGTATCAAGTTTAGTTTTTAAGTTTAATTCCGCTCGAATTTCGACCGTTGCCACGGGAGAGTAGTACAATATTATGAAATAGCACATAGTAGTCCTGACGGTTTATATGCTATATCATATATATTAGGATTTTTGAAGTGAAACTTCTTTAGGCGCATGAGGGTAAAATTTTTACAGATGAAACGTCACGCCGGTATGCAACGGAAGTGTCGGAAGAGAGAGAGAGAGTGATCGAGACCGATTGAGAGAGAGTAAGACAGGGCGAACGTAGCAACTAGCCGTGGAGTGAGAGTAGGGAGCAAGCGAGTGAGAAAGATTGAGAGAAAAAGTGAGACAGAGCGAACGTCGTATCACGCCTTTTTCCCTGCCGTTTTAGATTTGTATAAATATAAACAAGATTTATAAATTAGTTCGCCAAAGAAGTTTCACTTCTGACATGTGTACTTTGTACGCACGCATGTTTTTTTTATTGTAGGTATAATACTGTTTTCCTTCGATTCAAATTTCTCATATGCATGCAGTCTACCTGAAAATAAGCAGTTATTGCAACACATGGACATCAATAAGCAATTTCATATAAAACAGGTTTTATTGAAGTTGATCACAGGTGTTTTGCTGCTCCCGAGGACTAAGATAGTCGCTTCACACGAAAGTGAGCAACCACACCCTTCCACCGAAACGCAAGAACTGTTCCACGGTAATAGATGAGATAGACAGACAAAATACACACGCTTTCCGCTCATAGCCCCACACTAGGATTTTTTCCTGTGTCGTGGGTACCATGGACACAACATGGAGAATACGCAAACACCCAGACCCAGACCATGAATCTAAACTCATCTTTCAGATACCTGTCTAGCCGGGAATCGAACCCGGAACCCATTGCGCGTCAGACCGGTGTGGTAACCGCTCCGCCACGCGGGTCGTCACACAAACTCACACAGGTACATAAAAAATGAAACAAAAACCATTTAGATGCCTTATCGCCTGGAGACTGAACCCGGGACTTTGTGTACCTATCAAATGAATATAGTAAGCGTTCCGCTCCAAGGGTCGTCAAATTAACCGTGTTTGTTGAAGTTTGGAAATACCGTCATCCATAATCAACCCTTTTTATAATATTGAACACGGGTTTTCTCTCAGGGAGTTTGGTGAAACATAGCTTACCTAGGGGTCAACGAACTCGAAAACAGTTCAAAATACAGTTGAAAATAATCGTTTAGTGTTTCGGATTGAATGAAATAATAAAACTCAAAACTTTGAGTATATTGACGGTATGAGTGACATATTATTATTCATTACAATTTGGACTTTTTAACCGACTTCCCAAAGGAAAAAGGTTATTTATTCGTCACGTATATTTTTCTTTTTTTTTTTATGTATGTTCGGGCGAAATGGCTAGAAATCGTCGACCTACCGACACGATTCATACGACATTGTATGCGGCTAGTTTCACAGGCAGTCCCATATTGAGGAAAATGAAAACCTTCCGGCGGTTTTAACGGAAAATTGGAAAATGTCGGTTTCTTAAAATCTTGAATAACTTGGATGTTTCTAAACCGATTTCCATTTTCTTTCTTTCATTTGATAGGAAATTTTGTCACGCAACTTTTTCTCTTGGACATGGGTATGCTGTGATGCTTAACTCTTTGAGTTATTGGGTGGAAACCACCACCACTCCTCAAGTTTTTTAGATAATTTGAGATAACTCGGCTTCTGCCGAATCGATTCTTATGAAACTTGGAATATATATTATATATCTATGCTTATATAGGTTGACAAAAAATTTGACCTTCAACTCTTCGATCCTGATGATGCAGGGTTACAGCTATCCTAAACTATAACATTAGCTATTTGGTGCTTACATATATGTAACAAAACTACTAAGCAAAGACATGTGATGAAAAATTTGACCTTCAACTCCTCAATCCTGATGATGCAGGGGTGCCTCAAGCCTAAACCATAGGAGTTGACCATTTGGTGCTTATGGATGTGTAATAACAATACTAAGCATAGACATATGACAAAAAAATTGACCTTCAACTCCTCAACCCTGATGATGCAGGGTGCTGTAAGCCCAAGCCGTAGGTGATGGCCATTTGGTGCTTACAGATATATAATAAGATAGCAAGGCAAAGATGTACGATAACAAATTTGACCTTCAACTCCTCAACCCTGATGATGCAGGGGTACTGCAGGCTTAAACCATAAACGTTAGACATTTGTTGCTCACGGATTTGTAATAACATTGCTAAGCAAAGGTATACGACGAAAAATTGGACCTTCAACTCCTCAATCCTGATGATGCAGGGGTATTGAATGCCTAAGCCATAAAACTTAGCTATTTCATCCTTACGCATTCAAAATGATATTTAAAAAATGTAAGGTAGAACATTAGAAAAATTGTTGTATACGGTGGAAAATTGGACCTTCAACTCCTTAACTCTGATGATGATGGGGTGCTTCAAGCTTAAACTATAGGCGTTGGCCACATGGTGTTTAGGTATATCTGATAAAATTACTAAGCAAAGATAAAAATTAAAAATTTGACCTTCAACTCTTCATCCCTGATGATGCAGGGGTACTTCAAGCTTAAACTATAGGTATTGGCCATTTGATGCTGATGGTTATGTAATATATTTACAAAGTAAAGACGTATAATATAAAAATTGACCTTCAACTCCTCAACCCTGATGATGCAGGGTACTGTAAGCCCAAGCCATAGAAGTTGGGGATCTGTTGCTTACGTGCATGCGATGAGATTACATAGAAAAGATATGACATGATAATTTTGACCTTCAACTTTTCGGCCCTGATGATGCAGGGGTACTTCAGGCTTAAACCATAGGCGTTGGCCATTTGATACTTATGGATATGTAATATATTTACAAAGCAAAGACGTATGATAAGAAAATTGACCTTCAACTCTTCAACCATGATGATGCAGGGTACTGCAAGTTTAAACCATAAGCATTGGCCATATCGTGCTTACGTATATGTAATGAGATTACTAAGCAAAGATATGACATGATAAATTTGACCTTCAACTCCTCAACCCTGATAATGCCGGGGTCCTTCAAGTTTAAACCGTAGGCATCGGCCATATTGTGCTTACGTATACATAATGTTGTTGTTCACAATACCAACAATGAGTTTCGGAGGGGATATAATTATGATCAAAAATTCCACTTTGAATACAATTACCTGGAAGATGCAAGAGTACTACCAACCTTTTTAAATTGGATGGGTTAGGTTAGGTTGGAACTTAAAAGAAAACATAAAAACTAAGCGAGCAGGGCGCGGCAGCGCCCTGCGAACGGTTGCGCTTAGTTCATACTTCATACGCATTGTAACAATAATGTAAGATATCGCTTAGGCTTTTGTTTGAATTGTCATATAAGGTTGAGTTTAAATTAACGTTTCCATTTATGGTTGCACTATGCAGTCTTATTGGTACTATGTATTATACGGTCTCGTATAAGTGAATGTATCATCACTAAAAAGCGTGAAAAAAAAATTTTAAACAAAAAAATACAACCAACTTCCATGCCACATGAAAGTAAAAAATAATTTAATTACATGTTGGTTTAGAGCAAACACAGTACTTAGTACATAGTTTCGAAGTCGGCGCTCATATAAGACACATATAGTTTCGTCGTGATCCAGCGAAATATGGTGAGCGCCGACTTCGGGACTATGTACTAAGTACTGTGTTTGCTCTAAACCAACATGTAATTAAATTATTTTTTACTTTTATGTGGCATGGAAGTCGGTTGTATTTTTTTGTTTAATTTTTTTTTGTTTTATAAGGTTGAAATAGCAAACGAGCATGAAGTCCATTGTGCCTTTTTGTCGCCCGTTCCGCACTCTCGCTTGCACTTCAAGCCTTAAATGGAACGCCTCAGAGCGAGGTAACGAAGCATGAGTCATGTTTCTTTGGAGCAACGAATTATAAGACGTTGTCACGTCAAAAGTAAGCCGGCAACAACACCTTTCCTTCTAAATGCAAAATATTCTTCACGCTAGAAATAGGTGTGGTGGTGGTACCTCATTGGTTGAACTACACTGGTTCTACTACCTTCAAAATCTAATAGCCAAAACCAAACGAGATCAAGCGCAAAAAATAATTATAAAAGAAAGTAAACTATTTTACATTCCACACGAACAATATAATCGAGTGCTTAATTGTAATCTGACCTGAATGACACTGATGAGATTTTAAACGCAGTAATCTTTGGTTTAAGTTGGTTTTGCAAGAATAGTCATTACACGTTTTACCATGTGAAAAAATGTAATTAGGGTAGGGTGGTTAGTGTTTTTTTTTACTTAAGCCTAACGATAAGGCAGACGGGCCAGCTGATGGAAAGTAGTCACCGTCGCCTATGCATGCACATTCGCAACACCAGAGGAGTCGCCAATGCACCGCCGGCTTTGAAGGAGAGTTCTTTTCGCACCTTTTTTGAAGAGCCACATGTTATAACCCGGGAATATCTCAGGAGGAAGCGTAGACGTCTGTCACTTTATATAGAGCAGGGTCTATCTGAAGTCACAAAGAATGAGGAGCCGATATGAAGTCACACAGAACATGGTTTCTATCGGAAGTCATTTACAGATGCAATATACTGAGATGGTCGCCTAATATAAAACCAGTAACCTTACTCTTCTACCGAAACATAAAAATTCATAACACTTTCTTCACTGCGAATTCTACTGTGGGGATGTGATCCCACAGTAGGATTGTCCTATGTAAGAATATAGGTGTGGTGGTATCTCCCCAACCAAATATGTTCTACCTGCCTATGTTTTTTTAATAATTATTAATGTCCGTTTTATTAATATAACTGTATAAAAATATACGCGTTATTTATACCAATTATTTCATATTAAAAGATCACTCTCATATTTTGTAATAAAAACATGACATCCCTTTTAATAAACTGCATCCAGCTTTTATCAAATAACAGCAGACATATTTAACCGCGACAATCATACTGCAAAGTCCGTATGTAATCTATGGTGGCATTTTTAATCTGTGCTGACTGAAAACAAAATGGACGAACACGATATTGTCAAAATTGTATTATGTCCGATATATTTATACGTCTCTATGATTTTATTGTTCTGAACAAATCGGCATATTCAAATTGAATGTATTGTTTCAAAAAATAGATGCAAAAAAGTTATAACGTAAATGTTAATACCACTGTTACATTACGAGCGATTAGATGCTGAGAGATATATTTATGTAATACGATTGGATAAATATCTTTTAATGTAATTTAAATAAAATATTTTTGAAAGTCCGACTGGATGATTTCAAAGTCCGACATACGTCTCGCCACCAAACTTAGTTCTACTGTGAAGCTGTCCTTGCGTTTTGGTGAAATGGTATGGCCGGCTTACTCATAGCACCCCTGTTCTATATAAAGCCGCTTGCGGATGTTCCTGGATGGCACTAACTACTTGCCCTTAGAAAAACTGAATTCTGCAATTTCAAAAAAGCTGAATTTACATTCTTTGTAAAAAATAATAAAAAGAATTCTCAAGGCCATATTATTAAAACAAGATAAAACAAATACCGCTTACTACACTCATAGGTCCACAGGAAGAATTTTCTTAATGTGGATGTCATGGGTGTCAATACACAAACCAGACCCGAAACAAGAATCAAAATTCGTTATTCAGATATTTATCTGGTCGTGAATCGAATTCCAAACTCACTGCATGTGTTAACCGCTTCCCAACTTTGTGTCGATTAACAACAACATTATTTGGTAAAAAAATCCATCGCTCACCTTTATCATCTTGAAGTGCGACCGGTACTTATCGATCTCTTTGTTTCATCATCAATCTAATATTATTAGTGCTTTGTAAAAAACCTTTATAATGATTAGATTAATGATGTTCGTCAACTGTGAAACTGCTTTGAAGTTTTCATTAGATCGTTATACGACAGAAGCCGTTTTAACGATCCGCTTTATTGTTAGGGTGTATAGTTATAAGGTTTTAAAGAATAACGGTTTGATAGCCCAAGAGTATGAACCATTGGCTCTTACGCTGGAATCTTGGGTAATATTTTCAATAACGACAATAGTCTTTGTTAGAAATTAAATTATGTTTCATTCCAAAAATCATTTTACGCTTTTCTTTTAGTAGGTGGTAGGTGGTGGTAGAGCAGTGATAGCCTAATGGTTGAAACTTGCCCTCTTAATCGGGAGGTCCGATGTTCAAACCCAGACACGCACCACTGATTTATGTGTGTATTAGAAATTAACTATCACTCCTTTTCGGTGAAGGAAAACATCGTAAGGCAACCTACACACCCGAGAGATCTTTAAAAAAAGTTCTCGGAGCTGTGTGAAGTCCACCAATACGCACATGATCAGTGAGGTGGACTATGGCCTAAATCTCTTTTATACCGAGAGAAGACCCGTGCCCAGCAGTGGGGCCATAATGGGTTGACGATGACGATGCTTAGGTGGTAGAAGCAGTGTAGTTTGACTGAGGAATCACCGCCACACTTATTTTTAGAGTGAAGCAGTTCTTACGTTCCGGTGAAAGGGTGTATGTAGTTACCTAATCACTTTTATATGAGGCGACCATCTTAGTCCTCGGGAGCAGCAACGCATCTGTGATTTACTTCAGATAGAAATGTTCTTGTTCTTGTTCTATATGAAATTGCTTATAAATGCCTATGGGCGGCAGTGATAGAATGCATGCAGATTTGTTACTTCCATCGAAAAAAAATGCCAATGATGTTCTATCTAATAGACTCTTAATATATTTTTTTTATACGTAAACCTAACGATAAGGCAGACGGGCTACCTGATGGAAAGTAGTCACCGTCGCCTATGGACACTTGCAACACCAGAGGAGTCGCCAATGCATCGCCGGCTTTGAAGGAGAGCTCTTTTCGCACCTTTTTTGAAGAGCCCCATGTCATAACGCCCCGGGAATACCTCAGAAGGAAGCTCGTTCCACATCTTGCACGTCCGTGGCAGAAACGAGCGTGCAAACCGAACCGTGGAGGACCGCCACTATACGCCACAATATTAATTATAATTATATCTCTTTATATTATCAGTTTCGGATATGCGAGCAATCGCTTATGCTTTATCAGTTGTGTGGTTATATTTTGATACACATCACAGGCCATTACGTCTACTTTTATTTATAACATGTGATACGATAATCGTGGGGTTTAATAGGACATTATTATATTAATACGTGAAGCAAAAACTTGTGACGGATTTTAAGTAATATGCCGCGAACGGATTAGTATGAAATTTTGCACGGTTATAGTGGACGTAGAGAAGGAGTGCAGAATGTTAATATTTTTTTCAAATAATGCATATATCATACATAAAATCAACTAAAAACACATTACACACACTACCGTGCATTTGTCACAAATACATACATAGTAAACGAAATAGAACATTCAATGTCTTACTATGAAAATACATAACGTCAAAAATGTCAGATGTCTTTGTCAAAATACCGCTATTGCTTTTAAATGCGGCTTAGATAATTAAACCTCTTTTTATATTAAACGGGCGCGTTCAAAATTACTTGAAAATTTAAAAATACTGGAATTTGAGAAATGTACTACTTTGGACAATGAAGTTTAGTTTTTTAATTTAAATTACGGTCGAATTTCGACCGATGCTACGGGCGACTAGTTTTATAAAATTGAGGTAGTAAATAAACGTAATCTAGATGTCTCCTACATTTTTTCTGCCTATGGAGATTGATTGAAGACGAGATATGTACTGTGGTTTTGTTTGCGTTGAAATAAGTGTACCTTAGTCGTCAACGCATTATTGTTCCATTACTGAGCACGGGTCTTCTCTCAGAATGAGAGACTATAGGCCATAGTCCCCCGCGCTGGCCAAGTGCGTATTGGTGGACTTCACACACCTCCGAGAACTTTTTTTTGTAAGAGTTCTCGCGTGTGTAGCTTTCCTCATGATGTTTTCCTTCACCGGAAAGTGATAATTAATATCTAATACGCACATAATTTTAGAAAAATCAGTGATGCGTACCTGGGTTTGAACCCGGACCTCCCTATCGAGAGCGCAAGTTTCAACCATTAGGTTATCACTGCTCTGTGTACCTCTACTTTTGATCCATCCATCAGCCCTTTGATGTCCACTGCTGGACATAGGCCTCCCCTAAATGGCGCCACTCCAACCGGTCCGAATGAACTGAATCCAACGGTTTCCCGCTGTCTTCTTCAGGTCATCGGTCCACCTGGTAGGGGGGCGACCTGTACTCCTTTTGCCTAGACGTGGTCGCCACTCGAGGACCTTTCTTCCCCATCGGTTATCAGTCAACTTTTGATAGAGTCGACAAATTTTAAGAATTTAAAGAGTGTTGGATACTTAAATTGGACCTAAATCCACCCAGATTTAGGTTCATGCCGTCCAAACACTTAACACAAAAGAAAAATGAAATAAATATATGTGGACAAGAAAGTCTACTATTACTCATTCTCAGTCCGACAAACTATAATTTGCTAAATATGATGCACACACACGTGTATTAATTAATTTATTGAATTACTAATGCAAGCATCAGCAGATACAATCTTTAAATACAAAATGTCATATATGAACTACTGCTAACTGATCTCACAATTACAAGGAATCACAACATGCATGCTTTTGCCTATGCCATAATTTGTTACATTACAAAATTATATAAATTATGCTATATTTACTTCTACAACAACAAAGCTTTTTAAATTTATTTTTATTTTTATTGTTTTTTCTTATTTTATTATCCAATATTAGATAAAACTCTTGCATTGTTGATAACAAATGTCTATGGACGGCAGTGCCCACTTACCATCAGGTGGACTGCGTGCTTGTTTTCTAATTCCATGTTATAAATAATGTAAAATAACATAACTGGCCTAGTAATAAGGCATAATGGCATACTTAGGAACCAGTCAGCATGAGGTAATGAGAACTTTACTAACTCTACCAGAAAATCTTGTGACTACCACAAAGTATATAATATTCCGTAATACATTCGGTAGTGCTGATATACATTATAATGTAACCGAAAAATACAATTTAGTATCTAATATATAAAATTTCCATGTCACAATGTTAGTTACCGTACTCCTCCGGAACGGCTTGACCGTTTCTCATGAAATTTTGTGAGTATAATGAGTAGATCTGAGAATCGGCCAACATTTATTTTTACTACCCCTTAGTGATAAGGGTTGTCCACCTTTAATATTTATTTTTTATTTGTTATAGCAAAGCCACGTTTTCCTGGACAGCTAGTTTACGACAAAATAAATAATTTAGTATTTCAATTTGTCAAAAATTTTGAACACCAATAAATAAAGTTAGTTTCTAGTTTCCGATTCAAGATTTGAAGAAAATAAATAAAATCGTGGGACGATTAATCGTGATCGTAAGAAACAAAGGGCCTTTAATTATACTTTGATCTACATTTCGGATCATTAGTTTCGAGATTGATTTCATTGTTGAGCAATATGGTTTTGACAGGCGGTATCAATTAAAAACCGTTTTGGTTTTTATAATATCAGATTTCCTTGTATTTTGACATGATGAGAGATTTGATATTAAAGGTTGGGTAATTATGATTTATAAGCGACTACGTTTATGTCTATTAAAAGTGTGTATGTACCTAAATTGAATACAGAAACGTTTTTTAGCTGTTAGCAAACGAGCGTGTAGTCTACGCAGTGGTAACTGGCCACTAACATCCATAGTTTTTTTTATCTGACTAAAGTAGCAAACGAACATGCAGTCCACTTGATGGTAAGTGGTTACTGAAGCTCATGGACATCTGTAATCAACTTCATACAGAACATGGGTTCTATTTGAAGTCAATCATAGATGCTTTGCTACTCTTGAGGACTATGACAGTCGCCCTATATAAAAGTGTGCCGGCAACTAAACCCTTTCATCGAAACGCAAAAACTGCTTCACGCTAGAAATAGGTGTGGCGGTGGTACTTCCCCGGTCGAACTACACTGGTTCTACCACCTATTAAAGTAGCAAACGAGTATGCTTTTCACCTGATGGTCAATGTTCACTGCCGCTAATGAACATTTGTAAGCAACTTTTAATAGAACAGGCGTTCTATCTGAAGTCTGTCCTGTGACTATGTGCGTCCTCTTACAGTGACAGATCTTGGTTCTAGAAAGCATCCTATCCCGAGGACTAAGATGATCGCTTAATATAAAAGTGCCGAAAACCACACTTTTCGTGGCGGCGCCACCCGGTCGAACTACACTAGTTCTACCTTCTTCTTCTTAGGGTGCTTCTCCAACTAGTGAAGTTGGCAATCAGCTTGTTAAAGTGGTCCTTATTGTTTGCTCGGCGGAAAAGCTCAGCTGCACCGGCTACTAGCACCTTGGAAAAATCTGATCACCGTAATAGTGCATTCAAAAGCCTAATGGAGATTGTTCCAACTTAGATGGGTGACCCGTAAACAGCAAAAGCATGAAAGGTGTTATTTATAACACAAGATAACACAAGATATCCTTCACGCTAGAAAACACACACACACACGTTTTCTACACTCATAGCCTCACACTAGGATTTTCTCCTGTGTCGTGGGTACCATGGACAGACACAAGACGAATACACAAACACCCAGACCCAGAACATGAATCTAAACTCATCATTTAGATACCTGTCTGGCCGGGAATCGAACCCGGACCCAACGCGCGTCAGAACGGTGTGGTAACCGCGCCGCCACGCGGGTCGTCTAACTCCTTTATCTAACTCCTTTATCTTAATTAAATTAAATTATATAATATAATTATAATATATCTGAATTAAATACTCAATGTATCAAGTTAAAGTGGTTTTAAAAATCTTTGCTAAAGCTCTTTGTTTAATTAACCAGAGAGTATAATAACCCTTTTCAGAGAGAAAAATAAGTTATTTCAACAAGTGTTTGAACAGAGGGCGCTTCCAGATTAGTAGGTTAAATTAACACGACTTTAATTAAATTTAATTTACCTTATTATGAAATGATAATATTTGATGCAAATATTTTCATTGGAGACTAAGTATTAGGATGCCTCGTACTCCACTGTATTCTGAATGAAAGTAGTTTTTTTTTACTATAAGAAAGCTAGGACAAAGTTTAAGCAAGGATACAATCAATCCCCCTGCAGTCGGGGAGTAGAATACGGCTACGGTAGCCCCCGCCTGTCGTAAGAGGCGACTAAAAGGGGGCATCTGGGGTTACGGGCGACTAGAGTGGGAGCTCTAACCGCCTAGCCAACAACCCCTGGAAGGACGGCGGCATAAGTGGCTACACGTTGTCATACACCGGAAGGCGTAGGGGACAGTCACGCTCCCCAGGGATGAGCCCGTAAGGGGCGCCGCGATAGGGGTGCGTTCCGTTGGAGATCCCGGGGTACCCTGCTAGCTATAAGGCCACGAGGAGGTTTTAGTGAGTAAAAATTCCATATAACCCGAAGTATCTCCCAAGGCTTCGGTGTACCTTTTCAAGGTTTCTTCCCGGGCACAAACAAAGGGGTACAATCAATGCAGTTTGATTGGGGAGATAACACCACTCCTATATCTAGCGTAAAGAGTTTTTGTAGAAAGGCGTGCTTGTCGGCTTAGTTATAGGTAAGACGACCAACTCAGACCTTTGGAGCCGCAATGCATCTGTGATTGATTTCATGTAGATTTCTATTCTGTATGAAGTTGTTTACGCCCGTGGGCTTCATTCACTCTTAGAAGGACTGAAAGTTCGGTGGCTATTTCAATCTTAATAAAAATATATAAAAAAATATTGAAAACAGTCAAGTGTCGAAGCGCCTTAGCGATGAAAAATAGTGGGGACATACGGCAGTAAAAGACAGTGCCATAAAAAGAGGTCGCTTTGAAATATAGACATACGTGGGAGTTTTGCTCCGGACATGAGCAATAACACTTCATCGCTAAGATAGATCTATCATTTTACTTGTTCTAGCGGATTGATTGTCTGGGTTCTATTATAAAGATGATATTAGCTTGACATGTTTGGCTCATGTCAACCTATTATTGTCCCACTGCTGGGCACGGGTCTTTTCTCAGAGAGAGTTTAGGCCATAGTCCACCGCGCTGGCCAAGTGCGAATTGGACTTCACACACCTCCGAGAACTTGTTTTTTTAAAGAACTCTCGGGTGAATAGGGTTCCTCACGATGTTTTCCTTCGACGAAAAGCAGTGATAATTAATTTCTAATACGCATATAAATCAGTGGTGCGTGCCTGGATTTGAACCTCAGACCTCCCGATTGAGAGGGCAAGTTTCAACCATTAGGCTATCACTGCTCTACATAAATTAATTCAATTACTATGTAATACCACTCTTTTATAAACACTTATCATATTATTACTTCTCCTCAACCAAATTATGCTTAAGCTAAGTTCTGTAACGGCTATTTCACGAAATATGCCAACTTGGTGTATTCTAACGGAATGCGCTCAATGGCTCCTACACTAATTAAAATAGTTCAGTTATATCTAATTAGCCGTCTTTGTGTTGCTCATAACTTTATGCATAACCTAATGGAGGTTGTAAGCTTTAATAAAACTTATACACTGTTATATGCCTTTTAGTTTCGTAAGACTGAAGTAGCAAACGAACAGCCCACCTGATGGTTAGTGGTCACTGCCATGGACAATCTGTAAGCAACTTCATACAGAGTTCTCATACGGAATCTAGAATCTCATGTTTTTTATCTGACCGAAGAAGCCAACGAGCATGCCGTCCACCTGATGATAATTGGACCCTGCCGCCCATAGACATCTGTAATCAACTTCATACAGAACATAGGTGTCACCTGACGTCAATCACAGATGCGTAGCTACTCTCGAGGGCTACGATGGTCGCCTCCTGTGAAAGTGTGCCGACAACCACACCTTTTCATCGAAACGCATGAACTGCTTCACGCTAGAAATAGGTGTGGTGGTGATACTTCCCGGGCGAACTAAACTGGTTCTACCACCTTGAGAATCTCATGTAATATTCTACAGGCAACCACTTTTAATTTGTAGCTCATTTAAGTAGAATTTTTACATTTTAGATAAGGGTGACAGACATGGTATCTACCTGGTTAGAGTTCAAAGCAGCTGATGGACATCTGAAATCATATCCACCCAAAACTATTCAATCACTCCTGCGGACTGAGGTGGTCGCCTTATATGAGAGTTAAACAGCGACCATACCACTCAACTACAGCATCCTGGCTTTACCGTTGTCGAATGAGGATAGGGTGCTGGTTAGATTGGCTGATATAGGACTAAAAAACAATTGATTGTATTTTATGTTTTGTCATTGATCTATTATTTATATTGTAGTCTCACGAGACAATGTGGTCGCCAAGCGACAAAGTCCTTTATTTAATAAAGAAAAATAACATTATGTCTAAAATGACATGTATTAGACGTAATTGATAACAGCTTTACGGCGAAGAAAAACATAGTGAGGAAATCACATCCAAGAGTTTAAAAAAAACTACGCAATTAAATTATTTAACGCGATGATCTACCCTTTTTTTGACGAGAAGAAAACCTTCAAAAGGTACGCCGGAGCCTTGGGAGACACTCCGGGTTATGTGGGATTTTTCCCACTAAAACCTACTCGGTGGCCTTCCTCAGTGCTTAAAGGGGACCCTGGGATCTCCAATGGAACGCGCCGGTGCCTCCTACAGCACCCGTCATGAACTTGTCTCTTGGGGAACATGTAGCTGTTCTCCTGTACCGTCCGGTGTCTACGGCGACATGCAGCCACACATCCGCCGTCCTTCTCAGGGTTGCTGGCTGGACGGTTCGAGCTCCCTCTCGAGCCACCCACAATCTGAGGAGCCCCCTTTTAGTCACCTCTTACGACAGGCAGGGGATACCGTAGCCGTATTCTACACACCGACTACACGGGATAATGGCCTGAAACTCTCTCATTAAAAAAGAGACCCGCGCACAGCCGTGAGATAATAATGTATTGACAATATTATTTTAAAAGATTCAAGGTGGTAGAACCAGTGGAGTTCGACCGGGGAAGTACCATCGCCACACCTATTTCTGGCGTGAAGCATTTCTTGCGTTTCGATAGAAGGGTGTGGTTGCCGGCACACTTTTACATGAGGCGACCATCATAGTCCTCGAAAATAGCAACGCATCTGTGTTTGACTTCAGATAGAACCCATGTTCTATATGAAGGTGATTACAAATGTCCATGAGCGGCAGTGACCACTTAACATCAGTTGGACTGCATGCTCGTTTGTTACTTCAGTCAAATAAAAAAAAGATACACCATTTAGAAGGAAATTAAAGTAAAAATCTTTTTACATCTCAAACGTCAACATAACAAGATAAATAACACAAGCAGCTATGTCGCAAGCACAAGCAAACATTTACAAGCGCCATGCTAAACATACGGTATCTTTATATAGAATTTTCCTCGAAACCGTTTTGTAAAATGGATTCTGGGAATCTGGTTTTTAAGAAAATATATAGTTTCTGAAATATATATGTAATAGAAGAAACACAAGAATACAAATAAATAAAAGCACAAAGATGTCAAATAAAAGCAAATATTTGTAGTAATTTTCTGTTAATCGCATGTTTACTTGTGTAAATAGTTATTCATCATAGCATAATTAAAAAAAAATATAGTTTTTCAAAGTAATGTCGTCAACCCATTATTGCCCCACTGCTGGGCACTGGTTTTCTCTCATCATGAGAGAGCTTTAGGCTATAGTCCACCGCGCTGGCCAAATGTGTACTTCACACACTTCGGAAAACTGTTTTTTTTTAAGAACTCTCGGGTGTGCTAGGTTTTCTCACGATGTATTCCTTCACCAAAAAGCAGTGATTTCTAATACGCACATAAATCAATGGTGCGTTTGAACCTCGGACCTCCCAATTGAGAGGGCAAGTTTCAACCATTAGGCTATCAACGCTCTAAGAAACGTATGGTTCTATCTTATCTGGAGTTGATACAGATCTGTAGAAAACAGTGGCCACTTACTTTCAGGTAGCTTTCTCGTTCAATCGCTACATCAATATTACAAAACAAAAACAAATAAATAATAAATTAAAGATACGAACGATGACAAATTCTACAATGTTTATAGAATATACAAGACGAGTAGAAAATACAAAGCAACATCTTTGCGCAAATATTTATAAGCGTTACGTAAAATGGATTAGTAGGTCAATCCGCTAATGATAAGTCGATGGATAAATGGATATTATGAAAAGTTCATCGGTATAAAATAACTCTGTGTACACTTTATTTTATTTCTAAGTCTAGTTCTGAAGCTAATGCAACCTGATTGAAGGGTTTTTTTTTGTTACACTGAAGTTCTCGTTAACCCATTATTGTCCCACTGTTGAGCGCGGGTTTAGGCCTAGGTCGAGTTTAAACCTTAGTCCACCGCGCTGGCCAAGTGTGAATTGGTGGACTTCACGCACCTCAGTGAACTATTTTTTTAAAGAACTCTCGGGTGTGTAGGTTTTCTCACAGTGTCTTACTTCACCGGAAAGCAGTGATAATCAATTTCTAGTACGCACATATTTTTTTAATTAATCAGTAGTGCGTGCCGGTGTTTGAACCTCGGACCTCCAGATCGAGAAGGCAAGTTTAAACCTTTAGGCTATCACTGCTCTACATTGAAGTCGCGAAAAAACAGTCCACCCGATGATAAGTGGCCACTGCCACCCATGGAGTTTCATAAAGTTCGTCACAGATGATTGCTTTTTCCGAGAGAGTCGCCTCTAATAAAAGTGAGTTGGTAACCACACCCTTCCACGCAAGAATTGCTTTACGCTAGTAATAAGTGTGGCGGGGGTACCTCCCCAGTCAAATTACATTGGTTTTTTCGCCTGAAAAATATTTAAATATGTTAAGTAAGTATAAAAATAAATAAAATAACTTATATACTAAAACATAGAAGGAAAATACAAAAAGACGTAAGATGTTGCTCAAATATTTATAAGCCTAGTTTTAAGCAGACAAAATGTACAGATTTCAGAATGTTTGCCTCTTGTAAGATAATTCTGGAAAGCTAAAACCAAAGCTTATTAAGACGTTTTTTTTATAATCTCTGGCGAAATAATTTTGCCTTTATGATCTTATCTTAAAAATATTTATTTTATTTTACTAAGAAACAAATGTGATAGTCTAATGGCCCTCTCGATCGGGAGGTCCGAGGTTCAAACCCAGGCACGCACCACTGATTTATGTGCGTATTATACATTAATTATCACTGCTTTTCGGTGAAGAAAAACATCGTGAGGAAACCTACACACCCGAGAGTGCTTTAAAAAAAAAAAGTTCTCGGAGGTGTGTGAAGTCCACCAATTCGCACTTGGCCAGCGCGGTGGACTATGGCCTAAACTCTCTCATTCCGAGAGAAGACCCGTGCCCAGCAGTGAGACAGTAATGGGTTGACGACGAAGGAACAAATTTATTTACTGAATATACAAAACAAAACAAAAAATAAATAAAACATGTTTTTCTTACAAAATCTTATCAGAAATCTTATCTAATCCGATCTTATCAATTATGGTTGGAAACACTTTGAACACTTAAATAATCAAAATATTATGTAAATTATATCACAACCGACTTTCATGCCACAAAGAAGTAAAAAATAATTTAAACACATTTTATTTAGAGCATACACAGTACTTAGTACATAGTCCCGAAGTTGGCGCTTACCATATTTCGCTGGATCACGACGAAATCACATGTGTCCTATAACAGCGCCGACTTCGGCTTCGTATAAAAATATACGTGACGATTAGATAACCGCCTCCTTTGGGAAGTCGGTTAATAATACTAGGTGGTGGTAGTGGTACTCGCCAGATGGTAGAATCAAGTTAGTTCGACCTGGGAACTACCACCACCAGACAGACAGCGTGAAGCAATTTTCGTGTTGTGATGAAATGGTGTGGTTGCCGGTACACGTTTATAACAGGCCATCTTACTCCTTGGTATCAACGCATCTGTGATTGACTTCAGATAGAAATAAGTTCTATATACATTGCTTACACATGTTTATGGCCCGCAGCGACTACTTACCATCAGATGGACTGCATGCTCGTTTGCCACTTCAATCAGATAAAAAAGAACGTTATTCTTGCTGCTTTGTCCATTTCAATTGTACTGCCTACAACAATAAGTATATTATGTGTTAATTTGGGTTATAAGCTTCGTGTGTTCCAAATATCAGTGATATTCAAATAGATTTGCGTGAAAGATTTTTATTCAAAAAAATAATTGTGGTGGTAGGTATACGCCAATTGTCCCTGTAGTTCCGGGACCAGAATAGGACTACGGTACCCTCTGCCTGTCGTAAAAGGCGACTAAAAGAGGCTTCTGGGGTTGCGGGCGGGAAGAGTGGGAGCTCGAACCGTCCGGTCAAGTGACCCCGGGAAGGACGGCGGCATGTGTGGTTGCATGTTGCCGTAAAAACCAGAAGGTGCGGTGAGCAGTTCACGCCCACCAGAGAAGAGCCCGATGGGGCACACGCTGAGGACACCGGCGGCGGTCAACTGGAGTTCCCGGAGTCCTCTTCGCAGCATCGAGGTCGGCCACCGGGGGGGTTTTAGTGCGGTAAGAATCCCACATAACCCACGTCGCTCCCACGACGTCGGGTACTTTTTGAAAGTTTCCCCCTCGAAAACAAAAAAAAAAAAAAAAAAGGTATACTCCAATAGTTTGTGCACATCAATACAGATAATAAAAATTAACGTCCCGCGTATTTGTACATTGCGTATACATGCTTACAAATAAAATTACGAGGTGGTAGTATTAGTGTAGTCCAACTGGGGAGGTACCAGTAGCAACACTTTTGTGATTGAAATCAGATAGAAACCTTCTATATTCCTTGAATATCTCACAGATGTTCATGGGCGGCTGGGCCCACTTTCCATAAGGCGGACTGCTTATTTGCTACTGCTATCATTTTACAAAAAGATATTTGAAGAAGGATAAGTAATAGAGTTTATGACACACCCAAATAGAATACACAAACACCCAGACGCCGATCATGAATCTAAACTGATCATTCAGACACCAGTCTGGCCGGGAATCGAACCCGGAACCCGTTGATTCCGGGTTCGATCCCTATTGAATACCTGTCGATTTCTAATATCCTAGTGTTGGGCTATGAGTATAAAAAGCGTTTAAATAAATACAAAATCCCTATTAATGATTTAGAATTTATCTACGGATTTATCTACGGACGTCAGGATTTAATATAATATGTAGTAGTGATGTAACATTCAACGACGCGAATGCCAATATATTATTTTTCAGTTTTTGATGTAGGGGTCGAAGCATGTAAATGCCGAGCTTCTTTTTGATCGACAAATTGTAGTTTTTTGGTCGACGTAAATTTGTATAGCTTTCGTGGCCTTATTTTGCAAAGCACTGCAATTCGCAAAACGTTCGAACAAATTCTTGCGAATGCGAATAACAAAAACATGCGAATATTCGCGAACGCAAATGTTCGACGTCACTAATATGTAGGCAATCCACAAATACCCTATTGCCATTAGGAATTGGAGCAGAAATTGGAACTGAATATTTGTTGCAAATACCTCGCAACCGACGAATTATTCAAAGTAAATTTCATGCGAGTAATGGCTCGTTATTTTTGTAACCTGTAGGGTGAATTCTTTACTGAAGATGTACTATTTATAGTTTACAAACATGTTGTCAAATAATTGTTTTTGGCTTCAGATAGAATTTATATCTTGTAGCTCATATGTATGTTAGACATAATTAATCAAATTACCATGGTATACGACCTTATTCATTTTATAAGAATGTTACCACGTCTGTTGTCAATGTGATGGTTTTGTCAATAAATACGTACAGTTATTTGGAATAAACAAATATCAATATGTTGGACGACAATGGCAACCATTCGATAACAATCCATTGGATTCTGCGACATATATCCAACAGTAGGTACTATTTACCATCGTTGTCTGCAGTAAAGAAATTATTATAATTGTTATTATATGATTGAAGTAACAAAAAAGCTTGCTGTCTACTCTGTGGCACCTATGGTAATTTGTGACCACCATGTAGATCACTTTTTACCTAAAGCCGACAGCTAATACGTTGCACCTTTCCACCCACCCTTGGAGACTAAAATGCTTATGAAGACTAAGATGATTAAGCGCCTTACGCACAAGACAACGGGCAATCTCTTTTTACTGAAACTCAAAAATGTTTTACACTAAATTTGGGTGGTTTTTAGTCAAAAAGCCGAATGAAACGCAGTATCAAGTGCGAATAAAATGGGTGAGATAAATAAATAAACGTGAAATTAAATGAATTTATTTTGTACTGGTTTCCGGTGTCACTTACAAATTGTCTGTTGCAACGTTTTTTGTTAATTTCCCAACGGATCAGAACAAGACCTCAAATATCAACATAGGTATCTTTAATCTTTTTGACATGAAGATATACAATGACAATGGTAAAACAAAAACATAGGGGACAGATTTCCTGCACTAAAATAGACATGGACCTACTTTGTCCAAGAATGTAAAATATGTTATCTAAAGGTTTTTTTTTCATAATAATGAAGTAGCAAACGAGCATTCAGTCTACCTGATGGTAAGTGGTCACTGCCACCTATGGACATTTGCAAGTAACTTCATATAGAACATAGGTTTTATCTCAAGTCAATCACAGATGCGTTGCTACCCCTGAGGACTATGATGGTCGCCTCATATAAAGTGTGCAGGCAACCACACCCTTCCATCGAAACGCAAGAAATGCTTCACGTTATAAATAGGTGTGGCGGTGGTACCTCCCCTGTCTAACTACACTCGTTCTACCTTTAATACTAGGTAATAGAATAGTAAATACCATAGTGTCACAGAAAAGTAAGTGGACAATCAAATAGATGGACGAAATCATACGAGTGATAAGCAGTGATAGCCTAATGGTTGAAACTTGCCCTCTCGATCGGGTGGTCCGAGGCTTAAACCCAGGTACGCACTAATATTAGAAATTATTTATCACTACTTTTCGGTGTAAGAAAACATCGTGAGGAAACCTATACACCCGAGAATTCTTTAAAAAAAAAGTTCTCGGACGTGTCTGTAGTCCACCAATTCGCAATGTTATGCGAAGCGCGGTGGACTTTGATCCATAACTCTCTCATTCTGAGAGAAGACCCGTATCGTGAAGGATAAGAACAGAGCAAGGTTTATAATAAATATGATGTGAAGCTCCACCTGGTTTTAAACAGCAACATACAGAATTGGAAGAAGATAGATTTCATACCTTGTTGTAATATTGAAGTAGCAAAAATGCATACAATCCACCTGTTTGTAATTGGCAACAGCCTCTCATGTATACTCTACACCTGTACTAAAGATCATGCGGAGCATACGTTCTATTTAAAGTCTACAACACATGTTTCGCTACTCCCGAGAATTTAGATGGTCGCTTCTTATAAAAATGAGCAGGCAATCTGACAATGTGTTTTTTTGAGAATATTTTTTTTAAACCTTCATCTAAGTAACTTAATATTATGTCATACAAAGGTCCTTTGCCCATTTGTGAAACCAATTTAATGCATCCGCAGTAATGACTTCCCTTTATTGACGAACAGGGTAAATTGCGCGGAACATCCCGCATAGCATGGGATCCGCGGAAAACATTGCTCGCGTAGTGTTACACTCTGTGTTTTGTGCGGATGTGTTGCAACTAATCCAGAATAGATTGCGGTTCAAATTGGAATATAAGAATTATTTTGGGAATAATAAGTAATAGGTATTTTGTTTTGGTGTAAATAGTTGTTTTTAGTTAAAATATATGCCGTAAGATGCTGACAATGGTAAAGATAGTATAAAGATGTTTTTTAATGATATTTTGAAATTGACTATAATTATGTATACAAAACATCTGATTTGGAAATGATTAATGCTGCAAATATATAATGAAGAACTTCAAATAAAATTGAAGTCATGCCTAATGTTCAGCACGAATACATTTCTAATACTCGCGACTTAATTATTGTTCATCCCCTGTTTCTTTTACCACGTGCAAGAGAACATGTGCTTTATAATTCTAACATGAAACAGAAAGAAATATAGTCGAATAGACATCACTAACTTAGATAGATAGATAGATAGATAATCATTTAATCGTTCTGTTTACACACACAATTATCTATTACACACGATTACAATATTAACAAAGATAAAAGAAAGTGCAAAACAAAACGAATGGACACTGCTCAGCATTATGTTGGCATCCAAGAACAACCAACGCTGATCTTCCGCAGCATCCAACAGGTGACGAAACGGAGTAAAAAGGCCAACATAAACTTACCCATTTGTAAAATCAATTCGAATGCATCCGCAGTAATAACTCACTCTCCCTTTATTGACGAACACGGTAAATTGCACGGAACATTCCGCATAGCATGGAATCCACGGCAAACATTGCTCGCGTAGTGTTACATTCAATGTTCAGGACGGATGCGCCACGACTAATCCATAATGGATGGTGAAATGGATTGTGGATCGAATATTTTTGACATTACGTGTTTTCATAGTAAGATATTGAATGTTATATTTCGTTTATTACGTATTTGTTTATGTCAAATGCAAGGTAGTGTGTGTAAAGTGTTTTTAGTTGTTTTTATGTATGTTTTATGCATTATTTTAAAAAAATATTGGCATAGCGGAATTCTTCTCTACATCAACTATAACCATGCGTAATTTTATACTCCTCCATCTGCGGTAAGTATGTTAAAAACAGATCACAAGTTTTTGCTTCACGTATTAATATAAAGATAGCTAACCACTCTCACCCATTCGTAAAATCAATTCGAATGCATCCGCTGTAATAACTCACTCTCCCTTTATTGACGAACACGGTAAATTGCACGGAACATTTCGCATAGCATGGGATCCACGGCAAACATTGCTCGCGTAGTGTTACATTCAATGTTCAGGGCGGATGCGCCACGACTTATCCATAATGGATGGTGGAATGGATTGTGGATCGAATATTTTTGACATTACGTGTTTTCATAGTAAGACATTGAATGTTATATTTCGTTTATTACGTATTTGTTTGTGTCAAATGCAAGGAAGTGTGTGTAAAGTATTTTAGTTGTTTTTATATATGTTTTATGCATTTTTTGAAAAAAATATTGTCATAGCTTAATTCTTCTCTACATCAACTATAACCGTGCGTAATTTCATACTGCTCCGTCTACGGCAAGTATCCTAAAAATAGATCACAAGTTTTTGCTTCACGTATTAATATAAGATAACATACCCCTTCACCCATTCGTAAAATCAATTCGAATGCATCCGCAGTAATAACTCACTCTCCCTTTATTGACGAACACGGTAAATTGCACGGAACATTCCGCATAGCATGGGATCCACGGCAAACATTGCTCGCGTAGTGTTACATTCAATGTTCAGGGCGGATGCGCCACGACTAATCCATAATGGATGGTGGACCAAATTGGAATGAATGAATTTTGAGTGAATAATAAACTGTAATAACTTGATATACTTCGTTATTTTTTTTTTATTAAATAATATTAACAAAACACACAACAATAATATTATTACTGTAAGTATTATTGTTATCTGTTGTCCGCAACCTCGTACTGATAAATACTAAAATCTTTTCCATAAAATTTATGAAATTCAAATGTTTGTTACTTTGCACTATATAACATCATCGTTGCCCATAGATAACTAAATGTGACTCACTCAAGTTAGAAACAAATAACAAAGAGATTTTACCTCTAGTCAATTACAGATACCTACGTTGTCCTTGAGACCTAATAATTATGGTTAGAGGGAGAACCAAGCGTTCTATGCTATGTTGCTCACAACTGTTAATGGGCAAATTAATTCAAGTGCATATTATTCGTTTTGCATTAAATAAACATTCATTATTAATCTTATAGAAAATACGTTAAACTGTATTTCAACGAAATACAAGAACAGTTTCATGTCAGGAATAGGTTTTACGGTACTATCTTCTCCATACTAAATGTTTTCCTAATCGTTCTGATTTTGCCAACTTTCAAGTTAGATGTAAATCAAAATTGTATGCACTGCATGACTCATTTTTTCATATAACGATTCAATCCTCATTGTTTAGAATATCCGCTACTACCAGCTAATGACCATCAATAAACCTATTTGACGCGTAATTTCCACAAAAATGCACCAAATCCGCATCGACCACGAACACGAGCAATCTATTACCGCTGTTATTTGCGGATTCCGTCCAACCCATTATCAATGCGGACGAAATGGACGAATCGCTGTTTAATGGGTTGCTATTCCAAGCCATGGACGTGCTGAATACATTTCACAGCAATAAGTTTATTATATTGTCAGGTGTGTAGGTTTCTCTCACCGTAATATAGCAATATATATTTTCTAGTAAGGACTTCGAAAGTAACAGTTTTGCATGCCTGCGTTACGAACTCACCTTGTTTGAAAGGCCAGGTTTCACCCATTACTCTATCACTACACACAATTGTCAGATTTAAATAACGGTTTAATTGAGAAGACCTATGCTATGAGGGAAACTGGATGTGGTGGGGACCAGCCTAAGCTCCGTCCATCTGAATATGTCGCTTCTATATCATCATGTATGAGTTTAACAATGGAAATGAATGATAAAATAAATCAGTTGTAACCTGTATTGTTTCGAATATTGAGAGTATTACGAGCTAATGATCATCAATAAACCTATTTCACGCGTAATTTCTACAAAAATGCACCAAATCCGCATCAACCACGAACACGAACAATCTATTACCGCTGTTATTTGCGGATTCCGTCCAATCCATTATCAATGCGGACGAAATGGACGAATCGCTGTTTAATGGGATGCTATTCCAAGCCATGGACGTGCTGAATACATTTCACAGTAATAAGTTTTTTATATTGTTAGGTGTGTAGATTTCTCTCACCGTAATATAGCAATATATATTTTCTAGTAAGGACTTCGAAAGTAACAGTTTTGTATGCCTGCGTTACGAACCGCAGAACCTTGTTTGAAAGTTTCACCCATTACTCTATCACTACACACAATTGTCAGATTTAAATATAACGGTTTAATCAAGAAGACCTATGCTATGAGGGAAACTGGACGTGGTGGGGACCAGCCTAAGCTCCGTCCATCTGAATATGTGGCTTCTATGTTATCATGTATGAGTTTATCAATGGAAATGAATGATAAAATAAATCAGTTGTAACCTGTATTGTTTCGAATATTGAGAGTATTACGAGCTAATGACCATCAATAAACCTATTTCACGCGTAATTTCCACAAAAATGCACCAAATCCGCATCAACCACGAACACGAACAATCTATTACCGCTGTTATTTGCGGATTCCGTCCAATCCATTATCAATGCGGACGAAATGGACGAATCGCTGTTTAATGGGATGCTATTCCAAGCCTTGAATGTGCTGAATACATTTCACAGCAATAAGTTTATTTCATTACCAAAGGGCTCAATTAACAGTGGATGAGAGTTTAATAAATTAACGTATTTTTTGCACGTCAGGCATTTTAGGTTTCAGATTTGATAAGATCTCGCGTAATTTACATTGAAGGCGCCACTATATTTATTATTTTACCAATGCTTAGCGCTATTGTGTCCTGGTTTCAAGGGTATGGTAAAACGGGGAACCAGGCACCTGTTCAAAACATTTTAGAAACAACCTTCTTCTTGTGAATTAAGTAAGGACTGAAGAATTAAGTATGGAGTTGTACCACTTTTGCCCAGTCGCATCTCTTATTTTTTACATAGAAGATAATTTTGATTAAAAAGGTACAATTGATTTTTTTTTAATTGAAAAGTTTTTGTTTGTTATTGGAGGTTGTAATGCATCTACTGGCAACCTCTGGTAAGACGATTCTAAAGATGGTAGAACAATTGTTTGACCGGAGAAGTACCACCGCCACACCTATTTCTAGCGTGAAGCAGTTCTTGCGTTTCGGTGGAAGGGCGTGGTTGCCGGCACACTTTTAGATGAGGCGACCATCATAGTCCTCGGGAGTATCAAAACATCTGTCATTAACTTCAGATTGAACCCTTGTTCTGTATGAGGTTACTTACAGATGTCCAGTGACCACTTAACATTATATTTATAAAACTAAAAATAAAAAAACTGTAATTATATTTAGCAGTAGCTACTTACCAGGTCGACTGCATACTCATTTGATACTACAATATTATGAAAAAAAATACAAGTCACCTAATAAGTAATATATTAGGTGAAAGTCCAAAAAGTACAAGTGTTATAATAGAAGCCGCGGGCAGGAAGCTTGTTTATAATATTAATTAGTTACTTTGATTGCTTTGCATTTAATTTATTTGGTATTGTATTATTATGATTTACTTATACGATACAAGCATCAGTGCGCAGCATCACTCACATATATTCTTAATGTTTTAGAAGATCTTTTTACAGGTGGTAGAACCATGTGGTTTGGCCGGGGAAGTACCACCGCTACACCTATTTCCAGCGTAAAGCATTTCTTGCGTTTCGATGGAACCGCAATTTTATATGAGGCGACCATCTTAGTCCTCGGAAGTAGCAATGCATTTATTATTGACTCCAGACAGAATCTATGTTCTGTATGAAGTCGCTTAGAGATGTCCATGGGCTCCAGTGACCACCTACTATTAGGTGGACTGCATGCTCGTTTGCTACTTCTAACAGATAAAAAAAAAGTTTAAACGATTTTTTACATAAAATTCAAGTACAAAACGAAAACGGAGTCTTGACAGTAAGTGTTTACTGCCACCCATGGAGGTGTGTAAGCATTTTAATACAGAACAAGGTCCATCTGAAGTCAATCTACACGCGTTGTCAGTGAGAAAAAATATGATTGTCTCCTCATATATATAAGTTAGCCACCAACTACGCCGTTCCACGGCAACGCAAGAAGAGGTTTAGGCTGTGTCCTCTCGATCGGGAGGTCTGAGGTTCAAACCCAGGCACGCACCACTGATTTGTGCGTATTAGTAATTAATTATCACTGCTTTCCGGTGAAGGAAAACATCGTGACGAAACATACACACCCGAGAAATGTTTAAAAACAAAGTTCTTGCAGGTGTGTGTAGCCCTCCAAAACGCACTTGTCCAGCGCGTTGGACTATGGCCTAAAACTTTCTCATTCTGTGAGAAAACCCATGCCCAGAAGTGGGATGAATTTTAGAAAATAGAAACACCCTACAGACAGACACAAGCTCAAATTTCATTTACAGTATATGTAATAACACGGCGCCCGTCTAATCTATTACAAACATAATATGTAGGAGCAAAAAGTTGTTTATCCAATTAAGAGGTAATGCCTCCCAGCTATTGTTCGAGTGTTATCCAATAACTATTTCAAGTAATTCGATTGGACTATATCCATCTGATATTTTGTAGTCAGCTCGAGTAATGAGTCACTACATATTATAAAACAAAGTCGCTTTACGCTGTCTGTCCCTATGTACGCTTAGATCTTTAAAACTACGCTACCGATTTTAATGCAGCTTTTTTAATTGATAGAGTGGTTCAAGGGGAAGGTTTTCATGTATAATACATGTATAATATAGTACAGAAACACCGTCAATTTTTGATTTATGACTTTTATGCGGAACGAAGTTCGCCGGGTCAACTAGTTTATTCATAAATATATTCAGTTGGTTTTTGGATTACATAAGATAGTTAACAGGGCGCCAACAAATGAGTATGATGGTTATGAAGTTCTAAGTGTGTGGCCACTGCTACACATCTATTTTTAGACTCAATTATCTGAAGGTTACGGTCCAGTAGAGTATCATTATCATCACCTATTTCTAGTGTAAAACAGTTTTTGGGTGCGCTACTTTTATATGAGAAGACCATCTTAGTCTTAAAAGGTAGCGACGCAATTATGAATCATTATAATGTAATTGCATAGAAATATCGGCAAAAATAACTCAATATAATATTAGTTCTAAATAATGTATTACAACTATGATTGCCTCCAAATCTGACCTCGGTTCCATGTGACGTTGCTTACAGATGTCCAAGGGCGGCAGTAACCATTTACTATCAGGTGAATGCTACGCCCGTTTGCTATTTCAACTTTATAAAATATATCCAGGCAGTGAATATCAGGCTGCATTCTTAACAACTGACTTTACAAAATGACAACGCAATGTCATGATAAGGAAATACTCCGACAATATTGAACGAATTACTTTTACCATTTTAGGCTCGGTATTACAGGCAGAAACTTTTCCATAACTCACGAGGCAACAAAGAAATCCGTGCCAAGCAGGTGGCTACAATTGTGAAAGACGCCATAATTGTAGAACTTGCCACAACCACTATTGCTCCCCACAAACGCACCAAGCATCCATTGCTCGTTTTGATAACGACCTCAAGTACATCTTCATACAAAACTGTCGATGTATTGTCACAACACGATGTTTACGAGTTAAGGACGATTTAGTGTGGTTTTAGTGAAGGTAGAGCTAAGAAATTTGGTAAATTGCGCCTTTCCGTTGCGTGCTACGTGCCTCCAAAATCGTTGTCACCCTATTTCGTCTTATTTACAACATCGACGTGGCTTTTATCAAGTTGTTAATTCCCTTAATTCGTTTAAGGTGACTGACGTCGGCTAATGGCGTAGATTCAGACAGATAAATGCAAGTTGGCAGCAAATAAAGAGGGGTCTACTGTTGGGAATCTGAAACGTGAATTGAATGGAATAGTGTTCAAATGAAATTATTAGGCTTAGGAATTTAAGTGACTACTTTGAAATAAGTAATATGCCAACTTAATTACTATAGCGTTATGTAACTGAACAATATTTAGAGCCCAATTATTTTTACATTTCTATATGAGCTACTTTTGTAAATGGCTGAACCAATTATGATGATAGTTTGCAGGTGTATTGAATTTTTTCTATGAACATTTGACTTCTGTACGCACTAATCAAATAAGCAAGGTGGTAAGACTAGTGTAGTTCGACGTAGGGAGTACCACCGGCACCCCTATTTCTAGCGTAAAGCGTTTCTTGCGTTTCGTTAGAAGGGTGGTTGCCGGCACACATGAGGCGACCATTATAGTCCTTGGGATTGACTTCAGATGGAACCCATATTCTGTATGTATTTGATTAAAGATGTCCATGGGCGGCAGTGACCACTTATCATCAGGTGGACTGCATGCTCGTTTGCTACTTCAGTCAGATAAAAAGCGGCAAGGCAAATACATCACCTGTAAAAATTTCAATTGTCTGGATATTACGGTTCATGAGATACAGCTTAGTAACAGGCAAACGGAAAGTCGGCCAGACCTAAAATCATAGTTTAAACCAATCAGATTTCACGTATTTACAAATATTAAATTCATTTACAGTACGCTTTTTACACGGCTTTTATTTGATGACCTGAAACCTTTATTCTATACAGATAAACCTATAGAACATCGTAATTTACAAAATTGGTTCAAATCAGATCCATTCATTCGAATTCAAAAGAGATTAGCTGGTACTGGACATTTCTTGATGGATTAAACCATTTAAAATTTAACAATATTTCAAATAAATATTAAAGTTGATTTTAAAATGTCATTGCATTAGATAAATTACTAAGTAATCGCCCGTTACGTTTTAGTGAAACAGTTACTATTAGCCATCCCAGTAATGGCTTGGTGTAGGGATGGGGAAATTATTATCAAGTTAACGATAAGTTTATTTAACTTAGTTTTAAATCGTTTTTATCGATAATTTAATTTTAAATAGTTAAGATTTTTTTGTTAAATAGGCGTGTATTTTATTGTGGTAGGCACAAATGTATTGATAGTTTAATTGGATGTATTAGAGTTTTTGATTATTTTCTTCAATGATTTTATTCTGCGTCTTCAAACAATTAAAATCTAATTTTATTCTTTCAATAAGAGATATTATAGAAATACAATAGTGTGATAAAAATCATATTTAAAAATTAAAACGATTAGATATTTTTTCAAAAGTTATTCTCTATATATACTTTATAATATAAATAATATGCAATGCCGTGCTTTTCGAAATATTTATAGCAAGAGGCTTTCAATGCTAGTAAAATGATTTACAGTCATTCTGTCAATTTCTACTCACACAATAGCTTAAACGGTCAGTGCGTTGTTCTTACACTATGATAAATATGAAATATTACCTATGATTGTCTATGATTTATATTGTCTATTGTTTGCCACGATTCATGGTTATGATTTCTTAATGGGAAAACAGATATTCAATGACATATGTAATCTTAGTGCAATAAAAAATAGAAGAAAGGCCTAAGATTCTTTGGAAGTCGATATTGTATAATATAAATCCTAGTTTATTACTAATAACTGTGGCTTTTACAAATAACAATACAGATTTTGTAATGACATTTGTATCGATTTTATTATATTTTTATATGTGTATCTGTCTCTACGACATTATCAATACACATTCTAGGCTCATAGCCCCCTTGCTATTGGAGGGGAGCTTTATGCTCTACGCGGGGAGGGGCTGCGGGAGCGGCCAGGCACCGGCGGGTTCGCGGATGACTGCGAAAGCTTACCCGTGTTCCCGCCGTACGGTGCGATGAGAAAACACAGTGGGCGTTTAGCCAGTAAGAGTCCGGCATAACCCAGCTGCCGCTCCAGGTGACTGGATATCCATGAGGATTACCCACTAAAAAAAGAAGGCTCACAGCCCCACAGTAGGATTTTCTCCCGTGTCGTGGGGGCCATGGACATACAAAGACGAATACACAAACACCCAGACCAGAACAGAAATCTAAACTCTTCATTCAGATACGTATCTGGGAGGGAATCAAACCTAGAACCACTGCGTGTCAGACCGGTGTGGCGACCGCTCCGCCACGCGGGTCGATAGACATTACCCCATCACTAGTACAGACCGCAGGTGTGGCGCTTACGTTACATTACTGATAACGAGGAATGTCGATATTCTTTCCAATCGAATACATATCGACTCGTAATACAACCGTATCGGTTTACGCCTATCGAATGGAACAGATTCTGCGGTTAGCGGTAGGGGATATTTGAAAACGAAATGTTTTTCATATAAAACCGTAAGGCCGTAGGAGCGGCTTCAATAGATCTCGACTGGTCTTAGTTAAGCAACGTCGGGCGCGGCCGAGATTTGGATGGATGGCCGTTAGTGGAGAAATTACTTGCATGTTGTACTTCGGAAGGGCTAGTCGAGCACTGGGTTCAATCTTGTCAGAAGCTGTTTTGAAATGACACTGGTTGGTCACTGTTACGTCTACCATCAATCTGCAATGGAAAAAAGAGGTGGTGTATATACTTGGCCTCCTCTATTTATGGGGTTTACTTAAATTCATGTCAATTTATCCTCATCACTGCCGTTGATTGTAGCCGATGCATTAACTAGGTGGTAGAAGTGCCTGTAGGTCCGAAACCAGAATAGGGCTACGGTACCCTCTGCCTGTCGTAAGAGGCGACTCGGCTCGGTGGGAGCTCGAACCGTCCGGCCAAGCGACCCCGGTAAGGACAGCAGAAGGTGCGGTGAGCGTTTCACGCCCACCAGGGAAGAGCCCAAAAGGGCATCGCGCTTGGAGGACTCCGGTTGTGTTCAGTTGGAGATCCCGGAGTCCTGCGTGGAGGACTCCGACTACTGAGGGTGGCCACCGGGGAGGCTTTAGTGCGTAAAAAAAGCTCGTAGAACTAAGGTAATTGACCAGAGAGGTACCACCATCATACCTATTTCTAGTGTTTAGCAGTACTTGCTTTACGGTAGAATTGTGTGATTGCCGGTTCGCTTTCATTTGAAGTGACCATCTTAACTCGCGGGAGTAGCAATGCACCTATCCACACACGATTTGAGAAAATGTGATTGAGTGCAGATTGAACCCTTCTTTTACATGAAGAACTGGATGTATTAGTTTCATCTCGATTTTTTCTGTAATGTAAACAAGTGATAATTAATTTACAATCCACACACGATTTGAGAAAATTCAGTGGCCTGGGATTCGAACCCGGACCATCAGGTAAGCGGCCGAGGTTCAACCATTAAGCTTCCACTGCACAATAAAAGTGCCCGATCTTAAAAGGCTACAAAATGGGCTTTATACACTTGCAGTGCTAACAGAACCTTTCGTGGCCCTCAGGCGTCTGTGGCATTCGACGTTACTTTAAAAGTGAGTTTGTTTCATATTCACATCTCTCTCATCAACCCATTATTGGCCCACTGCTGGACACGGGATTTCTCTCAGAATGAGAGAGTTTAGGCCATAGTCCACCGCGCTGGCCGAGTGCGAATTGGTGGACTTCACACACCTCCGATTATTTTTTAAGAATTCTCGGGTGTGGGTTTCCTCACGACGGTTTCCTTCACCGAAAAGCAGTGATAATTAATTTCTAATACGCACATAAATCAGTGGTGCACACCTCCTAGGACTTTTTTTTAAGATTTCTTAGATGTATAGGTTTTATGACGTTGTTTTCCTTTATCAAAAAGCGGTGATTAATTTCTAAGAATTAATTTCTAATTTTAGAAAAGACAGTGGTGTGTGCCTGGGTTTGAACCTCGGACCCCCCGATCGAGACGGCAAGTTTAAACCATTAGGCTATTACTGCTCTCACATATCGCATACTCACATAACTATACATTTATAAGGCTTATTTGCAAACGTATCGCCACTTCGAAAACTAACTATAACAAGCTTACTCTACAAGTTAACACCAATTTTTCGTAAGACTTGTGGCAAATGTTGGCAATAAGTGGCAAATCGTTAGCCCCGGAGTGCCTGTTAAGCAACTTCACGAGTGGCAATGTTGACTTATTACGTTAGTTGGCAAACCTTATGCCATAAGTTGCCAATAAGCGATGATTGGCTACTTATGCCGTAGCAAGTTTCTGTTATGATTTAAAGTAGATTTGTTATAAAAAAATGTTTTGAAACACACGCTTTCTATACTCATAGCCCCACAGTAGCATTTTCTCCTGTGTCGTGGGTACTATGGACACACACAAATCGAACCCGGGACCCATTGCGCGTCAGACAGGTATGGTAACCGCTGCGCCACGCGGGTCGTCAATTTGTGGTTAAAAAATATATTATTTTGATCTGAAAACTTCTTTAACTTTGCGAGATTTTTGGATGGAGGTAAATCAGCATGTTCACGATGCTCCGCGTTATAAAGAGAACTCCGGAATCTCCAAAGGGACGCAAGCGGAGTCCTTTGAGCGTGTTACCTCATCGGGCTCTTCCCAGGTGAGTCCTTCCCGGGGTCACCTGGCTGGGGTTTTGCCGCTAGCAACCCCGGAAGTCCATTTAGTCGCCTTGTACAACAGGAAGGAGATATCGTAGCTTTATTCTGATCGCGGATCTACAGGGACATCATCAACATGCTAATATTTACTTACTATACTCATAACTATAGATATACTTTATTTGGTAGCGACATTAAAAATTTGGAAAATCCAAAAGTGCACGACTCAATTTTTGACAATTTGTCAATTGTTTTTCGTTTATAAATATTAAATGACACTAAATAAGATAACCATTTTCAATACAAACTAATGCATAGAAGATATCAAGCCAATAAAAAAAAACTGATGGAATTAATTATTTTTTTGCAAGCTATCGTGTTTCATACAAAATCGTTTTTCAAGCCAAATTTTAAATCCACTAGGCTAGTAATTTAGTAGTCAAAACTACACGAGATTAAGTAAAGAAAATAAAAGCGAAAAGAATATAAACCATGTTTTTTCGGCTAAGGTTTACGAAAATTTGGTTAAATGAATAAAAATAATAACAAAATAGTCTATTTATTTCCATATGATAATATATTTACACACTTTATAGATAAAACAATCAATTCTATGTACATTATATACAAAATAAATCATTAAAAATAAAAAAAAAATATTTCTTATCTTTTTTATTTTTTTTTTAATATAACAAAATTAAAATAAAATGAGAGTCTGCCTCTTAGTTAGAGCTCGACTTCTCAACCAGGAGGTGTGAGTTTCGAATTTCAGGTACGCAGCTCTGATTTAAAAAAAAACATGTTTTAATACTTATTTATGAGAAAATTTATAAATAATATTATTTAATATTTTTTTTATTTTTTTGGTAGTGTGTTTGTTTATATTTTTTTCTTTTTTTATATATATAGGTACATTTTGTAATTAGTTTTTGTTTTTATATTTTGTTAATTTAATTAATTAGAATACTGTTTAGTTGGTGCCCATTGTAATCTATTCTTATAAAAAAATCGTGACAACCCTGCAAGCTGAAGAGTTCTAAAAAAAGTTATCAAAGGAGTGAGAAATCTCCCATTTTGCAATGTCTATCATTCTGCTTGAAGACCCCTACCCAGCAGCGAAACTATTACAGATTGACAGGGACAATAAAATTAAATAAACAATGACGAAAGAATTACATAAGGAACTCCGTCAGTTTATAGCATTTCAAATACTCACCTGACTATAACCACAGTACTAGCATCTACAGTATTCTAACTTCTTACAAACGCACGAAACGCAAGTTGTACCTACGCGCCACGATTTCGGTATGCTAGCGAATGTGCCATAGTGGCGAGCGGGCGATGTGACGTTTTTTAAGCAGTGGATCTTTTTATTTAAATAATAATGTAGCGAAGAGCAGTTGTAAACTATTAGGCTGTTTTTGATTGCTTTAATTGTGCATAAACACGTCCAGTGTTAATAATTTTTGTTTTGCTTGGTAAAATATTATTCAGTGTGAAATTTATACCTATTAATTGTGTACGATTTATTATTAAGTTTCTTAAATATTAAAAGAACGCGTTGTTTTTTACCTTAATCTACTGAATAAAATACATAATAAGTAAGAAGTAGTCAGAGAAGAAGAAGAGAAAGAGAAAGTCAAGTATAAAAATGTATTAAAATACTTTAGGCGGGTAGCCTTAACGCGAACTCTCGTCCAGCGCGTCTGTAGGTATAAAATTCAGGGACAGGGCAGAGTTAGACTACTGTATGATATTAATACTGTGCTATAACCAAGAGCGCTATCAAGAGAAAGCCACTCGGATATCTTAATACTAAATCTTGTACTAGGCAATTACTTTTAATAACACTTATTCCCGTCTGAGTGTAGTTATTTATTGTATCCGTTTATAGTACCGTCGCTAGTGTAACTCTTTTTGGGGGTTTAACGACGCTTCTATTTTCTTTAAACATTATGTGAAGTTAACAATAAATAATGGCCCGTTGTTTGGTTCATATTTGTACAATATGTTACGATAAAAAAACCATACAACATATTTTATGAGCAGATTCGGGTGTATTAAAATAACTCGAAAATTAATAAAATTTTATTGAATTTGGGGAATATGTCCAAAATTTGTCCAAAGACAATATTGAGTTTAGTTTTTGAATTACGCTCGAATTTCGACCGTTGCGACGGGTGACCAGTCAGCTTAAACTTTTAGGATAAAATCGTACTCGTCGGTGCTCAACCGCAGACAAGACTCTATGGTCCATTATAGATGTCTATGGTCGGCAGTAGCCGCTTACCATCCGTTAGACTGCAGGGTCGTTTGTTTCTTCAGAAGTTAAAAAATCCATAGACAATGAACACTTAACACCAGGTAGACTGTATGTCCATTTGAATCTTACAAACATTACAAAATTTGTGAGGATGGAAAGATGCAAGAACATAGTCATATTCCAATCAAATTTGAGCAAAAAAAATTATGTCCTGAATTACACTTCTTAATATTGTAAACTTACCCAAGCAACAGGAAGCTAATACAAAATAAAACCTAAAATCATCGTCAACTACCAACTTTTGAGAACGGATCTTAAGTTAGAGTGAGAGAGGCATTTTTTTTTGATGGAAAAACCCTTCATGGGTTCCTCTCTGTGTGTGTGGAACTGCGGGTGCGCTAGTAGCATTCGTTAGCGGTCCCGGCGATGTCTGCCCGCATCAGGGCCCGTGTCTTTTTGGAATGGAGCTGGAGTTTCTCCATCCCTCCGTTTTTGAGGTAAATATACCTAAGCCAACCACGTGGCAGAGTGAAGATTGGTAGATTCCACAAACCTTGAAGAACTACTTACTAAGAAATATATCTGAAGCCACTCAGGATTTTTACAATTATTTCAAACAATTTTCTCTGTTTGTATTATATTTTTACTAAAACGGTGACACAATAAATAAAATCAACGCTCTACTGCCTGGTTCTAGAACAAACTACTTGTACCTAAACAACATTAAAAATTTGTAGGTACAACGCAAACGAAATAACACTGTTTACTCCACGTAATACAGCAAATTCTATTAAGAAAGATAAACGTGCAAAGGAAACAATTAAATTGGTTTTTAAACTAGCAATCAAGGGTAAACACTATAAATCTACCCGCATTGCTGTATCCATATTTATGTGGGGAAAAACACCGAAACAAAATGAAATTCCCTAATTACTTTTTCGAAACACGTAGCCGGTATAGACCGTTATTTTTACAACCAGCGATTGCAATTTGACAGTTATTGTGGCAATAAGGCGTGCGTATCACAAACACGGCGGCCATTTTGTGCACGACGTGAATTCAAAATGGCGATGACAGAATATGTTTTAATTAGTGCTCATTTTTGTTAAGATGCAACCTGTGTTTTCGGTTGCGTAATAGTTAGTTATGGGGTGAAAATGTAAAAGTTACTTTAAACTAAGTTTAAAGGCAGAAATGTCCTCAAATTACATTTACTTTGTTTTAGTGAGGTGTTTGCCTTAATTATTATGCTTAATGATAAAATGGACATTTTAAATAAAAGGTGTACCGCGTTTCACCTTTTACAACGCATTTAATAGAACTGACTTGCATAAGAATTAGATTTTTCTAATGGCTTTGCTTGCTTTTTTAACAAAGGAAAGAATATGTCTGAAAAAGTATGTTGAAGTAGGTCAGTGTTTCCCAAAGTGGGCAATAAAACCTTCTTTTAAACACTTGAGGCTCACGGCGAGACGCTAAACGCCCAAAGAAAATTAGAACTTATGAGAATCCTTGTCTGCAAATAGCAAGTCTTAGTATGAAATATAAATAAAATATGAGCAGTGATAGCCTAATGGTTGAAACTTGCCCTCTCGATCGGGAAGTCCGAGGTTCAAACCCAGGCACGCACCAATGATTTATGTGCGTATTAGACATTAATTATCACTGCTTTTCGGTTAAGGAAAACATCGTGAGGAAACCTACACAACCGAGAGTTCTTTAAAAAAAAGTTCTCGGAGGTGTGTGAAGTCCACCAATTCGCACTTGGCCAGCGCGATAGACTATAGCCTAAAACTCTCTCATTCTGAGAGAAGACCCGTGCCCAGCAGTGGGACAATAATGGGTTGACAAAGATGATATACATGTTCATACGAGGCTTTAGGAGTTAATTCTCCATGGTAGCAACGCATCTGTGGTCGATCTAAGGTAGGAATAGGATATAGGAAAGGTAAGATGTTTTTTATAAAAGACACATAGAAGAGGTCTTCATGTGGCCACCACCTGGTTGATTTTCATGGTGTTTGATGGTGATATGAAAGTTGCCGGTAATTATTTTCTATTTCCCCCATATATTTAAAACAACATATATGTCGGCGCGACACCGCGTATTTATGAAAAACACGTCGCCGATAATAATTATTTTAGTTAGTTTAAAGATCGAAAATTGTTTGTTTATTGAATTACCAACATTCAATGCTTTTTAGAATTATAATTTAGTTTACCCTCCATAAATTTGTTATTGTCACACCACCAAACATTGTTATAAAAAGGCGAGCGAACGCCGGTAGAAAAAAAATCTTGTTTAACCGTCGAAGCGATCGGACCTCCTCAACTGTGAATAAATCGAAGAAGTTTATTCCTGTGTTTTACTTGAAATCTTCAAGAATGAGTGATACCTAATCAAGACACTCCTGGCCTTCCTGACGTCACATCACCTTCTCACTTCGTTATATATAAGTTGAAGAATGCGCCTAAATAGAACAGATGATAAAATCAAAAGAAGATGCATGGAATTTGAGTGCCTTCTCAAAATTACACCTTAGTCTCATAAACCCAATTTTTTGTCTGTATCCAGATCTTTCGACGAACCGTCTGTTATATTATCTAATATTTATAGTTACTATAGCATAAGTTGGCTTTGTGTTTATTGTTAGGCAACAATAGGGTAACCACGTCATAGAGAAAATCTTGGAAAGTCTGGTCAGGAATTTTCTCTGTTGCTACTAATTGAGTCTGTAAATCCGATGTACTATTAATACAAACAAATACCATAATATAATGGCTTACTTATGTTATGGTATTTGTGCGTGGCCAGGCCGAATTAAGCCAACGCCAATAGCTAAATTAATTACTGATATTTGGCTGACCGGGAGTTGAACCGACAACGCATGCAAGCACGTCAGACTAGTATTAGACAACCTTTTCCATTTTTAGTAGAGAACTTCCAGCAGACTAGAATATCATGTTTATTGTTGCTACGTGACAGTTCTTTGCTTAAATTGGGTTTGTAAGGCTTTAAGTTTTGTTGAAGAAAGTCTAATTACAAATTTTAATTTTTTTCACGTTTACTTTATTTTTAAAATTGGTAATGTTTCGTTTCGTTGGGTTTCGTCAATCTATTATTGTCCCACTGCTTTTAAAAGACTCTCGGGTGTGTAGGTTTGCTCACAATGTTGTCCTTCACCGAAAAGCAGTGATAATTAATTTCTAATACGCACATAATTTAAGAATAATCAGTGGTACGTGCCTAGGTTTGAACTTCGGACCTCACGATCGAAAGACAAGTTTCAAACAGGCTATCACTGCTCTGTATCTCGAAGTATGGGTACCCTCCACTAACGTAACGAATGACCTAGGCAGCTCAGACAAGGGCGGACATAAACAATAAAGTGATAAGCCTAAGGCCGAGATAAAAATTGGGACCTCAGAAATTTCGGTGCCTTTTGGAAACAAACCGCGTATTAAATCTTTTTTATTCTTTGATTTTAAAGGTGGTAGAACCAGTGTAGTGTCCCTGTAGCCTCAGGGTCAGAATAAGGCTACGGTATCCCCTGCCTGTCGTAAGAGGCGACTAAAACGGGCTTCCGGGGTTGCAGACGGCTAGAGTGGGAGCTCGAACCGTTCGGTCAGGCAATCCCAGGAAGGACGGCGGTATGTGTGGTCGCATACCGTCGTAAAGACTAGACGGAGCGGTGGGCCCAGCCGCCCATCTGGGAGGAGCCCGATGGGGTAGCGGGCTCGGATGATTCCGGTTGAAGTCGTTTCGAGATCCCGGAGTCCTCCTTTTCAGCGCCGAGGACGGCCACCGGGGAGGTTTGAGTGCGGTAAAAATCCCACATAACCCTGCGTCGCTCCCACGGCGTCGGGTACCTTTGGAAGGTTTCCCCCTCGAAAACAAACAAAAAAAAAAGAACCAGTGTAGTTCGACCGGGAAAGTACCACCACGACGTATTTCTAGCGTGAAGCATTTCTTGCGTTTCGATAGAAGGGTGTGGTTGCCGGCACACTTACACATGAGGCGACCATCATAGTCCTCGAGAGTAGCAACGCATTTGTGATTGACTTCAGATTGAACCCATGTTCTGTATGTTCTGTATATTACAGATGTCCATGGGCGGCAGTGACCACTTACCATCAGGTACTGCATGCTCGTTTGCTACTTCAGTCAAAAAAAAACCTGCGTCGTGTTAAGTTATGCAGGTGTCTAAATACACCATATCGTTACCGTATATCGTATATTGATATACTCAATCGATTGGTTCGATTCTTGGTGAGGCAGTCAAAAGTAGTCTTCACACATTTGGTGCCGTCCGAAGTTGGATGTATCTTGATGACCACTAATGATAGTCTCAGTTGAGGTCGTGTTCCGATCCGGTGGTAAGAAAAAATATTGTGACTGACAATTTATAAGTTGACAGTTGCGATATTTTTGCTACCATACCTGTCTGACGCGCAATGGATCCCGGGTTCGATACCCGGCCAGACAGGTATCTAAATGATGACTTTAGATTCCTGTTCTGGGTCTGGGTGTTTGTGTATTTGTCTTGTGTCCATCCATGGTCCCCACGACACAGGAGAAAATCCTATTGTAAGGCTATGAGTGTAGAAAACGTGTGTGTTTGTGTATAAGTGCCCCCGTATGCCTACAAAATAAAGACATTTCATGTCACTATTGGCTAAAGATTGACTTCAGATTGAATCTGAGACACTGCTCATGGACATCTGTTAGCAACTTTATCCAGAATTTAAATTCTATCTGAAGTTGATCACAGATGCATATCTGTTTCCACTGGTTCTAACTGGTACTAACTGGGTTGACTCGTATGAAAGTGATCTGGCAATCACACATTTCCATCGAAACGTAAGAACTGCTTCCAGCTAGAAATAAGTGTGGCGTTGGAACCTCCCTAGTACCATTTACGTTCTCCACCTTACGTGTTATAAAAATTCGTTAATATATCACTGTCCCACAGCTTGGACACTCCGTCTTTTTTCAGGTTGGGAGAGTTTTAGGCCAAATTTTTAAAGAACCCTCGGGTTTGTATGTTTCCTCACGATGTTTGTCTTTACAGTAAAGTAGTAAAATAAATAAAAAAAATATTATAACGACATAATTTTTGAAAAATCTGTGGTATGTATGTATATTCGCACCTTTGATCGCAATTAAATGTAGCCCGGGATTCAAACCTCGGACTCTCGATCTAGAGGCTACGTTTCAACCATTAGGCTCACTGCTCTATATCTGCATATAACTCTATTACTATGTCCACAATTTGTATCAAAACAATATAGTTTGTGCCTTAACCTCCTTCTGGGTGAAGGGAACATTCTTAAAGCCTGGCCTAGGTTCATTTCCTTTGACACGTCTGCAGTCTTAGCTACTGTTTCCATTGTTTATTTATATTACAATTAAATCTAAAAGTTAAATTGCTTTTTAATACTGATGCAAAAAAAAAACGGTACAATTAACTTTGAATTGACACATAGTTTGTGTGTAAGACTGAAGTAGTAAAAGAGTATGCAGTCGTTCTGATAAGGTTCCACTATTGGATATCTATATTGGATATCTTGGGTAGCTATAACAAATCCCTAATAAGATTAGAGTCCTAAGGTTGACCACATCTATATATTAACACGTGAAAATTAATACGTGAAGCAAAAATTTGAGATTCGTTTTTAACATACTTGCCGCAAACGGAGGAGTATGAAATTACGCATGGTTAAAGCTGATTTAGAGAAAGATTGCGCAATGCTAATATTTTTTCATATAATGCATAGAACATACATAAATCAATTAAAACACAATACACTACTACCTTGCATTTGGAACAAACACATTACGCATGTGTAAACGAAATAGAACATTCAATGTCTTACTATGAAAACACATAACGTCAAAAATGTCAGATGTCTATGTCAAAATACCCGCTATTGCTTTTAAATACATCTTAATTAATAAACCCCTTTTTTCCTTTAACGGGTGCGTTCAAAATGACTTAAAAATTATTACAATTTATATTAATTAGAGAAATATTGGTGCTACTTTGGACAATATGAAGTTTAGTTTTTTAATTTAAATATCTATCGAATTTCGACGGTTGCGACTGGTGACTAGTATGCATTATTACGTCTGAAGTCTAAGTCTGAAACCCCTTCATATCAGAACGTTTTGCGTTCTGATATGAAGGGGTTCTTAACACCGATGTTAAAGGTAACAAATAGGAGAGGCTTTAGTTCCCTCAGAATCTCACCACAGACGGTTCTAAAATTATTTCTACTCCTTTTAAACATCAAATAATAATTATGTGCACTACTTTCCAAAGGCTAATATCATTATAACGTAATAGATAAATAGTTAGATATTACCATGTGGACATCGAATACAAAATAAAATGCATTATTGTTACAACAACAAAGAATTCAATTTGTTCATTTACAACGACATATTTCTCGTGTGTACGTGGACACGATGCCATAATGTTGCAAATGTGCACGGGAACCTGTTTACACCGTAGGACAAAGTATGGGTACACGGCATATGCATTAATTATGACATATTTAAATATTCATGATCTATATATTAATACGTAAAGCAAAAACTTGTGATTCGTTTTTAAGATGGTTGCCGCAGACGGAGGAGTATGGAATTACTCACGGTTATAGTTGATGTAGAGAAGGATTACGCAATGCTAATATTTTTAAAATAATGCATAAGACATACATAAAATCAACTTAAAAGACATTACGCACACTACCTTGCATTTGCTCTAGCCAAGAAACAAAAAATCAGAAGCAGTACTACTTTTTAAATAGTAAATACAAATACGTTATTAACCTATATTATATTTAAGTTATTTTTGTACGCGTACTTAAAGGTCAACATTTAAGACAGGCCATTACAGAAATGGAAATAAAAAACAAGCGCTTTTCTAATAATAATCGGTAACTAGGTGATTATAACCATAATAGAAATCTGCGTGGGCGGTTATTTTTCTTTACGTAACCTTAACGGAAACTGATATAATTGACCTATAAAATATAATTTAATATTCGGAAATGGCAAACACGCATGTTGTTTACCTTTTTTTATCTGACTGGAGTAGCAAACGAACATGCAGTCCACCTGATGGTAAGTCACTGCCGCCCATGGACATCTGTAATCAACTTCATACAGAACATGGATTCCATCTGAAGGCAATCACAGATGCGTTGCTACTCCCGAGGACTATGATGGTCGCCTCATGTGAGAGTGTGCCGGCAACCACACCCTTCCATCGAAACGCAAGAAATGCTTCATGTTAGAAATAGGTGTGGCGGTGGTGCTTCCTAGGTCGAAGTACACTGGTTCTACCACCTTCAAAACCACTAGGTAGCGGTAGTGTCTCTGTGCATACTAGTATTTTGCGTTACATTTGACTAAATACGGTATTTTTTGGCAACATACGCTTCACTATGATAAGTAGTAAATAAACTATTTATGTAATTATGTAATTGCACAGTTCCAAGCTGCTGTTTCTGCCAAACACACACGTATACACAAACACATGTATATTTTTTTTCTTCTCGGTGTATATTTTTCTCAGTCCACAAGTGTAGCCTGCATCAGGTGTACCCCCGATATAATCGACAGGCGAGTACTGTATACTGGGACATTCAAAGAGATTTTGTGCTCAGATAAATTTCTGTGACGTAAAACAGGCGATTTAAGCTAAGTTTTAATGCAAGTCCAAACTAAAATGGATTTGGGTATATAATAATTTCTTGTAAATACGGTTAAAACATTTATTTTCTCAAAAGATTTACACAAATCACTCACAGAGAAAATTACAAAATAACATAAAAAATGTCAACTGACGTAGGTGATGAAGAGGGTAGGTGTGATAACAATAGGTTGATAAGTCAGTTGGATTTTTAAAAGCAAATCTAAGGAGTTGTTTACTTAGGCCTATGGCTTGGTGAATATTAACGTGGAATGTTTTTACTTTGCATACGCCAGTTTATAGGTCTTTATAAAGAAATATGTAAAAACAGTACAATAATATGTGTGTATGCTTGTAAAGTTATATCTATTTATGGAAAATTTAAATAGAAAGGCAAAGGGTTTGCTAGGTTGTAGAACCGGTGCAGTTCGACTGGGAGGATACCACCGCCACACTTATTTCTAGTGTGAAAGAATTCTTGCGTTTCGATGGGAGGGTGTGGTTGCAGGCACACTTTTATATGAGGCGACTTTCTTGGTCCTCGGCAGTGGCAACGAATCTGTGATTGACTTCAGATTGACCATTTACCATCGGGTGGACTGCATGCTCGTTTGCTACTTAATTTGAAGAAAAAATAGATAGGTGCTAAGATTAATTATGTAATATCAGTTCATAATTATATGGACAAACAGAAGAGACTTAACTATGTTATCCAATTCTTAGAAAAAGTATCTGATCGATACTTACCCGCTTTCTAAGAATTCGATAATATAATCCCGATAATTTAAACAATATTCTCAAATCTCTGGCAGCAACAGCCTTATAGGGATTCATTTATTATTTATGCGATTAGAAGACTAGTAATATCCTATAACAGAATTTCAAAAATAGGCGCTTCCGACAAGATTATAGAGGGGTCTTCCAACACCCTTTCCCAACTTTCTATACAATTCCTGGTATACCGGATCAAACTTATAACTTAACTTAAAAACTGAAGGTAAAATAATGAATAAATGTTTACTGTGCTGCTGTGTAAATATTTCGAGAAAATCTTTTAAATGTATTTTAAAAAACTATGTAAAAACGGGTATATATTTACCCTTAGCGAAAACGAGTGTAATTTTAAAAAATTGGATAAGTAGGTAACTTTTTTTTGTTCAAATTTTTACAAAAGGGTAATTTAACTAAAAAGTGACATTAACTAACTAGTTAATGTCACTTTTTAATTTTTTTCTATAAAAAATTCTGTTCAAGAAAAAAAAACGTATTTATTTTCTTCGTTTTAGGTCTTGGATTGAACTTCTTTAACAATTTGTTGCGGGCAGGTACATTGGGAGCTTGAACCGTCCAGCCAGGCGATCTCGGGAAGGATGGCGGTACGTATGGTATACCGTCGTAAAGACTAGACGGAGCGGTGGGCCCAGCCTCTCTCCTGGGAGGAGCCCGATGGGGCAACGCGCTCAGAGAATTCCGGTTGCGTTCCTTTGGAGATCCCGGAGTCCTCTTTGTAGCGCCGAGGATGGCCACCGAGGGGAGGACTTTAGTGCGGTAAAAATCCCACATAACCCTGTATCGCTCGCACGGCGTCGGGTACCTTTTGAAGGTTTCCCCATTGTCATAAATTACATATATGCCTAATTTAAGCAAAATATGATCTGCAGATTTTGCGCAAAAGAGTATACCTCCATACCACCATGAAATCTCACAGAATTTCCTATTTATATTATTTATGAGATTTACAGATAGCGAGAACTGTCGATTTTTATCACATGTATGCCAGCGAAATTAAATTCATACGTTGTTATCCGACGATCAACATTTTATATTACCTGCATATTTTTTGTATGAATCTGCAGCGGAAATTGTATAAAATTTAATCTTTAGTCCATTGGAAACAGGAAGCTGTGGCTTATTAAGGTTTTAACCGACTGACTTCGAATGACGAGAATGTGCTATGTTTGGCTGTAGGTATTTTGGTGGTTGTGTCAGAAGCAGGGTTTTTAAACTTGTATGTATGTATTGTCCACCAATCTGCACTTGGCCAGCGCGGACTATGGCCTAAACTCTCTCATTCTGAGAGAAGACCCGTGCCCAGCAGGGGGACAATAATGGGTTAATGAGATGTATGTATTAGTGATGTATCAAATACTATTATTTAAACATTTGCGAATGCCAATATCTCTGGCCGACATTCACGAATGCGAATGCAAATGCGAATATTCTTGATGTAGATTTGGCAACCTGTTTTTTTGGTCAACAAATCGACCCGCGTGAGCGGTTACCATGCCAGTCTGACGCGCAATGGGTCCCGGGTTCGATTCCCGGCCAGACAGGTCTCTTAATGGTGAGTTTAGATTCATGCTCTGAGTCTGGGTGTTTGTGTGTTCGTCTTGTGTGTGTCCATGGTACCCACGACACAGGAGAAAATCCTAGCGTGGGGCTATGAGTGTAGAAAGCGTATAAAGCGTAAAGCGTTCAACTTTATAGATATAGAATTTTAATTTTTTTTACTACCTATAACTATTCTGCATTTGATATAAATACAAAACAAACATACTACATATAAAATTGTTAGTAAAATATTGATATTATTTTAGGCACATTTTACTGTCACAACTATAAAAATTCATAAGCATGTAAATAAAAACGAATAGGCGTGATTTATAGCAATAACTCCATAACATCTATAGTAATAAATTCAAATAATTTCCGTTTACTATCGCTAGTTCATGTCAGTACTGGGAGTTCATAAAAACTGGCGAGTCTAGGTTTATTTATATCAAAAGCATCTCGAGAATCAGGTTGTGGAGGCTGTATAAGCGTGGCGGGGGAGGGAGACAGACATAGTGGTATGTAGAGCGTGCGATAAGGATGGGTAGAGGCGCGTGGCAGCAAAAAATTGCTGTGAGGGCTTGATTAGGCTAGCGAGATCCTTAGCCTGTGAATGTGTGCATTGTTTCTATGTATAGTATGGTGGATGCTTTAAGTTAGAGTTTTAATCTTGGAAGTGGTTTTACGGTGATTTAATTTTCGAAAAGCAGTAAAGGACTTAGTAACAATAAATAAAAACAGTGATATGTTTACTTTCATTTATTACTAGCTATATCTGCTCGAGTTTCTACGCTTAAATACACCAGAAACCTTCGCGAGCTTTTGAATAATAACTTTGCCAAATATCATCACATGATCAAATGAATAGTTTGCGATTCTATAGAGGACGTACAGACAAACATTCATTTTATTAAGAAGAAGAAAGATTTTGTTTAACAAACTAGCCAAAATATATATAAACCAAAGTCGTCATTCTAAGATTTGTAGACTAAAGTTAGATATAAATTAGATATCCATACGTAATACTAATTTAATTTACATTTTATAATTAAGGCGATAGACCCTTCTTGGACCTCAACTCCGAAAGCACCACCGCCACTTTTGTTCCTGCCTAATAATACCACCAATTTCTGTATTCTGGGTTGAAAGGTATGTGTAATGTATATGTATGGTTAATATAAATTTGTTGTAAGTTGTAATTTTAAGACAATAAAAAGTATTTTTAATTTATCCATCTGTCGTTAGACCACCAATTCGCACTTGGCCAGCGCGGTGGACTATGGCCTAAACTCTCTCATACTAAGAGAAGACCCGTGCCCAGCAGTGGGACAATAATGGGTTGACGACAATTATAGCAAAAAGTTATTTCCTATAGTTTATAGCTCGCGTTTCTATTATTTCGTTCGCAAATATTTATAACACCGTAACCGAACAAAATCTAGCTTGTTCAAGCATTTTTATAGCTTCACGCTTTAACTATACAACCACCTACTGGGTTACAGCTATAAAATAGCCCATAATGTAGCTAAATATATTATAAAGATTAGTTCACTTTTTTTTTTTCAAGCAAACGTTCCTATGAAACTATCCTAGGTATTGCCGGAGAGCTCTGCATGTATTTTTTCATTTTTTTATCTGACTGAAGTAGCAAACGAGCATACAGTCCACCTGGTGGTAAGTGGTCAATGCCGCCCATGGACATCTGTAATTAACTTCATACAGAACATGTGTTCCATTTGAAGCCAATCACAGATGCATAGCTACTCCCGAGGACTATGATGGTCGCCTCATGTGAAAGTGTGCCGGCAACCACACCCTTTCATTGAAACGCAAGAAGTGCTTCACGTTAGAAATAGGTGTGGCGGTGGTACTGCCCCGGTCGAACCACACTGGTTCCATCTTGAACCTAACCTTGGTACGCGTCGTATAAGGGTGTCCCGTACCAGATAGATATAACACAGCAACTCGTAATACTGCGTTTAAGGAGGACATATGCATTTGAAAATTGAAAATGAAATCGAAAAAATCTCTGGTGGTCCCAGGAGCCCCTTAGTCGCTTAGTCGTCTCTTAGGACAGGCAGGGGATACCGTAGCCGTATTTCTACTCCGCAACTACAGGGGACCATCTGGTAGCCCACCTGCCTTATCGTTTGGTTCACCAATAAAATTAATATCGATATTGTATTTATATTCAAAATACCTTTAACAAATTAACGTATTAAAAAATTTTACTAATTAGATAACTTATAACGTCACTTAACTTATAATTAAACCATTGTGTTATTCAAAATCATGTATATTCTGTAATAAGAAGACATAGATACGATATGTTTTGTATATTCCTTTCTCTACATTTCTTCATAATTACCAATTGAAAGAAAGAAAGAAAACATTTTTATTCACGATACACAGAATTTTGCAGGTGGTAGAACCAGTGTAGTTCGACCGGAGAAGTACCACCGCTACACCTATTTCTAACGTGAAGCATTATTTTGCGTTTCGATGGAAGGATGTGGTTGCCGGCACACTTTTATATGATGCGGCCATCATAGTCCTCGGGAGTAGCAACGCATCTGTGATTAACTTCAGATAGAACCCATGTTCTATATGAAGTTGCTTACAGGTGTCCATGGGCGGCAGTGACCACTACCATCAGGTGGACTGCATGCTCGTTTGCTACTTCAATAAAAAAAACACACAATACAAATACCTTACAATACACTGTTACTAAAGAATACAAAAAGCAACAACTATATAAAAAATGTTATCGAGGCTGTCTGATGCAAACGTTACAGAGATTTCCGTTTAATTTAAAAAGTAAGCAAACTCCAGCTTTTACGTCCAAAACATCGCACAGATAAATAATCTAATCCAGTTGTCGGAACAAAGAAAATGAAAGAAAACGAAGACGATGTAACCAAATTGAATCGTATGTACAAATAGGCCTTTAATACGATCGCGTTAAATCGAACTTGTATGCTCCATGTATTATTCAACTATCCAAAATTAGTATTCAACACGCAAAAACTAAGACATTTCCTTTATCATAAACTTTTTAAACTGAATAACAGTTAAAACACGCGCATACTACGTCCAACACAATTCAGTTGTAACCACATATAAACTAAATCCATTGTAATTCAATCCGGAATAATGTAGTAGCATAACAAGTATCAACGACCTTTTTTATACTGTGGTTAATGTATAGGAAAAATTTCTAACTCCGAACGTTCACATTGATAGTACGGCGCTTCTACCTTGTTTTTGAAGCTCTGCAGTGGAGTGTAAGCGAGATAGATATACAAAGCTCCGCCCGGTGTGAACGGGAGGTCAATATTATTGCACCGGTAGTAAGGAGTGAAAGAGATCAATAATGAGAGGCACGAGGAGTTGAAAAGGGATTTCAGATTAAGGTCGTTGTCGAATCAAAGATTATGTATCGGTGAAAATTAAAGATGAGACAGCATTTTGTAGTTGAGACAATGAATAGTGAATGTTTGTGGACTGGGAGCGAAAATCGTAAGTTTCTTTTTTCATTTGACCCTTATATTATTTTTGTGTCTAGTATTTTAAAACACGAGCTTACATAACCTCGTTTTATTAAAGAGCGATTAAAATAGCTCTATTAGTACCGAGCTTAAGGAGATACCGAACCGACCGAGTACAAGATTCGAATCCGTGCCAACATTTAAATCATTAAATTAGTTTTTCGTTGGACATTAAAGTAATTGATTTTTTTTAATATAATTTCAAGTATTTATAACACAAATAAATTTTGACTATGATTTTATAGGGCATCAAATACATATTTTTGAGCTCAGGACAAATTTTAATACTTTCAATATTTTATTTGGCAAACGCATTCAAAACAAATAATATATTGAATAGCAATTAAATGCGTAGATAAATAAATAATAATAGGAATAATATTTTTATATCGATTTGGGAAAGTTTTCAGTGTGTTTAGCAATTGCTCGAAAAGACAGATAGCTATCAGGTATTCTGCCTACGTCAACGTCTGTTATGCCTCCCAACTCTTTGCCTCCGAGCTGGCCGGGGAAGCGGAGCCTACTCTACACCCTCAGTCACCGGCTGGCAGCCAACGGACGTAGTGCGTTACTCTCTACGCGCCAAATTTATTACGCGCCAATCGAATTTTGAATTCCGAATTGGAATACATTTTAAAAACAGTGAGTGGGTGAAAAACTTTTTTTTTCAGTGTTGGAATTTTTGTTCTGTGCGAATTTGAATTTGGAATTTTTTCGCGAACGATTTACCGAATCGTGCGTTTTGTGGCGTTTACGCGTTGTAAAATTGTGGACTGTTTATGGATGTACTTTTACGTGTGACGTCATAGAGGTTAGTTGGAATTAATATTGGACACTCTTGGCTCAATATTGGAATGCAACTTGGCTCAATATTGATATTGGAATGCAATTTATGAAATTGAAAATGCGGATTCCGTTTAATTTGTTCATCTCGAGTTTCTGAATGTTTTTCAATAACTGCGGTCTTGAATTCCGTATTGCGATCCAAACTCTTTTAATATTCATTTTAGTGGTCAATTGAAGCATTGCAGTGTAACTTTATGTTGGACGTTCTATTGTTTTGAAATAGTAAACTGAAATGGATCATTCTTTATTTATTTTTGAGTGTAAGGAGAGTAAAAAGTATCCGTATTTATATAAATTTTAAACAATCAGTGTGACAAATTTGAGCATAATCCGACCAATAGTTTTTTCAGTGAGTAACTAACCCTCATACTTACAGTTACATTTACAAAATATAATATATACAAGTTATTTTACGATTTAAAACGCATTATAGTCTTTTTGAAATCGATTATAATCAATTTTATTAAATTTTGAAATATATTTTGGTGGCTATTACAATCAATAACGATAGCAATAACGATAGGATTAGACTTTTATCAATAATAACATCGATATTCAATATTATTTCTATGAGTGTAGAATTATGTGAAATGCTAATATTATTTATAATTTCATATAATAAACAATACTATAAAGGCGAAAGTTTGTGAGTGTGTATGTTTGTTAATTCTTCACGTCTAAACGGCTAGAGCGATTTTCATAAAATTTGGTAGGAAGTTAGACACTTTGGATTAACATATAGGCTACTTTTTTGCATTGCAGTAGCCACTCCTCGCTTCTTCAGGTTTCCTTGCATTTGTCCATCTTGTTGCTTAAAAGCTATCGACACTCAAGAAGCTTTCTTCCTTAAGATAAATAAACGAATTAATGAAACAATATTTCTACATAAGACATAGATAAACATAGAAGAATTAATCAAATAATGCAACATTTTTAGGTACAGATACTCTTACACACGTTCATTAATTGTTATTGAACCAATTAGTCTGAAACACGAAGACATTACTCATAATTCGATTTGCGTAAGTCTTCCCCTACGTGGTAAACCGATGATACCAATGTCATTTGCTTTAAGGTAGACAGAGGCTTTCAAACTTGGTATTCAGATTACGTAGCGTTTATGTTTTCCCTTTTTACAAGAACAACGTTTTGTGTTGAAAACTACATTTTTTATTGGAGGCTAATTGTTGAATTACACAAAGTAAAATTCCTTAAAATTAATGGACTTACACAGACCTAACACGATCATTATAAATGTTTTAATTTAAGATAAAACATGATAATTATGAAATTTAACAAAAAAAAATCAATTTGTACTTGCCGCGTTGTTTTAGTAAAGAGGCGTTTAGTTCAGGGTAAGAAGACTTGAGTGTTCTTAATTAGTACCTAATTAGATACAGCAAAGTTTGAGGAGTTTTAATAAAACTAAATCACTAATTTCCGTTACGATTATAAAATGCATCAGACAGTAACTATTTAGTTTGTTTTACGTGAAATATCTTTTTTAATATCACAAGTATGAAAGTTTCTGAGGTTGTATGTTTTGTTACTCTTTCGAAAATACTACTAGTTGAATCCGCTGAAATTTGACACACGCATAGTTTATGATCTAGATCCTAATTCAAACATGCCTTTCGTTTTTTTGAGCAACTGAAGTAGCAAACAATCATGTTTTGGTGATTAATGGCTAGTGCCGTCAATAATTGTAGCTGCCTGAGCTATGAGACGTGTGGCGTAGGTGATTGCCACTCTCTCTATTACCTTGGACATTGTAGGAGGCGACTTAGGAAAAAAATACGCGATATTGATACGGCTTTCTATCTAACTTTACATTTGACTGAGGAACGAAAAACACAAAATGGATACCAGCGCCTACTTGTGTAATATCACTGTACCAACCCTTATAGATACCTTTATAGTAAACAACACAGTAAGTAATCGTTTCTTTTTCCAAATTTGAATTTTTGCAATAATTGCATTAAAAGTAGGTATGTACTTAATATAAATATGAATTGAAGTAAAAAAATATTATTCATTGGAAGGTGGTCAAAACCTAACGACAAATATATCAATCATTGAAAACTCACAATAGTTGACCTGATTAAAGGGGAAAAAGCCACGGGAAAAAGCCACGCCTTGTATATAATAACTAGTTGACCTGGCGAATTTCGTCCCGCCTAAATGTCAAAAATCTAAAATTATCAGTGTTCTTCCACTATATTATTTATGAATTATACGTAAAAACCTTCCTTTTGAATCACCCTATTTATTACAAAAACTGCATTAAAATCCGTAGCGTAGTTTTAAAAATCTAAGCTTACATACGGATAGGCAGCGGGAAGTGACTTTATTTTATACTATGTAGCGATTTCCGAATTCGACAATATCTTCCCATACCGTTGTGCAACTGAAGTAGCAAATAATCATGTTTTGATGATTAATGGCTAGTGCCGTCAATGATTGTAGCTGCCTGAGCTATGAGACGTGTGGCGTAGGTGATTGCCACTCTCTATTACTGTCGACATTGTAGGAGGCGACTGAGGAACGGATAACACAAAATGGATACCAGCGCCTTCTTGTGTAATATCACTGAACCAACCGTTATAGATACCCTTATAGTAAACAGCACAGTAATAGTTTTTTTTTCAAATTTGAATTTTTGCAGTAATTGCATTAGAAGAATTTGATCTAAACATGGGTTGAAAAAAAAATGTTATTGGAAAGTGTTCAAAACTTAACGACAAATACATCAATTATTGACACATTGAATACTCATTATAGTTGATCTTATTAAAGCGGAAAAAGCGACGGGAATATCCTTGTAGGTATATAATACCTGGCGAACTTCTTTCCACCTAAAACACAAAAATCTAAAATTATACTAATAATTTTAGATTTTCTTCTTCTATGTAAGTATTATACGTAAAAACCTTCCTTTTGTATCACTATTTATTTTAAAAAAAGCTGCATTAAAATCCGTAGCGTAGTTTTAAAAATCTAAGCTTACATACGGACAGGCAGTGGGAAGCGACTTTGTTTTATACTATGTAGTGGTTTCCGAATTCGACAATGACTTTTTCGTACCGTCGTGCAGCTGTAGTAGCAAACAATCATGTTTTGATGATTAATGGCTAGTGCCGTCAATAATTGTAGCTGCCTGAGCTATGAGACGTGTGGCGTACGTGATTGCCACTCTCTATTACTGTGGACATTGTAGGAGGCGACTGAGGAACGGATAACACAAAATGGATACCAGCGCCTTCTTGTGTAATATCACTGAAGCAACCGTTATAGATACCCTTATAGTAAACAGCACAGTAATCGTTTTTTTTTTTCGAATTTGAATTTTTGCAGTAATTGCATTAGAAGAATTTGATCTAAACATGGGTTGAAAAAAAATGTCATTGGAAAGTGTTCAAAACTTAACGACAAATACTTACATCAATCATTTCGGATTCCGCCATCTTTCTAATATCACTCTACTAACTCTACCCTTGTTGTAAAGAACGCAGTTATTGTATTTTTGGTACGTGAGTTTTTTGCGGTGAATCTATTATTTTGAAGTATTTTATTTACCTACAAATGGATAAGTTTTTATTTTTATTAAAGACAATCAATAACGACAGTGCAAAGCAGTACTCACGTTAGAGCATAGGCGATATATATAATAAAGGCAAATTATTTGAAATTTTAATCTTATTATAAATTCGAGAGTAAAATGCAGCATTCACGTCTTCTTTTGACAAAAATATATTCGAATATCAAACCGTATTTATTTTTGTTACAATATCAATAGAGTGAAGTACAATTCTTTTAATGTGTTTACCTCGAAACTATAATGTCACAAAACTGCATTTTCTGTTATGACAGCAGAACTAAGGTCATCAACACACATGCCAGCCGATGACTATTGCTATACTGATAGTGGAGGCCTAAGTCCAACAGTGGGCTTTAATGGCCTGAAGGATGTATGAGTTGGATGGATAATGGAGCAATTTATTTTTTGTACAGACCTACGGGAGAATATGTGAGCGGTTGTTTGTGAGAAAGTATACAGTATCAAAGAAAAAAAACTTGAATTAATATCAAAGAAAGAAAATACTGCATAAATAAATAAATAATTATAATTGCATGAGTTGATAAAAAATGCTATGCGGCAGTCCCCGAATACCGCACGTTTTTTACGCTACCACCAGATCGTAACACGAACTCCACCTTAAAGACCTATAGCAGACACGTTATCTTTAATCAAATAACAGAAAACAATCTTACTTGCACTTTATAGATCCATTGTTACTCAAGTAACAGTCCTCAGAGACTAAGTTGGGACGTCCCATGTGTCAATGCTTTACAGTTTAGTTTGAAACTAGCACACAGCAGCGCTTGATCAGCGATATTGGAGCTAAATATTAATTTTGTTATATTTTTATTTTAAAACGATAAAGATTTCTAAAGACCTATCTAATACTCGTTTTAATTTAGATATAAATATAAAAGCGGCTAATTACGAGCCGGCTTCGCGTACGAAGGGTACCGTATCATTATTTATAAGAAACGGGAAAAATCACGTGAGTCTTGAGAGAGTTATATTTTTTTGAAAAACAGACAATACGTTGTTGCGTGTTTTGATCGGGCAAAAAAAAACATGTTTGTTATATGAAGACCCACATAAATATTTACTTTATTATGTTTTTTGGTATTTACTGTTATAACAAAACAGAACGTTTTTGCCAAACTCCATTTCGATTCTGGAATGTACCTAATTACGCTTTCTACACTCATAGCCCCAGGCTAGGATTTTTTCTTGTGTCGTGGATACCATGACACACACAAGACGAATACACAAACACCCAAACCCAGAACATGAATCTAAGGTCATCATTCAGATACCTGTCTGGCCGGGAATCGAACCCGGGGCCCATTTCGCGTTAGACCGGTACGGTAACCGCTCCGCCACGCGGGTCGTCTAAGTGCACTATTTTTATATAGTTTGTTTTAAATACTTATCATTGTAGAAATACATCGTATGTGAAATGTTTGACTGTCTAGCTATCACAGTTTATTTGATACAGCAGACAGACCAACGGACAGCGAAGTCTTGATAATAGGTTTTCATTTTACCCTTTGGATAATCCATCCTTTGGAAGTCCACTGCCGGTCATAGGCCTCCCCTAATCTGCGCCACTTTGACAGGTCTTGAGCCGTCTGAATCCAGCAGTTACCCGCCATCTTCTTCAGGTCATCAGTCCACCTGGTCGGGGGGCTTGCACTCCTTTTGTCCAGACGTGGTCTCCCTTCAAGGACTCTTCTACTCCATCGGTTGTCTGTCCTACGAACATTGTGGCCTGCCCATTACCACTTCAGCTTACTAATTCTGAGAGCTATGTCGTAACTTTCGTTCTCCTACAGATTTCATCGTTACGAATTCTGTCGCGCAGGTAAATACCGAGCATAGCTCTCTCCATAGCTCGCTGATCGACTTTGTGCTTACGCTCGAGGCTCATAGTAAGGGACTACGTCTCGGCGCCGTGTGTCATCACTGGCAACACACACTGCTCGAACATGTTCGACTTCAGGCTCTGAGGTATATAGGATGAGAAGATATGGCGCAGTTTCCGTACGCTGCTGCTGTTCGTTTTTGTTTTGTTTTTAAAACAACAACGATAAGTACACTATTTTATTACACTGTTTTGTTGTAACATTACAATTACAACAAAACAAAGTAATAAAATTGTTCTATTAATTAAAAATCGTACACACAATGTAACACACACACATGTAACATTACAATACATTTCTATTAATCAAGATTCATACAAACATGACAAACAAAATATTTATTATCACATATAAAATAAATTAAACACACATTGATTAAGTATGTATTCAAATGATAAGATCTGATATTACAATCCAAAGAACACAACTAATGTAATAACATAATTCATTTAAGTGTAATTCTATAACAATCAACATGTTGATCTTGTAAAACAACGGTATTACATTTGTAATGTTATAACAAATGTGTTATGTTATTACGAATGTGTAATATAATAATGAGTAATGAAACGAGTTACGCGTATCAAATTAGAAATTTGATAATTCTCATTCCATTATGATATGAATCAAATTTACAAAGTTTTGCTCGCAAACTCGTTTTTGGAGTTCCGTACTCAGAAATAAATACGGGACCCTATTACAAAGAATCCGGTGTCTGTCTATCTATTTTTTTTATAATAATGGAATAGCAAACAAGCATGCAGTCCACCTGTAAGCGATCACCGCCGCCCATAGACATATGTAATCAACTTCATATCGAACACAGGTTCTATCTGAAGGCAATCACAGATGCGTTGCTACTCCCAAAGACTAGGATGGTCACCTCATTTAAAAATGTGTGCCGGCAACCACACCCTGCCATCGAAACGCAATGAATGATCCACGTTAAAATAGGTGTGACGGTAGTACCTCCCAGTCGAACTACAATGGTTCTACCACCTTTAAGTGTATCTACCAGTGACCAGGCTGTTTCTCATGAACCATGATTGCTAGATAGTTGCAATTTTGACAAATGATGTATTTCTGTATCCACTGTTACAATAAATACGAAAAATATAATAATTTACATTATAAATTTAAGAGGACTCTCATACTCTTATAAATTTTAGAGCAGTGATAGCCTAATGGTTGAAACTTGCCCTCTCGATCGGGAGGTCCGAGGTTCAAACCCAGGCACGCACCACTGATTTATGTGCGTATTATAAATTAATTATCACTGCTTTTCGGTGAAGGAAAACATCGCGAGGAAACCTACACACCTGAGAGTTCTTAAAAAAAAAGTTCTCAAAGGTGTGTGGAGTCCACCAATTCGTCCTTGGCCAGCGCGGTGGACTATGGCCTAAACTCTCTCATTCTGAGAGAAGACCCGTGCCCAGCAGTGAGACAATAATGGGTTGACGTAACAAGAGGACTCCCATAGAAATAATCCTGACTTTTTGCTGTTTTTTTTATATGGATGGTACTGAACCTTTCGTGCGCGTCAATTCACACTGAGCAGGGTTTTTTTTAAATGTCCCTAAATAATTAAAATTTTAGTTCTTCTTTCTAATTTAGCAAAGTTTTATGCTATTTACGTATTACAGTTTCTACATTTATAACCTCGTATACATTATGTATGAAAGATGCTTTCAATACATACTAAGACACATACATGTTCGCACACAATAGTCTCTGGGTAGAAATATAATTAAATATTAGATCACTGTTTGCCCGGGTATCGATCCTGGGACTCTACGTAGCAGAATTTTAGATGACCGTAACGTCCCGCGGGTCATTTCAGCTGACAAAGAAACAACAAATAGTAAAAATACAAATACAAATATAATATGTTTTTCAAAATAAAAATTGTATAATAAGGGATAATTATAATTTAACATAACGCTTTGTTTATTATTATTAATAAAATAAAGAATAAATGCAGCAAATTAGTTCACTTTACAAATCAAGAATTTCAATTCATTGGAAAAAAGTGGTTTTATTCTTACAAAAGTAAAGCATGACTTTTTAATCTTTTTAGATAAACTGACTTCTTTTCTTTCGGTTATCTTGTGTATCTTTATAATAATTGGCTGTCATGGGAAATTATGTGAAATTATAACGATACTATTTATTCAAAAGGATAAAACGTGTCTCTTTTACTTTCGGTAATGTGTATCTTTTTAATAATTCGCTGTTATAAAAAAAATATGAAATCATAATGATATTGGAAATCATATAAGAACATCAAAACGGTGCAACATATGTAAATAATGATATACATATGTAAATATAGCATATTATGATGAACATATGTAAATATAGCATATTACATAACATAATTAATTCTAATATAAATTTTAGTGTGTACAAAATAAACTTTCTATATTAAGTTTGTATCATTAATAAAATTTATTACTGTCCGCCTGCTGAGATGATAAAGACTTAGTGATGTTCGAGTATGTATTACAAAAAAATGTGTGCGTGTACTAGCGTACACTCGTAAGAAGTGAAACTTCTTTATGACGTTATTTTTCAAAAAATAATTTACTATATGCAACTTTACAGAAATTGGTTAAATAAAGTTAAATTAGATAAAGTTTAATAAAAGGCTTTTATTAAACTTTATCTAATAATCTAATCTATAATAATCTATCTAATATCACGCGTGGTAGGTATAAGAAAAAGATGGCGCGTAACGGAAAAAAAAGATGGCGTGTAACAGAAAAAAAGATGGCGCGTAACAGAAAAAGATGGCGCGTAACGAAAAAATGTTACACTACATTTTTTACCAACCCCGATAAAGAAGTTTTACTTCAATAAAAAAGAAACAATCTAAGCTGCACATTCAAAGAAAATAACATACAAGTTTATAATGAAAATTACATAATATTTGAAATGAGTTTGTATTAGGTACTTATGATAACGTTTATGTTAAGATAGTTACCCATGATACTAACTTAATATAATACCATAATGAATTATTGATGAATTTATTGATAAGTTATTAATACCGGCACACTTGCATATGAGGCGACCATCATAGTCCTCGGAAATAGCAACGCATCTGTGATTTACTTCAGATGGAACCCATGTTCTGTATGAAGTTGATTACGATGTCCATGGGTAACAGTGACTCACCATCAGGTGGACTGCATGCTCGTTTGCTACATCAGTCTGATAAAAAAAATCTTATAATTATTACCAACTAATACTTATAACGAACTGTTTTTTTAAATTAGAATTCGTATTACATATTTTTCTATTCATACTTTTCAAAATATTCGTATATTTAAAACATGTTTTGTTTACGTTTAGATTTTTTTTATTCTATCCTGTTCTTGATACAGCGTGAACGTAATGTGATGTCTTCTGAATATTACGAATTAATTCAAATAAATTCAAATTTAGTCAGAGTTTTTGCTTCAGAAGTTACTGTTATTGCTTCCGTCGTACGCTATTGTACGAAACATCTTTTACTATGTAAGTGATCTCATTTTTACTTAGTCATTATTATTTTTTAAAACATTGGAAGTAGGAAACGAGCATGCAGCCCATCTGATGGTGAGTGGCCGCTACCGCCTATGGATTTACACTACACATACTTGACTCGTTTATACCCAGTAAGTTATTAAGAAACAAATGTTGTACAGTATTAAATCATTTTGGGCTAGTTTTACACACAGTTGTCCCTCAGTAAAGTATTGAAGAGTCATCAGCATAAAGAGTTAGTTGACTATGTCAACCGATTTAATACACGTTATTTATGTAAATCAGGAATAGAGTTGGTCCTAGCATAGACCCTTGGGGCACGCCGTAACATCAAATCAGCTATGATTTGTAAAGCTTCTAAAAATACTTACATATAAAAAACGACATAGCTATTCAAAGTCGGATGTGGTCGGAAACTGCATGGGTGACCTCTGGTATATAAATTTAATGCGTGCTTCCGTGTACAGTCAAGTCTTCCCTTATTATCATTGAATGCCTAACATTAATCTTCTTGGACTTGAAATACCCCATACTGGTTGGTCACTAACCTTTCGCAACGAATTATTAAACCGAGTTGAGGCAGTTTGTCCAGTGAAGGAAAGACTCGTGCTCAGCAGCGAGATGTAAAACATAAAATGTAGATTAATAAAATTTCATATCAGGGTTGTGAAACGTCTGACCGGAGTTGACTATCACCACACCAGTTTTTTTTATTTTTAGATTTTATAATTTCATGTAAGATAAAGTGTATGAAATATGTGCTTATTGAACATTGATTCGATATGCAAAACATGTGGGGGGTTGAGGCTTTTCAAACCCATTGTAGGGGACATAAGAGAGTTTGCAATAAACCGTATAAATTTACACAAAAATTGGATTATATTCTGTAAACAACGTTTCTGTCCTAATGTTATCGCAATCTGTCATGCGATTCGTTTTAAGATAAATCTCACTACATCTCACCGGGGGGGGGGGGAGTGAAAATCGCCAAAATGATCTTGCTTAATGTATAAGGGACCTGTACCTATTGCACACGCTCCTTATATACATAACATTAAAAGATGTGAATTTTGTAAAAAATAAATTACATACAAACACGTTGTTATCAAGTTTTCTTCGCTTATATCTCTACATACTGTAATAACAAAGGTTCCCGTTTTCCTCTTACGTGCACATATGTTAGTGGGACGTGTTTCGGCTGTCATCTCCCAAATAATCTACCACCGAAATATTTCATACCCTTTCCCAAACACTGACATTGTATTGAAACTACTGGAAGTATTATCGACGATTAAGATTACATTTTTTTCTTTAAGTCTAATATTTATCCATACTATTATAAATGTGAAAGTGTGTTTGTTTGTTCCTCTTTCACGTCGCCACATAGCTATTATATGATATGGTTTATATGCTGGGAGATAATTAGGAGGGCGGAGAGTGACGTAGTCTACTTTTTACCGCGCTCTCTCATACCCATGAGAATATCGATGTTTTGTTAGTTGATACAAATTTAGTAGTTCATGAAGTTGTTAATAGATGGCATTAGTAAAATTTACTTGCAAGTTCTGAATCACACTATCAAATGCTAATGTTAATTCCCTTTGACTGTGCGGGTAAGAGCTAGCATGTTATAAAGGAAATCTTTCTTAGTGGTTGCCTACACGATATAATGAACTGATTGTGCAAATTTCATGGGTCTAGCTTCAGTAGCTTAGGCTCTGTGATTAGACAAAACTGATCACTAATCCTTTTGCGCTTATAAAAAGAATACCTACAAGTAATTTAGCTATTAATTGCTAAGTAGTTAAGTCCACCAATGTCCACCACTTCGCACTTGGCCAGCGCGATGGACAATGGCCTAAAACTCTCTCATTCTGAGAGAAGACCTGTGCCCAGCAGTGGGACAATAATGGGTTGGCACCAGAAGTAGTTAAGTGATTAAAAACGATTAATAAGGCAAAAGTCGATATGTATCAAAACGTAAAAAAAAGCAGTTAACACGCAAGAGACTAACAATAAGACAAAATTCAACCAACATGCCTAAAAAGTAAAACACCTATCGCAGGTAACAAGAACGCCTAGTAATTACCTCTTAACTGCAAAGGTTTTAAATGTACCAAAAAACGCTGTTCTAATAAAGGGTTTACAGAAACCCGATCCGTGCCCTTGGGTAGAATAAACATGGTAGCACCGCACCTGTTGGTCAATTATACCGTTTCTCGGAACGTGGTACTGTCGGTTTTCGAAGGGAACTCGCAAATGTATAATATTAAATGCTATGGCATTAATTTTTTTCTTTTATTTTGATGTTTGGATGGTATAAACAATATAATATACAGTATAATTATTGTAATGTTTATACCTAATTGAAAAAGTATTGTTGTATGAAAAAAAGAGTTGTATGAAAAATTGTTTTACTGGAATGAACTGAAAATTAGCTTTCAATTTTACTATTTAGTTTAGTTGTGTCAGATGTCTAATGAGCGATTTTAAGTATTTAAATATACCTTCGCTTTGTATGTATAATTTGATGTGTTATATTTAGTCGGTATATTATTTAGATAGTAACGAATTAGAATTAATACACATTAATTTCTACAGTTCCTCTCATTTTCAAGGACACGTGTCCAATGAATTAATGTCAATAACAATCAAATAATTCCAACAAATCTTCATTTTTATAAATTATGTTAATTATATCTTAAACTTTGAATAAGGGATATATTTATTAAGAACAAAATACATCGAAACATCAGAACACTGGTACCTTTAACCAAGGGACAGAACATCCACAAATAATTATTCAAGCAATTTTCGCATCCCTTTATTAAACGGAGCAAATTAAGAGTTGCTATTGGAGTCCTTTACACATTTGTAAGCGCAGAGGGATATCTGTCCGTCGCTTTAATTAAACAACCTTGTTTACTAATACGTTAGGAATCAAATTACGCCTCGAAATTTATACCTACATATGAGATATACCCTTATACGGATCGCATTACGGTCTTACCAGATTTTCTACTTTTACTTCAACGATTCGGGTTGGTAACTTTCAGTAGCGGGTTGCTGGTCGCAGTATGGATAAAACGCGTTTTAGTCACGGCTTTTTATACAAATCTGATTGGATGTATTGGCTGATATGAAGCTGACATCAGTTATCTCAACAGACATGTAAATGGAATTAAATGTCTTTATTTTGCATTGGCCTACGATTTACTTACATATACGAGTATTATATATTTTTTTACACTACCACTTAATCGTAATACGATCTCAACTGAGAAGATCTGGTAAGAAACTCAGTGGGTTTGTCTTTTTCTTCGTATATATTTTAACATGGGTAATAAAATATGGTTATGTGACTATTAAATGTATTTATGGATTATATCAATGAAATCTTTCTATCCTATCGGTTATGTGTCCCCATTGCATTCAGCTTATCAATTCGTAAAACTACATAGGTTTTCGACCGGGTCTGGCACAGGGCCCTTCTCGCGAAGCTTCCATCTTACGGTCTCCCCGAGAGGCTGTGCACGTGGACGGCTAGCTTCTTGTCTGAGCGGTACATCAAGGTCGTAGTCGACGGGTGCTGCTCAGACACGAAACATATTAATGCTGGTGTACCTCAAGGTTCCGTCCTCTCTCCCACACTGTTTATTCTGCATATCAATGACATGTTGCAACAAATCAGCAACATGCATTGCTATGCAGATGACAGCACGGGAGATGTTGCATACACAGGCCGTGCGAACGCCTCTCGGACACTCGTGGAAGAAAGTAGAATCCGACTTGTGTCTGAAATCGAGAACTCTCTGGAGCGAGTCTCGACATGGGGTCGACTTAATCTTGTTGAGTTCAACCCCACGAAGACACAAGTCTGCGCGTTTACCGCTAAAAAAACCCCATTTGTTGTAGCGCCAAAGTTTCAGGAAATTCCGCTCACCATTAATAAAAGCTTGGGGATCCTGGGAGTTGACATATCGTGTGATGTGCAGTACCGGAGTCATTTGGAAGGTAAAGCCAAGTTGGCATCTAAAAAACTGGGCGTTCTTAACAGAGCCAAGCAGTACTTCACTGGGGGGCATCTTCTTCTGCTTTATAAGGCACAAGTAAGGCCCCACATGGAGTACTGCTCGCATCTCTGGGCTGGAGCGCCACAGTACCAACTCAACCCACTTGACTCCGTACAGAAGCGAGCGGTCCGAATCGTCAACGACCCAAGGATCACCGATCGGTTAGAACCCTTAAGCTTGCGGAGGGACATAGGTTCCCTTTGCGTGTTCTACCGGCTTTATAATGGTGAGTGTTCCGAGGAACTGTTTGATCTGGTGCCCACATCACCCTTCCTTTATCGCACCACTCGCCGACGGATGAGGTTCCATCCGCATCAACTGGACTCGTGGCGGTCATCCACGGTTCGGTTTGCGCGCTCGTTCCTGCCGCGGACGTGCAAGATGTGGAATGAACTTCCTCCTGAGGTATTCCCGGGGCGCTACGACATGGGGTTCTTCAAGAAAGGTGTAAAAAGAGCTCTCCTCCAAAGCCGGCGATGCATTGGCAACTCCTCTGGTGTTGCAAATGTCCATAGGCGACGGTGACTGCTTTCCATCAGGTGGCCCGTCAGCCTTATCGTTAGGTCTTAATATAAAAAAAAAAAAAAAAAAAAAAAGGTAATGTAACTTATTCTATTTCATTATCGCAAATTTCCGTACAGAATTACTAAGCATAGCTTTATCTTAGCTTTTTGGGCGATTTTACTTGTAGAATACTACATAGATAAACGTAGATTAGACTAATAGTTTAAGATTTTTTTGTATTTAACTAACGAGCCACAAAAGATAAATAATACTCCGCATCCATTATTAATTTTAAATCAAACAAATAAACTCTTACTCACAAAACCAGCAGTCGCTTGTCACTATAAGAAACGACTCTCGCTCGAGTTCCTTGCGAGATCCCATAGTACTTATTCAACCTTCGTAAGTTTTTTATTTATAATCTCAAAACCTGTGAGGATCAATCTTATTTTTATTGTAATACTTGTTAGGGTTCCGTACCAAAAAGGCAAGAACGAACCCCTTTTTTTGTTTTCGAGGGGGAAACCTTCAAAAGGTACCCGACGCCGTGGGAGCGACGCAGGGTTATGTGGGATTTTTACCGCACTAAAACCCCCCCGGTGGCCGTCCTCGGCGCTGAAAAGGAGGACTCCGGGATCTCGAAACGACTTCAACCGGAATCCTCCGAGCGCGTTGCCCCATCGGGCTCCTCCCAGATGGGCGGCTGGGCCCACCGCTCCGTCTAGTCTTTACGACGGTATGCGACCACACATACCGCCGTCCTTCCCGGGATTGCCTGACCGAACGGTTAGAGCTCCCACTCTAGCCGTCTGCAACCCCGGAAGCCCCTTTTAGTCGCCTCTTACGACAGGCAGGGGATGCCGTAGCCCTATTCTGATCCCGGAACTACAGGGCGTGAGAACAAACCCCTATAACTTAGACTTTGTTGTCCGTCTGTCAGTCTATTAGTCTATCACTAGGCTGTATTTCATGAATCGTGATAGACTGACTTAACTTTAAAATGCTGATGTATTTCTGTTGCCGCATTAACAACAAATACTTAAAACATGATAAAATAAATATTTATTTATTTAAGGTGTGCTTCCATACAACAAACGTATTTCTGGCTGGATTAAACAATCGACAGCGTAGTGCCAAATTTTCTAAAAATTATAACTCACTAGCTGACCCGGCAAACTCCGTTCCGTCTAAAAGTAAAAAATCTAAAAATAATCAGTGTTCCTCCACTATATTATGCATGTATTATACATAAAAACCTTCCTCTTGAATCACTCTATCTATTAAAAAAAAACTGCATTAAAATACGTAGCGTAGTTTTAAAGATCTAAGCATACATAGGAACAGACAGCGCGAAAGGACTTTATTTTATACCATGTAGTGATTGATGATGTATTTCTGTTAAAATACTAAAACATAAAACCCTTCATAAGCAAGTCCTATACCACAAACATGTTTTTTTCGCGACTATAATATTACAGAACCCTTCATAAGTCCCCGACTCCCACTTGACCGATTTTTTACGTCTCGATTCATTCAGATCGATTAGGTATCATTACATCTTCGTACAGGTAATAAAGTTACAATAATATTGCCTGTATCTGGATTATATCATGTGATTTATTTGTAAGGTTGTGTTAAGAATAGTTCACATTTGTAATATAGTTTGAGTCAATTATCTTTTGACTTATTGTAGTCGTTTGCTTTGTATTCAATCTTTTGTGTGTATTATTTCGTCTTTTGTTATATATTACGGTAGCTTTGTTTTGGTAACTGGGTTATAAAGTTTGGCGGCGGAGATCTCCCGCCAGGCTAGGTGATCATGCCTGGGGAGCGGCCGTGCTCCAACAGTCGTTGTTCGGAACTTGTATATATGCAGGGAATTCAGAATACTTCGATAGCGTGTATCAGACTAGTAGCGCCATCTGTTGACGAGTTGTGGGAGGTCACCACAAAAGAAGGAGGATGTCTTCGTCTGTCCTACCAAGAAAAGTAAAACTTAAAAAAATAATCTATTCACTGACCACCACTAACATCACCACCGTCGTTAAGTATATAAGGTTATTTACATGTTTATATAGCTCCGTAAGAAAATCGCTAAATGCACGTAAAACATTTTTTAAGAAACTACGAAAAATTATACCAAATTTAAATATGACCTTTAAAATAATTTGTGCATAAAATTTTCATATTAAAAAAAAAAAAAATTACTATAATAAAGTGACAACCCTATTTCCAGGTTACTACATCGTTTAAACTTAGTGTAGCTTCAAGCTTCAGTGGAAACAATACTGATTAGACCGTTAAACTGTTGGCACTTCTGATTTGTTCCGCGTTCGATTATGATTTCCTGGTGTTATTAGGTCACAAAGCTTAGTGGTTTGTGATTTGCTTTGCGATGGGTCCGGGGTTCGAACATGAGACTTAAATTTTAATTGTTTGATGTTGTGTTTGTATTAGAAACATTACTTGTTTTAATTTATATTACAGAGTATTAATTAGTTTTTGAGTATTATTTGTTAACATATGAGTAAATGACCTATGGCGCCGAATGAATGAAACGTGGTCTTTCACTATAGGCCTCATCCGAAGGCTTAGGGTGGCTCAGCGTGCTATAGAGAGGGTTGCTCGGAATTCTGCTACGAGACACGATTCGCAACAAAGAAATCCGTAGACGAACCAAGCTTACCGACATAGCTCTCAAAATTAGCAGGCTGAAGTAGCAATGGGCCGGCCACATCGCTCGTAGGACCGATAACCGATGGGGAAAAAAGGTCCTCGAGTGGCGACCACGTTTAGGCAAAAGGAGTACAGGTCGCCCCCCTACCAGGTGGACCGAAGACCTGAAGAAGACAGCGGGAAACTGTTGGATTAAGAGGGCACAGGACCGGTTGGAGTGGCGCCATTTAGGGGAGGCCTATGTTCAGCAGTAGACATCAAAAGGTTGATGGATGGATAGATAGAGTAAATAAGAGCAGAGTGTCCATTCATTGTTGCCCATGGACACCCGTTATTAACCCTAGATAAGTTTCTGAGAGTAGAGAGAAAGTTCGCTAAAATTTTTGACGTCTCTACGATTTCACGATCTAAAAGTACATACAAAAAAGGTACATATGTCACTGTCAGTGGTCAGCTAATCTGTCTACATTGATAGGTCAAGCCAACATCTTTAGTTCTTCACAATCGAAAGCATAAAAATTGTTGACTCCCGCTTACGTATAGCGAAATCTTCTAGTGGTAGTGGTCTCATCAAGTCTTCCGTAGACCCTTTTAGGTCTAGATAATAACTATTAAGGCCAGTAATAGCCTAATGGTTGAAACTTGCCCTCTCGATCGGGAGGTCCGAGGTTCAAACCCAGGCACGCACCACTAATTTATGTGCGTATTAGAAATTAGTTATCACTGCTTTTCGGTCAAGGAAAACATCATGAGGAAACCTACTAACTCGAGACTTCTTAAAAAAAAGTTCTCGGAGGTGTGTGAAGTCCACCAATTCGCACTATGCCAGCGCGGTGGACTCTTGCCTAACTTTCTCATTCTGAGAGAAGACCCGTGCCCAGCAGTGGGCCAATAATGGATTGATGAGAATCACTATTTATTCATAGTTTTATCTACCAGTTTTTCAAGTCATAGTAACCATTGTGCAGTCAGCCTTTTTTTTTTGTTTTCGAGGGGGAAACCTTCCAAAGGTACCCGACGCCGTGGGAGCGACGCAGGGTTATGTGGGATTTTTACCGCACTAAAACCCCCCCGGTGGCCTACTACGTTACTACCTAATCGTAAAGTAATAATGTGTGCGGTCAGCCTAATACATTTTGTATGATATACTCTGAAAAGTAATTTTATTCTTGGAATATTTTCTGTCGGCTCATTATTTTCCCTCGTTAGCTGTTACTTTTCTGTTCTTCATTTAAATTTCAAATCACTGTCATAATGTTTTGTTTTGCAAATAAAATGTAACAAAGAAAATTTTATAATGGTAATAATGTTTTTGAATTGATTTATAATTCACTAAAAATGTAATTTAATCTCCTAATTGTTATATAGCTTCTTCATCATCAACCTATGTTTATCCCACTACCGGGCACAAGGTTCCTTCTAAATTGTCGTCAACCCATTATTGTCCCACTGCTGGGCACGGGTCTTCCCTCAGAATGAGAGAGTTTAGGCCATAGGCGCGGTGGACGCGCTGGCCAAGTGCGAATTGGTGGACAATTAAATTGGACCTTCTAAATTAGTAGTCCATATTTCAAACAAGGTGAACCCCGCAGCTTCACCCGCGTTAAAAAATCGATGTATCGATTGTCCCGTGAGAGTAAGATATTTTCCCACAGTAAAAAGCCTATATGTTAGTCTAGAGTGTAGGCTAACTCCCTACCAAAGTTTATGAAAATCGCTCCAGCCAGCTCCAGCCCGGAAGCCTCGTTTAGTCGCCTCTTACGACAGGCAGGGGATACCGTAGTCCTATTCTGATCTCGGAACTACGGGGACGACTATGATATTAAGAATTTCCAAAGGTATTAACTATTAACATATTTCTATAGTAACAACTCTTAACTACAGACTTACTAGAGAACTAAATGTAGTTGGGTAGTTACCACCCTAATTCAGCCTAAAACCAATATAAACAAAGAGAAACCATAATAACAAGCGTTTGAACCATTACAAGCATGTTTATCAGCGGAAAGTGCCGTTTATCGAGACTACTATGTTTAATAGTAGCGTTAGTCTGTTTATTTAGGACTAACTCTATGCCCGCGGCTTTGGCTATTAAGTGAGCCGTTTTGACAACGCCTAGACTTTGCCAGGTGGTAATGTAGTTCGACCGGAGAGGTACCACCTAATAATACCTTTTTTTTATAATTTATCATAACGATAAAGCAGACGGGCTACCTGATGGAAAGTATTCACCGTCGCCTATGGACATTCGCAACACCAGAGGAGTTGCTAATGCATCGCCGGCTGTGAAACCTATTTTAAGTGTAAAGCAATTCCTGTGTGTTAATAAAAGTGTTGTTCCTTGCTTACTTTTTTTATTTTCATACAATTTAAGAAGAAAACGCCCATGCAGTCCACCTTATGGTAAGTTAATGTCTTCAATGGACAGAACAGGGGCAGAACAGATATCTTTATTCTGTCTGACGTTGTTGACAGATGTCCATGAGCGACAGTGACCACTTACCATCAGGCTAACTGCGTACTTGATTGCTACTTCAATCTTATAAAATTATTATTTTCAAGATGGTAGAGCCAGTGTAGTTCGACCGGCGCAGTACCACCTTCACACTTATTTCTAGCGTGAAGCATTTCTTGCGTTTAAATAGAAGGGTGTGGTTGCCGGCACACTGTCACATGAGGCGACCATCATAGTCCTCGAGAGCAGCAACGCATCTGTGTTTGACTTCATATAAAATCTATGTTCTGTATGAAGTTGATTACAGATGTCCATGAGCGGCAGTGACCACTTACCATCAGGTGGACTGCATGCTCGTTTCCTACTTCAGTCAGATAAAAAAAATACGTTTGAGTGTTAAGGCCAATTATTATACGAGACTTGTTTTCTTAGTCCTCGGTAGTAGCAATGGATCTGTGACAGAATTTAGATTACACGCAAATTGTATTTGGGCTTGAACGGTTGTCTATGAGCTGTGAAAACCACTTACCATAAGGTGGATTGCATAAACTTTTGCTACTTCAATGTAATAATGAAACCGGCTAAGTGTAAGTTGGACTCGCGCTCGAAGGGTTCCGTACCATCTTTAAAAAACGGCAAAAAAACAATGTTGTATGTAAGCCCCCTGTAATATATATCTGTTTTTAGTATTTCTTGTTGTAGCAGCAATAGAAATACATCATGTGTGAAAATTTCAAATGTCTATCTATCATGGTGTATGACATACAGCCTGGTGAAAGATAGACGGACAGACGGCTAGACGGATTACGGGGTCCTAGTAATACCATCCCGTTTTTGCCCTTTGGGTACGGAACCCTAAAAATGGCTAAGTTTGTATCGAACTTTCCCACTAAAGGTTCGGTACCAACATCTTCTTATATATAAAATGAATGTTTGTCTGTATATCCTCTAAAGAATCTTAAACTATTCATTTGATCATGTGATGATCTTTAGCAAAGTTATTCACGAGCTCGCGAAGGTTTCTGGTGTATTTTTTTGTGATGGTGTAGCAACGCGCGCAGGGTACAGCTAGTTAATTAATATAAATTAATAAGACGAACCTCAGATAAGTGAGTCAGGGATTTAAGTGGTTCTTAATGGTGTGGGTAGCATGCCTGGATTCCTTCTGGAAATAGGACTTACAATGAAGCCGCCCTTCTTAATAGTAGTATTATTGTTGGCTGGGTGGTTCTTCCCACTCTTACCGAATCCGCGAAGGCTTTTTTTAGTCGCCTTTTAAAACAGGCAGGCGACACTGTAGCTCCATTCTGATCCCGAGACTACAGAGACTACATAATTTTATCTAACTTTTACTAATTTATTTTTGTTTGTTTCAGGTAATCATTACAAATTTTCAAAACCGACAAGTTTCAGAAATGGAATTAATTAATGATATGAGCTGTATCATTAGTCATAGTTTTAAAGTATTTAGTTAAGAAGGTAAGGAATATTTGCTTAAGATATAATTAATGAATTGATTTCTTATTATATACACACTTTTCTTTGTGTTAGTCTTTGGGGCTTTCTCTTTCACATTAGATTGATGTTTCATCATAGGACCGTAATTAGATACTATACTACTCAAATCTTTCCTACTATAAAGTTTAAGCAATTTTGCTTGTAATGAACATATTATGGTATTATTACGTGAAGCAAAAACTTGTGAAATTTTGCACGATTATAATGAACGTAAAGAAGGAGTGCAGAATAGTACAATTTATTTCAAATAATGCATGTAACAAACATAAAATGGACTAAAAACAAATTACACACACTACCGTGCATTTGTCACAAACACATAAATAATAAACGAAATAGAACACTCAATGTCTTACTATGAAAACAGATAACGCCAGAAATGTCACTGTCTTTGTCAAAATACCCACTATTGCTTTTAAATGCGGCTTAGCTTATTAAACCTTTCACCTTAGCTAATTAAACAAAGTCGCTTTCCCATGTCCGTCCCTATGTATGCCTAGATATTTAAAACTACGTTATGGATTATAATTAAGTTTTTTTAATAGATAGAGTGATTTAAGAGGAAGGTATTTCTGTATAAATAATAATAATAATAATAATAATTTTTTATACATGCATAATGTAGTGGAGGAACACTGATAGTTTTAGATTTTTGATTTTTAGGTGGAACGAAGTTCGCCAGGTCAACTAATTAATTATAAGAAGTAGTAACTCACAAGTGATTGGCTTCATATAGAACTCCTTTTCCACATAAAATTGCTTACAAATGTCCATGGGCGACAGAGACCATTTACCATATATTACAATTAGATAAGAGCAGTGATAACCTAATGGTTGAAACTTGCTCTTTCAATCGGGAGGTCCGAAGTTCAACGCAGCACCACTGATTTATGTGCGTATTAGAAATTAATTATCACTGCTTTCCGGTGAAGGAAAAATCGTGAGGAAACCTACACACCCGAGAGTACTTGAAAAAAAAAAAGTTCTCGGGGGTGTGTGAAGTCCTCCAATTCGCACTTGGTCAGCGCGGTGGACTATGGCCTAAAACTCTCTCATTCTGAGAAAAGACCCGTGCCCAGCAGGGGAAAAATAATGGGTTGACGACGACAATTACATATAAAAAAAATACAAGAGCAAAAGCAAAATTTCGATATTCCTGCTAAACCATTAGTAACATTGAAGAAAACAAGCCAGTGATACCTCTCACAGGACGATATTTGCTTAGGATTGGGGTTCGTCTATTAGAATATGTTGTCATTCCATTGACATGAAATTAATATGTGTATGTAGGTACTTAAATTAGCAATGGTAAAGCCTCTAAATACAACTAATTCGATCCGTCACACTCAAGGAGACACAACAAAATAACAGAAGACATCCAAAAACTATGACTGTCTATCTTCTTTATGACTTCTCGACTCCGAAAAGGTACCCCTTGTTTGTCGAGAAGTCGTAAAGGAGTATGCAGTCCACCTTAATCAACACTCTTATAAAGCAGAAATAGGTATAACTTTTACATGAGGTGACCATCTTATTCCGCAGTAAGGACGCATTTGTGATGGTCTTCAGATTGAACCCTGTTTTATCTGTAGTTAACCAATGTAGTTCGACCGGGGAGGTACCGCCGCCATACGTATTTCTAGGGCGAAGCATCTCTTGCGTTTAGATGGAAGGGTGTGGTTGCCGCCATACTTTTATATAAGGCGACCATCTCAGTCCTCGGCAGTAGCAACGCATCTATGATTGACTTCAGATAGAAGCTGTTCAATGTGAAGTTGCTTACAGATATCCATGGACGACAGTGACCACTTAACATCACGTGGACTGCATGCTCGTTTGCCACTCCAATCGTATAAACAAGAAATTGTCGCGCTGCCAACGAAGTCGATAATTGTCTTAAATTACTTAAATTATTAGTTACATTAATTCTACTGACGAAGAAAAGGCTTAAAATAATACAACAATTTGTTGTAACCCACAAATGAACGTAAAAAAATGTCGTTTCGCAAATATTCTGATAACGTTCCCGATTTTATCATGGAAGTAATTCCAAGCGAAACTTCATTTCGTAAAAGGCTGCCGTAAATAAGAATTTAGAAAAAGTTGTCCACTGCGGGAAGATTTAAAGGGAAAAAGCATCTGTATTCAGTTCTCACCGACTTGCAAAATGCGGTCACGTTAGTCTGTACATCTAGTTCGCCCACGCTGTGTCAGATAACATAATGGCGTTCCGTTAGGCTGGGATTGAAATTCTTTTTGATCTCCGTTTTAAGGTTTGAGAAACCTAGATCTAATCGCGTTTTTACTTACTTTGTTCAGCGTCCCAAAGACTTCTAACACTTTCCCTAGATGTTTCTTATCTGTTATCGCTTTTTTATTTGATTGAAGTAGCAAACAAGCACGCAAGTAACCAGTCATATTGATACATTCAGAATACAAATTAATATTCTACTCATGTGGTTTTCGTGATCAAACAATTATTGATTACATCTGGTAAAGAACTGCTGGCAACGAACAATCTGGTAAAGAACGGCACTGGATGCAACCATGATATTAAGAACACTCTCAGGTGTATATTTTGTATTTGTCTCATTCATCATGTTGATGTCAGACAAAAATGCATTTTTCACTTACATTGAATCATGATTGATCGTATGATTAAATTACTGAATCTAAGACCTTACAAGCGAAAGTACTTGTAAACGCGTTTTCACTATTTACATACTAGTTACTTGATAAGAGCTGATTTTAAAATACGAGACGGCAACAACTGGAAAATAATTCTGCTGAATAATCCGCAATCCGATTTAACCGAGACGTTAAAGTTAGACGCTATAGAAGTCTACAACGATACTGGAGATAATTTAAATCTCAAGATCTAGCGTTTTGCTCAACCGTTTAACCTACTTCTGGTGCCAAATAACAATTAATGTCTCCGTTCCCGTTTCGAGGCCGTAATTAAGCAAGGACCCACATCACGTCATTCAAGTTCTCGTGTTGTACTACTTGTCTTGGCTTTAAACATTTTTGGAGTGCTCTTAGCGCCAAGAACAAGACTTTTGGTGTGGCGATTAAATTGTTACTGCATCACTGTTTCACACTTCTTTAGAGGTTTTCTTTTGACCTTTTCTCCTCTTCAGAATTTTAGATTTTAATATAGTATAATATTTCAGTATCATTGTAAGATTTGAATACTTTTGTTTTCGTCTCGTTTGTCGTGTCAATGCCAGACGAATATACACTTTTTATATACATTAAGTCATGATTGACCGAATAATTAATTGGCCAGAATACAAGACTTACTAGTAAAAGTAAATCGTTGTTACTGATTATTTAAATACTTGTTATTTGATAAGAGACGATTTTTAAATAAGACACGGCAAGAAATGGAAAATAATTCTGCTGCAATCCGATATAACTAAGACGTTAAAGTTAGACGCTATAGAAGTCTACAACGATACTGGAGATAATTTAAATCTCAAGATCTAGCGTTTTGCTCAACCGTTTAACCTACTTCTGGTGCCAAATAACAATTAATGTCTCCGTTCCCGTTTCAGAGAGGCCGTAATTAAGCAAGGACCCACATCACGTCATTCAAGTTCTTGTGTACTACTTGTCTTGGCTTTAAACATTTTTGGAGTGCTCTTAGCGCCAAGAACAAGACTTTTTGGTGTGGCGATTAAATTATTACTGCATCACTGTTTCACACTTCTTTGAGGTTTGCTTTTGACCTTTTCTCCTCTTCAGAATTTTAGATTTTAATATAGTATAATATTTCAGTATCATTGTAAGATTTGAATACTTTTGTTTTCGTCTCGTTTGTCGTGTCAATGCCAGACGAATATACACTTTTTATATACATTAAGTCATGATTGACCGAATAATTAATTGGCCAGAATACAAGACTTACTAGTAAAAGTAAATCGTTGTTACTGATTATTTAAATACTTGTTATTTGATAAGAGACGATTTTTAAATAAGACACGGCAAGAACTGGAAAATAATTCTGCTGCAATCCGATTTAACTGAGACGTTAAAGTTAGACGTTATAGAAGTCTACAACGATACTGGAGATAATTTAAATCTCAAGATCTAGCGTTTTGCTCAACCGTTTAACCTACTTCTGGTGCCAAATAACAATTAATGTCTCCGTTCCCGTTTCGAGGCCGTAATTAAGCAAGGACCCACATCACGTCATTCAAGTTCTCGTGTTGTACTACTTGTCTTGGCTTTAAACATTTTTGGAGTGCTCTTAGCGCCAAGAACAAGACTTTTGGTGTTGCGATTAAATTGTTACTGCATCACTGTTTCACACTTCTTTTGAGGTTTGCTTTTGACCTTTTCTCTTCAGAATGTAAGATTCTAATACAGTGTAATATTTCAGTATCATTGTAAAGTTTGAAGGAATAATACGCTGTAATATTCTGTACCTATAGGCGAATTTAGATTGGATTTTATACCTTTGAGAATATTGTGAAGAATTTTTCGTAATCTGATTACCTAACAATGAATTATTATTCTCCCGATAAAATGTCTTGATCTTAAACATATACTGGAACTAAAAAAATAGTAATGTTAACCTAAAGCTTTTCCGCTTATGTGAAGCTGAGCAACATAAGCATGTATTTTCTGTAAGCAAGCGTTTCTCTATTACATTGAATTTCTTCATAACTTAACAATTCACCCCTTTGTAAACTAATGATATAAAGTTCCAGCTCGAAGTAACATCTATCACATTCGCTCATAGTTATTTCGCATTACAGTATCCATTTTTTATTATAAAAACTGTTAATATATTTATTTAGTGATACTCGTTCGGAAACATAAGATAGTATTAAATTTAACCTTTTACCTACTTCTTCTATATGACAATACTTAACGTTGTTTTGAAGATTAGTGGCGGTCAGCACAATTTACTTACCATCGGATGGATGGACTAGATTCTAATTTGCTACTACAATTAAATAAAAAATCCAGGTCTGATTTTGCACATAACTCAAAAAATCGAATAGCATATTCTTCTTTTAACGTATAATATGCTACAATAAGTTTGTTGAATTAAATAACAAATTTCATACCGATATTATTTTATTTGTGATTTTCCACTCGTGTATTTGAATAGAATCTAACATTTTATTTACTGGGATTTATTATACCATTCTGGGGATCTAAAATTTGCAATCAGAAATGGATTTTCATTCAATATTCCCATTTGATATCTCTGAATGGAATATAGGCCACAATGTATAAGATCTTTGTCATAATATTTCCAGCATCAATATTTGAGTTTGAAACTCAACCATGAAAGCCTGATACAAATATTGGCGTCGGATAGAATATTTTCAAGTTTTATACTTTAAAATGAAAAAAGTTGTTTTTTATTGCTACCTAAATAGTAAATGCGCATACCCACCTAAATGGTAGGCATGCGCATTTAGTGTAACTACACCGGCACAACGTTTGAAATTCGACCGTTATTTTGAATTAAAACAAAACTTCTTATTGTCCAACCTAACACAAATATTTCTAAAATTCAAATAAGTTGTAATAACTATCAAGTTCTTTTGAACACACCCGTAAAAACAGGTTTAATTAACTAAGCTACATTTAAAAGCAATAGCGGGTATTTCTACAAAGATATCTCACATTTTTGACGTCATGTGTTTTAATGTGTAACGTATGTGTTTGTGTCAAGTGCAAGTGTGTGTAATGTGTTTTACTCGATTTTATGTATGTGTTATGCATTAATTGAAAAAATTAATATCATTCCGTAATCCTTCTCTATATCAACTATAACCATTCGTAATTTCATAGGTCTCCGTTTACGGCAAGTATCTTAAAAACGGATCACAAGATTTTGCTTCACGTATTAACATATAGATTAGGGTAATGATTGTCAAAATGATATACTTATGAGTATGACTCCATGTCCAGTACTTTGGCAAGCTCTACAGCCCACAAGCGGCTTGACGGATTGAGACTTATATGACAAAATATTTGAATTGTTTCAGCAGGTAAAGTAAAATCGCCTCCTTTAATTCTATCCTGAGTTTTATTCCTTTTAGCGTGCTTTAGAAAACAAATAAAAACACCTTTCGTCAATATATTAATTTTTCCCTGTTGGCCAAGGGTCTTCTCTCAGAATGAGAGACACCGCGCTGGTCAAGTGCGAATTGGTGGACTTCACACACTACCGAGAACTTATTTTCAAAGAACTCTCGGGTGTGTAGGTTATAAAAATTAGTAAAGTCCTGAAGGTACGACAGTTGTTCATTAGACAAATTATCTTGCGTAAACACTCAGCACTGACCTTTGTTAATAAAGATTCTAATACGCGTAGGCCCGGACGCATCTGTAGCTTGACTTCTTGCCGTACTGCTCTAGCAAGACGGCAATATACCTATCTTGCATCTAAAATTTATAATAAAACTAACAACATGTTACATATTTATTCACTCACGTATTGGGAATGTAAAATAAAAATTACCAACTTCTTGTTAAGTCTCACATATGACGACTCTGAAGCTCTTATATCTGGGATTTAAAAAAAGCGCGTCAATTCACTACCTTTACATGATACATTCGGAACCCTGAAATTACACTTGCAAACATACACATGCACACACACACTCACACACACCACACTCACACATATACACATACCCACACATTATTCCCATAAATACAAATCAAACATACCACGTACACGTACTAACCAACTTACCTTACCTTATAATATAAACTTTTGCTAAATGGTGTGAAAATTCAATCCATTCATCATATCTCTATGTTTTAGCATTTGTAACATGTATGTGAACATACTTTCCCTGTGTCCTGAGGAGGGCGTAAATGACTGCGACACAGTTTTCAAACTATTGCCGTCGTTTACGAACAATTTCTTGATGTAAATTTGTTTCTATGTTCAATAAAAAATCTTTAAATCTTTAAATCTCACGTTGTTTTCCTTCACCAAAAAGCAGTGATAAATAACTTGTAATACGCACATAATTTTAGAAAAAACATTGGGTTTTGGGCTGGGTATGAACCTCGGACCTCCGATCGAGAGTGCAAGTTTCAACCATTAGGCTATCACTGCTCTAAAAAAACGTTTCGTTTAAATTACTCGTTAAAATTTCGCTTTGTTTTCTTTTAGCGCTTAGACTTTTCAAAACGAACAATGTATAAAAGGTGCTTTCAAATAAAACATTTCCTATTTTCTATAGAAACGTATAAGCTTTCTAAGCTTTATTAACTGAACTAGTTCGTGCCTTCAAATGCCTACTTATTGTGAAAATTGGTCATTATTCCGAATCAGTGATTTGGTAACCGCAAGTTATTTGAGCTTCTTAGAGGTTGTCGTATCGCTAACGGGGAACGAGTAACGAGTAAACTATAGAAATAAGCAAGGGAAATAAGTAGTGATCGAATAAATTTATTTATGATATTTATTTTTAAAATACGAGTATATCACGCGTATGAAATTTAATAAAAATAAAACGTGGTGGAGCGGTTACCAAACCTGTCTGACGCAATGGGTTCCGGGTTCGATTCCCGGCCAGACAGGTATCTGAATGATGAGTTTAGATTCATGTGATCTGGGTGTTTGTGTATTCGTCTTGTGTATGTCCATGGTACCCAAAATTCAGGAGAAAATCCTAGTGTGGGGCGATGAGTGTAGATAGCGTTTTTTTATACAACAAAAAAAACTTACTGCTTACTAACAATTAACAAGGAAAAACAAGCACTTGAATACGTGTTCTATGCAGTACAAATAGTGATTTTGGTAGATTTTCTTATTATTTTTTTATATCTTACCTAATGATTAAGAGGGTAAGCAAAAAGAAGGAACGTATTTAAATTAAGTTTTCGACTTTTTGTTTAAATAGTAATGTAAGAATCAAATTCAAAATTACAATTTTCGGCATAACAAAGCCAACATATCTTATCGCTAAGGACCTTGTTAATATAATCGCTGACAGTAAGGCGACTGCTTTAGACTCAGAATTGCGCAAAGTATAAAATGAAAACAATAGGCGTATGGGCGTTTGATAAAATTGAAATCATCACTCATTATGCAATTAACTGAAAGTTTACACATTGAACGAAATATAAATACCCGTTGATACAAATCTACGTGTTTGGAATATAAATGTACTGCTTAACGAAATGTCAGTATAATTTCTTTCAATTTCAATTTTATTTCAATGCAGTGCGTGCGTTTCGATCGATTCACATGAGGTGACCATTATAGTCCTCGGGAGTAGCAACGCATCTGTGATTGACTTCTGAGATGGAACTCATGTTCTATATGAAGTTGATTACAGATGTTCATGGGCGGCAGTGACCACTTACCATCAGGTGGCCTGCATGCTCGTTTGCTACTTCAGTCAAATAAAAAAAAGATAGAAATCTCCGTGTGAAGGTGCTTACAATTATTTCTTTGGACGATAGTGACCACTTAGGTGAACTGCATGCTCATTTACTACTTCAGTCTTACAAAAATATATTCCTTACGTTTCATATTTCTATCACCAGATTTATTTGCCTAAGTCAAAAGCAAGACCACTCGTGACAAAAAGTCCAAGATCCAGCGGAGAAAGGTAGAAACATGGTACAGTTGTATGACACTTGAGGTCCTTGTATGAAAAGAAAGTACCCAAAGAATGCATTCACAATGCAAGTGGCAGCCTTTTCACTATTGAGCGACTTTCTTTCTATGAAAAACTGATGCATGACCGTAAAGGAGAAAGTGTATAGAAATGTAATACGTATGGATTACTACATTCGAAGGGTATTATTATATGGAAATAGATAAGATACTTTCTAACCAACGATGTGAGAAATAATATGTATTATATAAATCTGTATCTTTTCTTCACGTGAAGATTCTCTGAATCCGTTGAGCGATTTTTTGTAGCCAATTGGGATTACTTGAAAATAGGTGTGTTATTTGCTCTTTTGCTTTACAAAATCGTAAACAACATTTGAATACTAACGAAAGAAAGAGAAACATACAAAATACACCGGTCTTTCATAAGAACTACCCTCTTTCCGCGGTTCTGCCTACTTGTCATGAATTTCACGGTCAAAAGTGTCCTATATCTTAATCCAGATCATAGTCTACCTGCGTGACAAATTTCATCTAAATTCAATTAGTCATTTTTGCGTGAAGGAGTTACAAAAATTCATCCATCCTCATGTGCTTTCGCTATCATAATATTAGTAAGAAGTAAGGCAATAAATATATCATCACTAAACATAATATCTCATACCACTCCAAAACTAACAGACCCATATAGCAGATGAATTTAATTTCCCAGGAGTTATAACTCAAAGCACTTCTTGGTTATGAGGTGGGAAAGAATGCGGAGCACCTACCCCATTGTTCCACGTAAGCGCCATCGCGTGAATAGGAACGTGAAGATGAAATACCGCGCTAGTTGTGAATACCTCTCCACTGGAAACTGGTTCTATGTCAAACGGTAAACGACTCGCGATTTCGGGAAACGAAACGTAAATGTCTCTTTCATGGCGAGTTAAAGCAGAGAATCGAGTAGAGAATCAAGCAGAGAGTCGTTGGCGACAATTTTGCTTAATTTAAAGAGCGGTATAGTCTCAGTTCTTGTAGTTCTTGAAAAGAGGCAAAATAAATGGATAATAACCAAAAAAGGAGAAGAATAGAAGATAACGTAGTCTTATTTGTTAATTATTTATAAAATCTTTATTCACCATAAAAACAAACGACAAAAGGCGATCTTAATGCTTAATAGCATTTTCTCCCAGTCAACCTTAGGGAAGTGCAGAGAAAATTGAAGCAGTCTTGCATACATGTAACTTGATATTATTGTCTTAATTAGTATAAGTGGTATTGTATCGTTCTTATTAACAATAAATAAATACATGCAAGCCTAGCTTCTCTTCTAGATGAATTTAATTTCTCTCGTTCATAACAACTTCTTGGTTATCACTATTTGGCTATGAGGTGGGAAAAAATGCGGAGTCAAAATCCCATTGTTCCATGTAAGATAAAATACCATGTTAGTTGTAAATACCTCTCCACTTGTTATATCTCAAACAAATATAGAAATTTTGCTTAATTTGATCAGCGACATAGTCTCATTGTGTTCTTGATAACAAGGCAATGTAAATGGACAATCACACAAGAAAGAGAAGAGTACAAGAGAAACTTGTCTTGGATACATCTTAATATATTATATTCAAGAGTAGTTTTTCTTCTATTCTGAAATGCCTAGTTTTTATCTGATTGAAGTAGCAAACGAGCATGGAGTTTGCTTGATGGTAAGTATTCACTGCTGCCAATGGACATCTTACAGATGTTCACAACTTCAAATAGAATATGGATTCTATCAAATCTGCGTTTCCACTCCCGAAGACTAGAATGGTCGGCTCTTATGAAAGTGTGCCGGCAACCACACCCTTCCATCGAAACGCAAATAAATGCTTCACGTTAGAAATAGGTGTGGTGGTGGTATTTCCTCTGTCGAACTACACTGGTTCTACCACCTGGTAAATGTGTGCCTTTCAGCAAAATTCAACCAGCAACTTTTGTGTGAAAGAAAGTATACATAATAAATAATAACATATATAATCTCATACTTTTGTATTTGTAATACTAAAGATTTTCCATTACTTTTCATCGCTTCATGCGTTTGTCAGACAAGTCAGTGGAGTCTGAATTAATATGTGACCATTTTTAGAGCGTAGCCTACTAAACAAATTTTATCTGCGCTTTGCACATTGTTAATTTCTTTTATGAAGTAATATAGTTGTAATGCTATTACTTGCAGTATACTCACATGGAGCCATGGAGATACAAAAATGAATACACAAACACCCAAACCGAGAACAGAAATCTAAATTTATCATTCCGATACCTATCTGGCCGGGAAGCGAACCTTGAACCCACTGCGTGTCAGACCGGTATAATGATAACGAAAATTTGTTCGAACAAGATACGGATGACAATTTTTAAGATTTTTAAGACACTTTTTCAAAAACCGAATAACATAACTTTGTAATTGATACAAACACTACGAAAAACAAACTTATGTTGGTAGTTGAAAAACTGTTCAACTTTATTATTATACGAAATGGTTTGGAACCCTCTCGGAAGCGGGTCCGACTCTCACTTGGCTAATTATTGTGCTATTCAATTCTTTGTGTATACCTTTCCAGAGTTTTATTAATTTAGGGCGTACAAACATGATTTTACTCTGGCTTTTATGTTTACCTAAAGTTTAATTGGTAACTTCATTAATTGATAAGGTAATGTAGAATATTCAAATGTAAAAATCTTAGGCATTCTTTATAAAATAAATTTAAAGCATATTGTAATTATAACTCTTTAATATGTACAAGTTCTCGAACCACTAGCACGGATTCGAACCTAGAACCCATGCAAAAGTTGAACAACAAAGAGTTCCTAAAGTATGCTTGCTTACTATAACCTTTTCGAGTATCATTAGTATTGTCCCATACAACTCAAATTCTTATGGTGTGATTCACTTTAGTTCCTCGTGTGGGTGTTTAGAATTTTTATAGCTTTGCTTTATTCTGCTTATACATATTATTGTAAATCATTTGTTACTTTATGCGTCATTGTTTTTATGCAATATTTATTTTGTGAAACTATTTCCTTTTCTAGTGGTAGAACACATTTTGGTTTAACTGGGATGGTATCGCCACGTCTGTATCTAAAGTGGAGCCTATCTTGAGTTTCGTGACAGGCATAGTTGCCGTCCACTTTCTTTTGAGACAAGCATCTTGGTCTTTGGAAGTAGCAACGCATCCGTGATTGACTTCAGATGGAACACCTGTTCTATATGTATTTGCTTATAGTTATCCATAGGCTGAAATGACCACTTGCCAACAGGTTTACGTACTCTGTTTTTACTTAAATCATTTTTTTTAATGTGGTAGACTTTGTGTAGTTCAATTTTGGAAACCACCTTTTTTGCCTTATAACAGTAGTGTTAAATGCTTCTGTATTCTAAATTAAAAAAGTACATAAAGTAACAAGTGTAACAATTAATATCAATGCTTAACAATGAACTACCATTTTGAAATTCAAATTTAGTAAGCACTGTTAAAATTACTAATTTAGTAAACAATAAAATGATAATAAATAGTAAACAATAAAAATGTTAGTAAATGTAAGATCTGGTAAAAAATAACTTTGTAATTGTAAATATAGTACCTATAATTTATATAATTTTGTAATGTAACAAATTGAGGCTTATGCAAATTACTAGTGCATGTTGTGATTACTTGTAATTGTGAGATCAGTTAGCAATAGACCATATACGACATTCTGTGTTTAAAGATTGTATACTGATACTTGCGTTAGTCCAATAAATAAACAAATAATTATAGGTAGATTTTATTCATTATATCATACTTTTACTTACATATTTGAATACAAATCGCTGTAAAACATTTACAACATATTGGCATATGTTACGAGAAAGTTGTATTTTACTCTTTATCTGAACCGATAGTTCGAAGGAAAAAATTGACATTTATTGGCAGTATAAAAGAATTATGAGCTCACCTCCCATTTTGGTTACTGTGTGGGGAAAAAATATAAAACATAATTTACGATCGGTACACTTTTTTGCGGTCTAAAAATCAATTTTATCTACAACCGAGGTAATATGAGGCAATAAAGCTCGGAATTGTGTAAACCGTTTATAACGCCTTAGTAGTCTTTAGTGTAGTTGTTCATAAAGGTGCCAGTGAAATTTGAGAAATGTTAGAAGTCAGATTTTTCTGACTTCAGCTAAATGAATCTGGGAATTTTTAATAAAAAAATAGCGTGGTTTATTGCTTGAATTTAAAAATGGCTAGATGTTTTGAGGGTAAAAGGTAGTGAATTTCTTTATTCGACTTTTTTCTTGTATTCCTTTATTATCCAATGTTGAACGCATGAACCACACGAATTGAATGGTGTTGTTAGGTAAATATTTGATGTGTGGTGTCAGTCTTATATAACACTATTTCTCTTCCCAAAGATGTCGTAGAAGGAAACTAAAGGACAATGTTTAGGAAATGGACAGCATATTACATGTTGATTATCAAAACACACTGCAGTCATCCATACACCAGATATGGGTACAATTGATTGGTACTGTAGCTTAAGTAGGATAAGATTGTATCATGTTATAACGTAGGGTAGGTTAGGTTAGGTTATAAATTCTTATGGTGTGATTCGTTTTAAATTCTCGTGTAATTCTTTAGAATTTTTACGGGTTTTAATCTTTATGCTACTAATAAAATAATATTATTCTCAACCATTCATTACTTTATGCGTCCATTTTCACTTCACGTGGAGTAGGTTAGGTTAGGTTACGTTAGGTTTTCAATTTTATAAAGCATTTTCGAAATATTTGCAAAACAAGGGCGAGGTCACACGACGTAAGCGTCCAAAACCATTCAACCCACTCATAATAAATTCTACTTTAGAACATTTACATCGTTTGAGTAAACGCATAAAAATGATAGATCGACATATTTTATTGTAAGTACAACGTGCTCTCACATACAGATGGGTTTACGTTTATATCGACATAAATATACATGTAAGTTAACTTTTGATGTTTGCGATGTATTTGGATTTATGGTGCATAAAATGCAAGTATGTGGTACGTTTAAATATTTATGGAAATGTTGAAGAATTTTGAAGTTACTGTAGACTATTGTTATCTTTTTATGAGGTAACCGACGAGCATGCAGTCCACCTTATGGCAAGTAAGTAAGAAGGTAATAGATATTTGTAATCTAAGGCGATATTACTTACGTGAGGTTGTCAGAGATGCGTTGCTATCCCTGAGGATGAATGAAGTAAAGCAGAAATTATCTCTGTCTTAAACACCCTTCAGACTACAACAAAGCAACGATTAGTTCTGTGTTGTAGTGCAGGAATGTATGTGACTAAGGTAGTTTCGGGTTCAAACCACGAATGGATAAACCATAAAAGTAAAATTAACTTATGAGACAGGAACCTTTTTTTTTTGTCTAGGGGGAATCCTTCAAAAGGTACCCCACGCCGTGGGAGCGACGCAGGGTTATGTGGGATTTTTACCGCACTAAAACCCCCCCGGTGGCCGTTCTCGACGCTAAAAAGGAGGACTCCGGGATCTCGAAACGACTTCAACCGGAATCCTCCGAGCGTGTTGCCCCATCGGGCTCCATGAGACAGGTACCTGGGAGCAATTATAGTGAATAAAGTAAGCCTACTTGAGTAAGAACACCATGCACTAGTTAGAACAACATTTACTATGCGCGGTATCTAAGGGCGATGCTAATTATGGGCAGTTAAAACTTTTGTTGAATGAGTTAGGTTCACAATTTACCTACTTAAGACACAGATGATTTGTGGTTCGAATGTAGGTGATATTATAATCAACCTATGAACCAATTGAAAAGAACAGTGCTTTGCCAAATTCTTTGTGGTTTTACATTTGTGGAACAAAATGAGTTATACACAGAAAATACTGATTAAGTGCCAAATAGATAATCACATGTACCGTATCTCAGTCTAGCACTAAAGTTGTACATTATTGTTTAGAAAGCAGGTCTTAGTGAGGTCTTAACTGAAAAAATATAAACATTGTTATACAGTTGAAATTTATTTATTTAGGACTTATTACTATACATTGTTAAGAAAAATACAATCCGTCTGGTTCAGTGTGAATCGCCATTACAGGTATATACAACTCACCTAATGTGTACGAAGTGTAATCTCTAACTAAATCTAAGAACAAAAAGATAAACACAAAATAAAGACAATTTAAAAGGGATCTTATTATAAGTGCATGCAACAAAAATGTATAAAATTTATTTAAATTATCAGTATGGAAGATGTAATAGCTAGCATACAGCCCATTTGATGGTAAGTGGTCACTGTCGCCCATTAGTCAAGTCATTTGGTAATAAAAAGAGGGTTACCTGGAAAGTTTTCCGGGAGTTTAAAAACTTCTATTGAAATGTACTTTGTGGCGCTCGTACGCCCAAAATTATTGATTGTATGAAAAAAAAATATATATATTATTATGTTTACGTTTATTTCATTATTCTAAATAGATCAATTGCGTACATACGCCATATAAACATAATTTTAGTTCGTAATATCTTTTTAAATTACAAAAAAAAATTGCTACGCGCTTCGTAACCCAACCAAAAATAATTGTACATTATATGCAGGACCAAAGGTATCTCATATGCCTATAGTTCTTATACTATACGTAAACTAAAAAACTAATACATAAAAAATCTCTTACGTTTTATTATAATGATATTCATGTGTATTCAAATTCACAACGACAATTCATTCAAGATTTAAAATCATCATAATAATATTATATCACCAGAAAATGGTACCTCTTTATAACGTATTAAAGTCTTAATTCAAAAAACAGATCGCCAAGTATTTTTATCTGAAACAAATCGCTTAAGACCAACATAAAGTAACTGTTTTTTTGCCTTTTTTATCACTTCCTCTCAAGTCTTCTCACAGGACTTGTTTTGCAATATCTCAGACTAAAAAAGATAGACTACGAGTTACGAATCGCTGTGTCAAATACACATGTGTCTTGTAATGAAAAATATTTTGATTGCGTCGGAATAATTGGATGATGAGGACGTTAAATAGTCCGATATTTAATCATCCATCCACCCACCAGCCATTTGAAGCCCACTGCTGAACAAAGGCCTATCTTATTAGACGTTCTAAAAGAGAGACGCTGCCATCCATCTACGGGAGTTTGTCATTGAGTAGTTGTAGTAGTAGTAGTCTCTTTCTACTAAATTTACTATATATTGTGAGTGGACAGGCCCAATTTATCACTACACAGACGGATAGAAATAGAATAGATAGATGGAGATAGATGGCGCTACTGGTATCCTGAAACACGCTATCGAAGTATTTTCAATATCCCGCATTTATACAAGTTCCGAACAACGACTGTCGGAGCATGGCCGCTCCCAAGGCATGATCACCTAGCCTCGCCGGAGGTCTCCCTTTGCCAAAGAACCTATTTGCATGTTGATACAGATGTTCATGGGCAGCAGTGACCACTTTTCGTCCATCCATTATTGTCCCACTGCTGGGCACAGGTCTTCTCTCAGAATGAGAGAGTTTTAGGCTACAGTCCACTATAGTCCAGAATTGGTGGACAAGAGGCGAATGAATGTTCATTTATTACTTAAACATTGTAATAAGGATAGCGCTCTCAGCAAGCTTAGAAGTGTTCAGCGCAATGTCGCATGAGGCTTAGTCTTCTCTTTTGGTCTGTACTACTTACAGCTTCATTTAAATTCGTTTATTTAAAGCTATAACGGATAAGGTCGTTAAGTTCCAACGTAGTAATGTAGAATGAGCTCGATTTGCTCCAAATAAATGCATTTGCACATCTATTTTTTTTAACTGACTGTTGAAGCAAACGAACATGCAGTCCACCTGATGGTAAGAGTTCACTGCCGCCCATAGACATCTGTAATCAACTTCATACATAACATGGGTTCTATCTGAAATCAATCACAGATCCGTTGCTACTCCCGAGGACTATGATGGTCGGTTCATATAAAAGTGTGCCGGCAACCACACCCTTCTATTGAAACGCAACAAGTGGTTGCCAGCTCACTTTTATATGAGGTGACCATCTTAGTCCTCAGGAGTAGCAATGCTTGTGTGATTTACTGCAGATAAAAGTGTTGTTCTATATGAAGTTGCTTAAAGATATCTATGGGCACCAGTGATACATCAGGTAAACTGCATGCTCGTTTACTCTTATAAAAAAATCCTTAAAATCTTTTAGTACCTACCAAAATGGTAATCATTTGACTTGTATAAATAAAACAGGGCTTTTAATCGTTAATTAAGGAACGAGTTTGGTGATCAATTTGTCCTTATCTTTAATTTATTATACTAATAAAAATAATGGGGTGTATTTTAAGTAATTGAAGGATGAATTTTAAGATTCGATGTTTATATATTTTTTGATGTTTAATTGATGTTACATATTCATTTCTTCAAATCTGCGGGCACGGCAGTTCCCTCGCCAAGTCGAGCAAAAAAGCGGCACGGTCGTATTTTCTCGAAGCAATTAGGGTAATTTTTAACTTCCTACTTAAAAGACCTTCTGTTAAGCTGTTACGTAATTATGTAACCTGTTACCATTTTCTAGTGACCATATTATCAAAATCCATATACCTAACCATATTATTAAATCTTTAACGTTTTAAATAAACAGATTGACTTGGTAATCGCAATAAATACGTAATCTAGTTGTGAGATATCTTGTGTATTCATGCGATTGCCGAGTCAACCAATATTTAAAACGTTAATGATTTTTATTATTGATACGGTCACTAGAAGATGTTAATAGGTTAGATAATTATGTAACAGCTTAAGACAGAAGGGCATTTAAGTAGGGACTTAATAAATTAATAAAAGACTTGGTATTATAATTATGGATTACAACGTTAGTAAAAGTGCAAGTACTGAGTTGCAAGACTTGGGCTTTTGACAAGTATTTTATGGCATACAATTTTTGAAGTACACACGTTTAAACAAATACTAAAAACAGAAAAAAATATATTTTTAAGATTGACTTCCATGCATCAAACATGTTTGTTTTGTTTTTTTTTTTTATAATGTACGGAACCCTTCGTACGCGAGTCCGATAGCAATTTGCCTGTTTTTTATTGACCAATCCGATAACCGGATTAAGAATTGTCTTTTTGTATCGCAAATTTAATACCGGATGCTCTTATGGAAAGGATTTAACATAAAATATGCTAGCGAATAAAGTTGCAGTTAAGAGGATTCCTTTTGAAGTTGATCTGTTGATTTGTATTAAATACGTTATTTATAACGTGAAGCGGTTAACATATGCAAAGTCTGAGGTTTGAACCCCATACGAACACAGATTTTTCGAAAATTTTGTGCCTATTGAAATAAATTGAACACAACTTTAAGATGAAGGAATTTTTTTGAAGTGAAACTTCTTTATCGGGTCTTGGAAAAAAAATTAGTGTAACATTTTTTCGTTACGCGCCATCTTTTTCTGTTACGCGCCATTTTTTTTTTGTTACGCGCCATCTTTTTCTGTTACGCGCCATCTTTTTTTTCCGTTACGCGCCATCTTTTTCTTATCCGTACCACGCGTGATATTAAATAGATTTTTATAGATTAGGTTATTAGATAAAGTTTAATAAAAGCCTTTTATTAAACTTTATCTAATTTAACTTTATTAAACCAATTTCTGTAAAGTTGCATATAGTAAATTATTTTTTGAAAAATAACGTCATAAAGAAGTTTCACCTCTTACGAGTGTACGCTAGTACACGCACACATTTTTTGTGGGTGGGGTACCCACACCAGTTTAAAAAAACTTTAAGGTGTCTATCAATTCGCACTTGACCAGCGCATTGGAATAAAGACAATTTTTTTAACCAATTGAAGTAGCAAACAAGCATACAGTCCACGTGATTAGTGGCCACTGCTGCCCATGTATATCAGTAATCAACCGTGATAAGATCAGGATTCTGAGATTAGCTTAAGATAGTCATGTGTCATGACCAGTGATAGCAATCAATGGTTGAAGCTTTCTCTCTCGCTCGGGAGGTCCGAGGTTCAAACCCAGGCCACAACCACTGATTTTTCTGAAATTATGTGCGTAATATTAATTATTATCACTGCTTTTCGGTGATGTAAAACATCGTGAGGAAACCTACACACCCGAGAGTTCTTTAAAAAAAAGCTCTCGGAGGTGTGTGAAGTCCACCGATTCGGACTTGGCCAACGCGGTAGACTATGGCCTAAACTCTCTCATGAGAAAAGACCCTTGCCCAGCAGTGGGACAATAATGGTTTGACCCACTTTTGACTATGTAATCGCGCTTTTCTCACTCAAAAAGTAAAATCCCGACTTACTATAAAAACCTGGCAACGCTATCAGCGTACAACATACATAACAAACAATGACAAACGTACATATGCACATATCGAGATATATTACCCTCCTTCTGACGTAGTCGGGTAACAACTGTCGCTTAAATGCGTTATAAAAATGGCAATAACAGAATTCCAATCAGGTTTTAATTATTTCTTATTTTCACATTCTCAGCTACATTTAATAAACTGCCTCATAAATTTTCGTTTTTTTTTATAAATTTCGCAGTCTCTTGGGATTTTAGCGTTTCAACTTAATTAAAACGTCTAAGGAAATTGTAATCTTATTCATATTCATCTGTATCTTTTATCTCGCATAAATTTTTCTTCCCTCAGAACTGTATTTATTTCTCATTCCTAGATTTTTTGCGCTATCTAGTTTTTCAGTTTCCTCTGTCTAGTACTTCAACGTATTTTCCTTTCATTTAAACGTTGGTCAAGTCAAGTCATAGAATAAAAGGTGTAGAAGGTGTATTCTTTTATGCAACGGTTGAACGTTCTTTTAAAGTCCTTTTATTAATGCCAAATGGTTTTACTTTGCTATTAGATGATAAAAGCGATATTTTTTTTCATTTTTACTATTATAGTTCATTTAATATACATTTTTGGAATTTGAAATGGTTTATTTTATTTTAGGTGTGTAATTTTTTTCGTCCACCAATTCGCACTTGGCCAGCGCGGTGGACTGTGGCTGAAAACTCTCTCATTCTGAGAGAAGACCCGTGCCCAGCAGTGAGACAATAATGGATTGTACCCGAGTGCAATTTTTTTCAAGCACCGATTTATGCATTTCAGCATTATGCCATTATAATTATGTATTATTAATTGTACGTGTTTAATAAAAATACTTTTTTAAATGTATTTTTTGTATTTTGCAAAAATGTGCATAATTATAATCTTTTGTAAATATATTATCTTGAGTATTATTTAGCAGTACATTATAGTGAGTATTATTATTTTGAGTGTAGTTATTTAACGATGTTCGTTAATTTATTATTGTTTTACAGCACAATTCTTTTGGAATGAAAAAGTTTTAGGCCTCGTGCACCGCGTTGACTAAGTGGGAATTGGTAAACTTCACACATTTTTGAGAACTTTTACCGCCAATGCCGTGACAGCGTACCAAAACAGAGACAAACCACATGACTCATCTGTACAAATAATATTCTAAGTGTAAGGTTTAACGATCTCAAACTGGTAGCATGGGATGTCGCTAAACAGCAGGCTGTTGCAAACTTCGACTGTAAAAGCAACTCCATTACTGAGCAATAGGGGTCAATTTGCTTTACAATTTAAATCGGAGATACGACATTTCGGATCGAGAAGTCATAGGAACAACAACATGAGACTTGATCTTTATATCCACGACATAAGGGTCAATTTTTCATAGTAGTACGTAGCAGATATGTCCTTTTGATCCATGTGGGGTGCCACGCGTAATGTACCAACTCTAACAGGTCTAAAATGTCCGTTTTTTGCTGTTTTCTTTTTATTCTTATGCGATCCTGGAATGAAAATGAAGGTAGCATGTTTGAGTTCAACGTCACTATGCATTTATGAAAGGGATATTTGTTTCCGACGTAAAAAGGCGTATTAAAGTATCAAGGGTGGGATTCACAGACCCTCAAGTCTGTGAATTAAATAGAGGTCTGCATTCGCAAGCTTATTTATTTATTTATTCTTATATACCTAGAGTGGTACAAAGGCGGACTTAATGCCATAGGCATTCTCTCCCAGTCGACTTTAGGTGAAGCAGAAATCAACGAAGGCGGTATTTTATTAAAGTAAATTTTAATAAAATGAAATAAAAGAGCAAAAATAGACATTAAATATAAATATGCAAGTATAATATATTATAAATAAACACGAATATTTAAACATAATATATAAACAATATTGAAAACATACATACATAGGAATTAAATAATAATAATAATAATAATTTTATAAATTAGTTTCTGTAAAGTTTATTAAGATAATAACCTTTGACTTTATCTTTAAATGCCTGCCTGCTCATTATCTTCTTAAATTGTAACGGGAGGATGTTCCGAAGGCGGGCAGATTGAATGGCAAAAGAGTGAGATAGAAAGTAAGCTATGTACTTGCTGTAAGGAACAGTGATAGCCTAATGGGTGAAGCTTGACCTCTCAATAGTGGATCCGGGTTGAAAATACCAGGCACCATTGGGTTTTCTAAAACGGTGGGCGTATTAGATTTTTTTGTTTCTACTTTACGGTAAGCGTAATATGAAAAAATCGTCATATCTGGAAGTTTGCTAGAAAGTTTTCAAAGTTGTTTAAAGTTTAGAGATTTCTCCCCGCCACCGCAGTTTGACAGTGACCACGTTCCATGCGAACGAAATATTGACAAAAAGAAATTAAAAAATTGAATATTGTGAGTATCCGTATCATAATAAAATGTATAAACTCCGCGATAATGTTAGTTTAAAATCATAGACTGTATGTTATACAAAAAAATCTTTTCACCAGTAGCTAAGCTTAGAAAGCTACTAATAATACAAAATTGACGTAAAAATATCATTTCACGAGTACCTATAGATAGAAAGTAGCTAATATTAGTGCGTTCTTTGGCGTCAAAACGTAGGGTCCAAAAAACCTCAATTCTTAGACCCCCTAACGGGAGGCGCAGAGACCATTGAGATAAATGATTAAGTTAGAAGTTTGCTTACGGTACTTCTGATTGAGATGAGTTTAGATCTAAAAAAAGTTTCTTAAGTGTAAGCGCGTGGTGTTACAGTATTTCGACACGCTAGGTTACGTGTTGGTTTCCGGGCCGACGTTTTTTTTTATACTTAAACCTAACGATAAGGCAGACGGGCCACCTGATGGAATGTAGTCAACGTCGCCTATGGACACTTGCAACACCAGAGGAATCGCCAATGCATCGCCGGCTTTGAAGAAGAGCTCTTTTCGCACCTTTTTTGAAGAGCTCCATGTCATAGCGTTCCGGAAATACCTCAGGAGGATGGTCGTTCCACATCTTGCACGTGTCTTTTTATTCTGGGTATGGGTGTTTTTGTTGCTGTGCGTGATTATGGCACGACCAAAAATTATAATTTGAATTTATGAGTATAGAAAGTGCTTGTTGGTTTGTTACAATTAATACAAATCATTATTAATTTAAAAGGTGGTAGAACGAGTGGAGTTCGATTGGGGAGGTACCACCGCCACACCTATTTCTCTAGGGGGAAATAAATAATGTAACTGTAGGGGAATTCACTAAAACTCCCAAGCAACGTATAAGGGGAGTCTGAAAACAGCGCTACACGAGGTCGCTCGTGCTAGCAGAAACTGAGACTTCTCCTTTGCGCACAAAATTGTCTGACCACTAAGATATAAGCTTGTATTGTACATTTTTTTTGTGCAGCAATAAAGTATTATTATTATTTCTATCGTGAAGCATTCCTTGCGTTTTGATGGAAGGGTGTGTTGGCACACTTTATTTGACGACCATCCTAAGCCGCGGGAGTAGAGAGTACATAGTTCCGAAGTCGGCGCTCGCAAGTAGAGAATCCATACCAACAGTATGTGTTTCTTATCTTACTCTAAAACAATCACTGTATACGTTTTCGTCTATACATGCGATGGGCTGCACTTTTGTGTTTTTCGGCCATGCCTTACAATGAACTTTTCTATCGCCAAAACATAAACAGTGATTGTTTTGCACAAACAAAAACTCATAATAAGAACCGCGTATCTTTAACCACTATGCAACAAGGTTCTAATATACGTCCATTGCCTACTTAGCTTAATTGCGTACCTAAGTAATTAAGGTTTTACCTTCAATATCAGTACATTCTAGGCAACGACGCTTTTAGGGTATTAATAGACACTTTATGTAGTCTAATTACTGATCTAGCAGGAAATTTATTGGATACTAGGGTATTACCGCGGTTTTGCCCGTTTTGGCGTCTATGGTAATGTGTATCCTGTGTGTTACTCATAAACTATGTGTGTGCTTAATTTTAACGAAATCCGAGCGCTAGTTTTTGTGTGAAAGAGTAACAAGCACAAATATACATACATCTTTAAAAACTTTCATAATTACAGTACTCATGAGATTATTTGCGCAACTATCACTACATAGTATAAAACAAAGTCTCTTTCCACTGTCTGTCCCTACGTATGTATCTTTAAAACTACGCTACGGATTTTAATGCAGTTTTTTTTAATAGATAGAGTGATTTAAAGGAAGGTTTAGGTTAGGTTAGTTAGGTTAGGTTTAGGAAAGAGCAGTGATAGCCTAATGGTTGAAACTTGCCCTCTCGATCGGGAGGTCCGAGGTTCAAACCCAGGCTCGCACCACTGATTCATGTGCGTATTAGAAATTAATTATCACTGCTTTTCGGTGAAGGAAAACATCGTGAGGAAACCTACATACCCGAGAGTTCTTTAAAAAAAAAAAGTTCTCGGAGGTGTGTGAAGTCCACTAATTTGCACTTGGCCAGCGCGGTGGGCTATGGCCTTAATTCTCTCATTCTGAGAGAAGACCCGTGCCCAGCAGTGGGACAATAATGGGTTGACGAGCGAAAGGAAGGTTTTTATATATAATACATTATTTATTTATTTATTTATTTTTTATTTATTCACTCATAACTTACATCTAACATTACAGGTTATCCTAATACGTTAGTGTAGTGAAATAAATTATTATTAATAAAATTATAGTACATTAAATACATGTTAAAAATTAAAATTACATTAAAATATCTTATCAGTTAATTAACTAATAATTAATGTCCAATATAATTAAAATAGCAAATATAACAAAAATAATAACAAGTCAAATAAAATGTCAAAAATAAATCAATAGAATGTCAAGAATAATCAAAATGAAATTGCAATAAGAACATAAACTAATTATATCAATTAAATCCATTAATAAATACACATAAATGGAGTACAAAATTAAAAACAATAATAATAATAATAAAACATGTCAAAAATATTAATAAAAATAATAAGAATATATCAGAATTTATGATGATGTCAATTAATTTAATAACATTAATTATATTTTTTAAAACAAGAACAATTTACAAAAAACCGTTGCGAACTCGTCCAGGGTGCAGGTAAAAATATCGGCTTGACATGCCACAGCGTTGAGCGTACGCATCGCCCGCGTTAGCGGCGCGTTGCGTAACAAGTTGGTACGCGCAGGCCGTACCGCCAACAGCGGCAGCCGCCGACGGCGCCCTGCGACGTCAGCCGGCGCACACAACTTTAACTCTTCCAGGACGACAGGACTGTCCAACTCACCCCGCAGTACCCTTAACAGATACTTACACAGGATTAGCTCCCTCCGTGTCTCCAATTTACTGTATCCTACCATGCCTATAACAAACAAGGTAGGATACAGCAAAGGATAGCCAGGATAGACTCCGTACATTTTTAGGTATAGGAACCTGGTAAATTTGTTTTGGATTCGTTCCATCATTGATTTATACTTGATCTCACTCGGAGCCCATACAACCGAATTACACTCCAAATGACTCCTCACCAAGGCTTCATATAAGGCGCGCAAAGCATCGAAGTTAGTGAAACTCTTTGCGTGCCTTAATATGAAACCAAGGTTTCTGTACGCTTTTTTGCATACTTCGGCTATATGGTCTCGGAAGTTGAGATCAGAGGTAAATTGAACGCCCAGGTCCTTTACCTTTGTAACGGTCCGCAGTGGCTCGTTGCCTATATGATAGGCAAAATGCCGGGAGACGCGGTTGCGACTGAAAGAAAGCAGTGAACACTTTTCGACGTTGAAGCGCAGTTTATTTCTGCGACTCCACTCGACAACGCTGTCGATGTCCTCTTGCAGTCTGCAGTGGTCTTCCATGTCACCTACTTCGCGGACCAACTTCAGGTCGTCAGCATATAACAGGCACGTGGAATGTTGGACCACCTCCGGTAAATCATTAATCATGATAATAAACTGGAGGGGGCCCAAATTACTACCTTGGCTGACGCCTGATCTAGTCTCATAGTGGTCCGAAAGGCGTCCGCCACAGTCAACATACTGACGCCTGTCTCGCAGATAGCTAGCAAAAAACAACAACGTATGTGGCGTGCAACCTACTCTGGCCAGCTTCGCAAGCAGGATGTCATTATCAACGGTGTCGAACGCCTTCCGGAAGTCAAAGTAGGCGACATCTACCTGTCGCCCCGCATCTACTGCCGGCACCAGTCGCGTCATCAGATGAAGCAGGTTGCCCGTCGTTCCACGGCCCGGACGAAAACCGTGCTGTGCGTTTGTCAACTGCGATCTAACCTGTCCATACAATGCATGGTGAATGGTTGATTCGAACACCTTAGCCGCTGCACACAGGATGGCCACCGGTCTGTAGTCGCTCGGCTCCAGTCCTCCCTTTCCCTTCGGCACTGGTACCACTCGGGTCAGTTTCCACCGATCGGGAAAGGTCGTACTCGCCAAGCAGACATTAAACAGGTGTAGCAGCGGCTCCTCTAAAACGACACGACAGTCTTTGAGGATGTACGGCGGCATTCCGTCCGGTCCTACGGAACGCTTTGGCTGGAGCCGCACGAGCGCGCGAGACACGTCCGCCAGAGTGAGGCCCGCCAGGTGCACCCGCGCACCGCTCCCTAACGTCGCACTCGCCGCCGAAACGTCAAGCCGTGCCGGCTCTGGGCTGAACACGGAGTGGAAAAACCGAGCGAGTTCATTCGCACAGTCCTGATCTGAAAGGGTATAACCGTTTCGCACTAACCTGCACCGTCCCGAGTTACCTTTCTTGGACCTTACAAAATTCCAGAACGCTTTGGGGTCACAAGCGACGTTCCTCTGGACGCGCTCTTGATACCGGTCATGAGCGTTCGCAATATCCGCCTTCACTATCGCCCTGTATCGAGAAAACTCGTCATAATCGCGTCTACTCTTACTAATTTTATATGTTTTATGTAGTCTATATTTTATTTTTATGTCTTTAATTATTTTCGGTGTATACCAAGTCGGATAAATATGTCTGGAATTGTCAAATTTACGCATCTTTAGAGGTACATATTTATCAAAACTGTCATTTATTTTATTATAAAAGATCGTAAGCGCTAACTCAGAGTCATTGGTCATGTACATGTCTGTCCAATCAATTTTTGATATGGAATCGTACAAATTATGGATATCAGCTTTGTTAAAGTCCCACTGCTTAATATGGGATGGGTCGCCGCTATCCACGTTGGGTCGGCAGGCGGTGGTGGTGGCTCCACCGGTGGCGATAGTAACGGCGAGCGGCGGGTGGTACGCATCGATCGGCCGTAACGCCTCGTCGGCAGCCGCCACCGTCACGCTGCCGCGAGTACCCATCACTAAGTCCAGCTGCCTACCATCACAATTCATAACAGTATTAAACTGGACGAGTTCACAAAACGACATAAAATAATCATAATAGAGAGAAACATTATTACAATTACAAGAATACAAATTGAAGTCCCCTAATATTATAACATTTTCTTTAAATCTCTCACACACTTTTTCAATTATATCAAATATAAGCAGGTACTCTTTTTCACCAGTTCGCGGTGGGATGTACACAACGCAACAGGCGAATAATAATCGATTTTTCTTATAAACGCTTGCACACACTACTTCAAAATTGTATTTGTTTACGTCGATCCCGGCGGGCGCAGGTAGGTGTCGCAGTTCGAGGTGAGGAGCCGCCGCCAGCAACGCGCCGCCCTGCTTACGGCCGTCGGCGCGGTCGCAGCGCAGCACGGAGTAGCCCGGTGGCACAATTTCGGCGTTCGCAATAGACTCGTTGCAGCCGGTCTCGGTAATCGCGAACAAATCGGAGCAAGATGATTCCAGTAAAGATAAAAACTGAGAAGATTTGGTACGGAGTCCTCGTACGTTTTGGTATAAGATGTTCATTACTGTATTATTGCTTGACCTGTTGTTGGGCATGTTTTTGGGGACGAAAAAACACCCATTCATTGTATTCTGCATTTTTCGGCCATACGCTTGGGTTATACAATTTGGCAAAACTATCCTCCGTAACGCCAATTCGAAAGGAGGAGTATGCCTTTTCAGTTTTGTGTTGCAACTTGTTTACCTCCACGAAACTATTTGCACCCAACACTTCTCTTATATACTCAGTAAGTTCATCCTTTGTCGTATCTTTAATAAGCCGCCAGACATGTAGATACTTCATTCGTTCAACGGCTCTTATCTTAAGGGCCGTTGTATTAATTCCCTTGCTAACTGGGTTTTCCTTTCTAGTCTCGGGCGAGCTACCACTTAATCCTAAATTCACCACCGGTGCAGGTTCCTTCTCCTTTGTCTGGTGAGTTGTCGCTGCTCGGCGCCTCGAGCGCCTCGCGTTTACGTTAACCCATTCATTGCCATTCATTTGATGAGCGTTATTTTCCTGAGCGACATTCTCACTTTCTTCCCTATACTCATTGAGCGTCAGCGCACTGTTTACAAGTTGCTCATGCGTTGTCTTTGTCGGCGGGAGCGAGGCGAGAGCGCTCGCGTTGTCCCGGATGGGTTCGGCCATTGCGACGACGTCATTCTTCCGAGTGGGTACGAAGACCGCCGATTTCGTCCGATCCTTCTCCACAGGTATTGGTCGCTGCGAATGCTGAATATAGCCGAATACATGCGAAATATAGCCGAGGAACACTGATAACTTTAGATTTTTGACTTTTAGGCGGAACGAATTCCGCCAGGTCAGCTATTACTGAATATAATTCGCTTGTCTCTGTTTAATGTTTGTATGTCTACCAATTTTCAATTTTCTTGATAAACTCAATTCAAAACAATGTCAGATTTTCTTAAAAAAACCATTCGAAAGTATGCGTCTAGTTGGGCTTTATCGTTTTATAAGTTTGCTTATTAACTCCAAATGTTATTAATGTTAGACTAAATGTTAAAATGATAATTAATAATAATTAAATAAATACTTGTCGCAGACGGAGGATATGAAATTACGCACGGTAGATGTAGAGAAAGATTACGCAACACTGATATTTTTTCAAATAATACATAAAACATACATAAAATCAACTAAAACGTATTACACACACTACCTTGGATTTGACACAAACACATACTTAATAAACGGAATAAAACATTCAATGTCTTACCTGCTATTGCTTTTAAATGGAGCCTAGTTAATTAAACTTCTTATTAATATAATATATTTTGAACACCGGGTGTGTCCAAAAAAATTAAATAATTATTACAATTTATTTGAATTTAAGAAATATTCGTGTTACTTTGGACTATAAGAAGTTTAGTTTTTTTAATTTAAATTACGGTCGAATTTCGACCGTTGCGACGGGTTAGATGCTTATATTATGCTATTTCAATCTTATCAAAAAACATACCTAAAATATTCAAATATTTTAAGCATTAATGTTCGTTAGCGTATCCACTTTATCAGTAGCTATATTCCAATCTATGCAACTATTCCACCCATTTGTATCGTTATAAAATCTCCCAGGTCGGCCATTTTGTATGATCAAGCCGGTCCCATATCCGTTGCACCTGTCGTTTGCTTGCTTCTCTTATTTTGTACCCATATTTTGTTTGAAAATGTTTATATTGATTCTCGGTTCAAATCCTATTATAGGTATGGGAATGCTAACTGAGTTGTAGTTTTAATTTGTTATGTGTTTTTATGTTAGCTGTTTGTTAACTTGTTGTTTTAGTATTATGGGGATAAGATTTTGACTATCCATTGTATACCTATGTACATCCACACAATGGATAAGTGAATAATTCTAAAATTGTAATGCTTGTGTTATTTTCATAAGACTGAACCGTGACATGAATTAGAAATCAGAAAATCAGAAAAACCTGTACTATTTTGTATAATTAAAATGTCCTTATAGTATATGGTCATTTTTCTTAAGAAGTTTTGCTACCATCTTCATATTTAACAGTTATCTGATATATATTTTAAGTTTTCAGGAGTAACTATGATGGAGTATCTATGATTGAACATAGAAATGTTTCTCCCTTTCCACTCTTAAAAACAGACCACCGAAAGGATAGTAGTAGGTAGGTAGTATTATAAGTCCCTGTAGCCTCGGGGTCAGAATAGGGCTACGGTCTCCCCTGTCTGTCGTAAGAGGCGACTAAAAGGGGCTTCCGGGGTTGCAGACGGCTAGAGTGGGAGCTCGAACCGTTCGGTCAGGAAATCCCGGGAAGGACGGCGGTATGTGTGGTCGCATACCGTCGTAAAGACGAGACGGAGCGGTGGGCCCAGCCGCCCATCTGGGAGGAGCCCGATGGGGCAGCGCGCTCGGAGGATTCCGGTTGAAGTCGTTTCGAGATCCCGGAGTCCTCCTTTTCAGCGCCGAGGACGGCCACCGGGGGGGTTTTAGTGCGGTAAAAATCCCACATAACCCTGCGTCGCTCCCACGGCGTCGGGTACCTTTTGAAGGTTTCCCCCTCGAAAACAAAAAAAAAGGTTGTATTACAAAGCTGAAATTAGTCTACTAATTGGTAATAGCGCCTCCACCATAGAATCGAATCAGTGAATGTTCAAACTTAATAACAATTCATTTTATTGACCGGAAAATTTTGTTATTCATGATTCTGAAAAAAATATTCAAGTCTTAATGAAAAACTGTGTTCTTGCGGTTCTATCGAGGGCACGTTAATAAAAAGTAACAAAACTCCCTAAGAAATGTGAAATGAGAGACATTTTAAATAAATATCTTGTTTGTTCCGAGGTGCTCGCTTTTCATTGTTTTCAGTTTATTTGTAGGGCTGAAGAATGCGAGATTTCTTTCTCGTTTTTGAAGAGATGTTTTTCCTGGTTTTTCTTTTTTAATCATGGAGTAACAAATGAGCGCATGTCCACCTGATGGTAAGCGGTCACTGCCGCGAATAAACATTTGGCAAAGGGAGATCTACCGGCAGGCTATGTGATCATGTCCCTGTAGCCTCGGGGTCAGAATAGGGCTACGGTATCCCCTGCCTGTCGTAAGAGGCGACTAAAAGGGACTTCCGGGGTTGCAGACGGCTAGAGCGGGAGCTCGAGTATGTGTGGTCGCATACCGTCGTAAAGACTAGACGGAGCGGTGGGCCCAGCCGCCCATCTGGGAGGAGCCCGATGGGGCAGCGCGCTCGGAGGATTCCGGTTGAAGTCGTTTCGAGATCCCGGAGTCCTCCTTTTCAGCGCCGAGGACGGCCACCGGGGGGGTTTTAGTGCGGTAAAAATCCCACATAACCCTGCGTCGCTCCCACGGCGTCGGGTACCTTTTGAAGGTTTCCCCCTCGAAAACAAAAAAAAAGGTTGTATTACAAAGCTGAAATTAGTCTACTAATTGGTAATAGCGCCTCCACCATAGAATCGAATCAGTGAATGTTCAAACTTAATAACAATTCATTTTATTGACCGGAAAATTTTGTTATTCATGATTCTGAAAAAAATATTCAAGTCTTAATGAAAAACTGTGTTCTTGCGGTTCTATCGAGGGCACGTTAATAAAAAGTAACAAAACTCCCTAAGAAATGTGAAATGAGAGACATTTTAAATAAATATCTTGTTTGTTCCGAGGTGCTCGCTTTTCATTGTTTTCAGTTTATTTGTAGGGCTGAAGAATGCGAGATTTCTTTCTCGTTTTTGAAGAGATGTTTTTCCTGGTTTTTCTTTTTTAATCATGGAGTAACAAATGAGCGCATGTCCACCTGATGGTAAGCGGTCACTGCCGCGAATAAACATTTGGCAAAGGGAGATCTACCGGCAGGCTATGTGATCATGTCCCTGTAGCCTCGGGGTCAGAATAGGGCTACGGTATCCCCTGCCTGTCGTAAGAGGCGACTAAAAGGGACTTCCGGGGTTGCAGACGGCTAGAGCGGGAGCTCGAGTATGTGTGGTCGCATACCGTCGTAAAGACTAGACGGAGCGGTGGGCCCAGCCGCCCATCTGGGAGGAGCCCGATGGGGCAGCGCGCTCGGAGGATTCCGGTTGAAGTCGTTTCGAGATCCCGGAGTCCTCCTTTTCAGCGCCGAGGACGGCCACCGGGGGGGTTTTAGTGCGGTAAAAATCCCACATAACCCTGCGTCGCTCCCACGGCGTCGGGTACCTTTGGAAGGTTTCCCCCTCGAAAACAAAAAAAAAAGGCTATGTGATCATGCCTGAGGAGCGGCCGTGCTCCGACAGTCGTTCGGAACTTGAATATATGCGGGGTGTTAGGATCTTATTATAATGTCCCTGTAGTTCCGGGATCAGAATAGAGCTACGGTATCCTCTGCCTGTCGTAACAGGCGACTACACAGGGTATTGAGAATACTTCGATAGCGTGTTTCAGAATACTAGTAACGCCATCTCTTGATGAATTGCGGGACGTCGCCACATACGTGTAAAATCAACACCAGATAAGATCCGTCTTGACAGGGATTGACCATTATTTTTTTGCTACCCCCTGAGTGCTAAGTTTGAAGATCATATATATGTTTGAAGGTAGTAGAACCAGTGTATTTCGACCGGGGAGATACCACCGCCACACCTATTTCTAGCGTGAAGCATTTCTTGCATTTCGATGGAAGGGTGTGGTTGCCGGCACGCTTTTTATGAGGCGACCATCATAGTCCTCGGGAGTAGCAACGCATCTACGACACTACGAAGCTCGAACGGATCGAGACGAGCTGCTGGGAGCTCGGACGAATATGTAAGCAGCTGTTTGTGAGGAATTATATGGTATCAAAGGAAAAACTTGAATTAATATCAAAGAAAAAAATACTGCATTAATAAACACACACATGCTTTCTACACTCATAGTCCCACAGTAGGATTTTCTCCTGTGTCGTGGGTACCATGGACACACACAAGACGTATACACAAACACCCAGACCCGGAACAGGAATCTAAACTCATCATCCAGATACCTATCTGGCCGGGAATCGTACCCGGGACCCATTGCGCGTCAGACCGGTATGGTAACCGCTGCACCACGCGGGTCGTCCAATAAATAAATAAATAATTATAATTGCATAAGTTGATAAAAAATGCTATGCAATAGCTTTACCGCGGCAGTCCCCGAGTACCGCACGTTTTTGTTTTATCAATATGCAACATACAGTTGTACACGTACCATACATAAACTAGTATAAGAAAGGAAGTGAGTTTCCGTGGCATTATCTGGGACGGAACTTTAATTAAATTATAACGTAAAATCCATACATAAAATCAACCCGTACATAAAAACGAATTGACGAACGCTCTAAGACGAACTAATAAAGAATTCACATAAATTATATCATTTTTACATTTGTACTTTTTTGTCTGTGTTTGAAATCGAATCAATCAATTTGAAATTGCAACATAGTTATATAATTTCTTGTCCAGCGCTGGGCATCTTTTACGGATTAATTTGACCAACGGACTCGAAATATCGGCAAAAAGAACTCAATAAACACCAACAATGTATTAAAATATTATATCAATTCCGCAGTAATATCTATTAGTAATATTAATCTTCAATCATATCTTGTATGGATCATAAAGTTTAAGTAGTTCAACCTAGATCGGATACAAAAGGATTCCTACACTAAATACGACGCAGGTTCGATCCCTGGCGAGACAAGTTTTTCAATGATGAATTTAGATTTTTGTTCCGAGTCTGGTTTTTTATGTACTACTCGACCAAAACAATTAGGCGCATGTCAGTTGAAACGTCATTAGAACTAGGGATCTCCCATCCCGATACGAAGTATATTCTATTACCAAATACCAAGAGTATGTAGGTATACCATTATTAAAACATACGCCATAATGGTATATGTTCAATAGTCGTGTATTTATTAAAGCACTTTCATGTGTTTAATATATTCGCAGACATGGAATATTTCTTTCTTTTTCTATTTGTGTAGGAGGATAATGCCTGTTGCAGCACACACTCGATTTTCGACTTGGAAGATTCGCGGAGACAGAAGCGAGGTGCGGGGTACAGAACCGCTTTTGTTTTATGCACCTACTAGCATACCCGGCCACGCGTTGCTGTGGTTAAAGAAATGTTACATAAACATTTGCAATTAAACCTATAAATTAAGATATAAACTATCCTATCTTTCAAGTTGGATCAAAATGCACACGTTGAGTAAATTTGATTATAATCGGTTCAGAGGTTTAAGAGTCCATTGCGGACAAATAAAGTGACACGTAATTTATATATATTAAGATTTGTTGTGGTCGAGTAGTAATCGTCTTTATTTGTATTCATGGCACCTATATCGGAATGTAGACATAGTTTATGTTATTCATAAACAATGGATTCCAACTTAGTTCACGTTGGAATGCCTACGACGTCCACTGGGAGAATGGTGTTATTCTAGGACACATAGCACAACTAAACTGTAAGGCTTTATATAAATATCAGAGATATATAAATACTACTAAGCAGTGTTAGCCTAATGGGTGAAACTTGCCCTCTCTTTGGAGGTCCGAGGTTCAAACCCAGACTCGCTCCACTGATTTACGAGCGTATTAGAAATTAATTATCACTGCTTTTCGGTGAAGAAAAACATCGTGAGGAAACCTACTCGGGTGTGTGGGTTCTTTAAAAAAGAAGTTCTCGGAGGTGTGTGAAGTCCACCAATTCGCACTAGGCCAGCGCGGTGGACTATGGCCTAAAACTTTCCCATTTTGAGAGAAGACCCGTGTCCAGCAGTGGGACAATAATGGGTTGACAAGTATATAAATACTTAAACTGTCAGAAAGTTGCATAGAAAGGTCTTTCACGTAAAGTATTTATTTATTTGCACGACAACAGCAGTACACACAATTGTTTCTATAAGTTTTATACTAAATGATATTAGACACGTGTGCATGCCAATTATAGGCGTGCTCAACATTTATAAAATTTGCTACTGACTAGTTGCTACAGACTTATATGTTATATCAAAGTATAATTATATCAAAGTTAACTTCAAGGCTTTTTGATAACTTGTAGCGCTCAGCTATGAGAAAAGATTTCTCAAAGTTATCTTCCAAATCAGATCTTATTCCAATTACGATTCGGAGCCAAATGGACAGCTTCCGTGTAACCTGATATTAATATAAGGTTCTGTTTTGAGTAACGTGGATGTCGAGCGTAAGCGGAAAGCGTTTTGTATTGATACTTTGTTATATATCAGATATCCCGTGATTTATGAAGTGATTACAGCTATGTTCATTTGTGTGTTGTAAAAATTATAAGACATGTTATACTTGCTTATGATAACAACTATTGTTTTCATAATTGAAGGTGGTAGAACCAGTGTAGTTCGATCGGGGAAGTACCACCGCCACACCTATTTCTAGCGTGAAGCATTTCTTGCGTTTCGATGGAGGGGTGTGGTTGCCGGCACACTTTCACATGAGGCGACCATCGTAGTCCTCAGGAGTAGCAACGCATCTGTGATTGACTTCAGATGGAACCCATGTTCTGTATGAAGTTGCTTACATATGTCCATGGGCGGCAGTGACCAATTACCATCAGGTGGACTGCATGCTCGTTACTTCAGTCAAAATAATATATATATATATATATATATATATATATATATATATATATATATATATATATATATATATATATATATATATATATATATATATATACGTATAAAACAAAGTCCCGCGATCTGTCCTTGTGTATGCTTAGATCTTTAAAATTACGCTACGGATTTTAATGCAGTTTTCTTTAATATATAGAGTGATTGAACATTAAGGTTTTTAGGTATAATACATGCATAATAAAGTAGAAGAACACTGATAATTTTAGATTATTGACTTTGAGGCGGAACGAAGTTCGCCGGGTTAACTAGGTAGTCATAAAATGTGAATGCCATTAAAAACTATATACCTATAACCAAATCTTTGACTATGATTTTTGATGAACATTGTTGTTATTTTATGAGCAGAAAGGTGGCTGGACGCCTTTTAGCAAAAGTGCGATGACATAAACACAAAAATAACACGCATTTATGGTATATAACACCAGTATTGTCCTTACTGTATTTTAGCTGAAATAAACGAATTTGCTTAGGTAACGTGTTTCATATTCATAGTGATATCTTTCTAAACCATAAATGTAAGCAAATATAAGTATATTTTATGTTGACATTTGAAAATATAAGCGAAAGCCCAGAAGATAGCTCATTTGGTGAATTTTGTATTTTAGCTTAAACGCGGTTTAATAAGCGTTTATTCGACCACAGCCTTATTACATGTGAAATGAGTCAAGGAACTCGTTTTAGGAGGTAGTGGCGCCAGACGAGTAACGGTTATTGATATTGTGACATCCTTTCTGTATGAAGTAAACAAATGCTTCGAATGCGAAATATGCTTTCGTATTATATAAGGAAACAAGGGATCAGTGATAGCCTAATGGTTGATGCCCTCTCAATCGGAAGGTCCAGGGTGCAAATCCCACGCCACTGATTTTTTCTAAAATTGTGTGACTAGCTCTTACCCGCGGCTTTCCCGCACGGTCAAAGAGAATTAAAATTAGCATTTCATAGCGTTATTCTGAACTTGCAAATTAATTTTACTAACGCCATCTAGTAACAACGTCAGGAACTACTAAACATGTATGGACTAACAAAGCATCAATATTCTCATAGAAATGAGAGAGCGCGGTAATAAGTAGCCTACGTCACTGTCCGCCCTCCTAACTATCTTCCAGCATATAAACTATATCTAATAGCTATATGGCGATGTGAAAGAGTAACAAACAAACACACATTCACATTTATAATATTAGTAGGGATTAGAAAATAATCATCACTGATTTACGGTGAAGGAAAACGTGAGGAAACCTACACACCCGAGAGTTCCTTAAAAAAGTTCTCAGACGTGTGTGAAGTCTACCAATTCGCACTTGGCCCGCGCGTTGGACTATGGCCTAAAACTCATTTATTCATTCTGACTCGTGCCCAGCAGTGGGCCAGTAATGGGTTGACGACAGGTAGCAAACGAGCATGCAATCCATACGGTCTTCGTAAATGACTTCTGTCACCTGTGGACATGTATATCTCTAATATTGTCCGGGGTTGATTACAATCAAATTTAGACCTGTGCTAATATCAAATTGATAACTGGCGTAAATCAGATTATTGCTATGCAAACGAAATAGTGATGTTTTTTGTAGCATTTTTTTTAACTGACTGAAGTAGCAAACGAGCATGCTGGCGCCTGATAGTAAGAGATCACTGCCCCTCATGGATATCTATAATCAACTTCATACAGAACATTGGCAACGCACCTGTAATCAACTTCATAAAGAACATTAGTTCTATCTGAAGTCAATTACAGGTGCGTTGCCACTCCCGAGGACTATGATGGTTGCTTCATATAAAAATGTGCCGGCAACCACACCCTTCCATCGAAACGCAAGAAATGCTTCACGCTAGAATTAGGTGTGGCGGTGGTACTTTCCCAGTCGAACTATACTGGTTCTACCACCGTCAGAGGAAATACAATAGGAGTATACTTTTTTTGCGTCTGTTGTTTCCTTGCATAAATGAGGCTTTGGATATTTACTGCCTTCAAAATGACACAATTATATGTTTTCTTGATACTTAATTGTTTGTCAAATTTAGATTTATGCATTCCTATCCTATTTTGAAAGCAATAAGTGATAATTTCTAAAACAAAAAAATCTTAATATGTCTTTACATACTTAGTCGTCAATCCATTAATGTACCACTGCTGGGCACGCATCTTCTCTCAGAATACTCTCTGTATTAGTGCTAAATAATAATAATAATAATAATAATAACGTTAATTTCAGACGTTGTTACATCGATATATTATTAGTACATTAGTAACAATTGTGCTTAAATTCTATGTTATTATTATTAGTAATTATTTTAGACCAACGGCTGTCTCCACCCAGTGCCTCTGGATGGGGCAGTCCGGTCTAGCAGCCATCGTCTGTAGAATGCTGTTGGGGCTATTACGTAAGAGGTGTAGCACAGACGCCGCCTTCTTACGTATTATTACGTGAAAGCCGTCAGTTCGCGCACTTACAAACACTTAGTAACAGCTTAGTCCACCGCGCTGACGAATTGGTAGAACACATACTTTACATGCTCAAAAACATCAAACCTGAATCTTTAGCATTAATTTCATGTCAATGGTCATAAATCGATATTTTATACGTAAAATATAAATTATCATATTTCACTGCTAATTTTGTTAATACCTGTTTTGCGATCCCACAATCTGTTACTTGCCATACATTAGTTATAGCGCCTGATTTTTCATGTGCCAAAACTCACCAGACACATTTTCGAAACTTTAATCAAGAAGGCACCTAATTAGTACGGTACCAGCTGCAAATCTGGCTCAAAGGACCATATTTAGGGGACAACTTGTAATTTTGCTAACTTATACATGTTACTTTGAAACCATATGATAAATTGACCAATTATGTAATCAAATTATATCTTTTTTTCAATAAGATTGAAGTAAACGAGCATGCATTTCACCTGATGGTGAGTGGTCACTACCACCCATGGAAATTTGTAAGCAACACCATATAGAACAAGGGTTCAATTTGATGTCAAATCACAGATGAGTTGCTACTCCTGAGCACTAAGATCATAAAACGTATGCCGGCACCCACAGCTCTCCACCGAAACGTAAGAAATGCTTTTTTAGAAAGAGTTATAGGCCATAATCCACTTCGCTGACCATGTGAGGATTGGTAGACTTCGCGCACCTTTAAGACTTTTTTAAAGAAATCTCTGGTGATTAGGTTTCTTCGCAATCATCCCTGTAGTTCCGAGATCAGAATAGGGCTACGGTATCCTCTGCCTGTCGTAAGAGGCGACTGAAAGGGGCTTCAGGGGTTGCAAGTGGTAAGAGTGGAAGCTCAAACCATCCAGCCAAGCGACCCGTTTAGGACGATGTCATGTGTGGCCTAATGCTGTTGTAAACACCAGGATGCGCAGTGAGTACAATGCTCACTGGGTAAGTTCTCCATCAGCGCTGAGGATGGCCACGGGGGGATGGGGGGGTTTAGAGAATTAAAAATCCCACATAACCCGGCGTTGCTCCCAAGCCGTCGGGTATCTTTTGAAGGTTTTCCCCTCCATACCAAAAAAATTGGTTTCTTCGCGATGTTTTAATTTCTAATACGCACATCATTTTAGAAATTTCTGAGTTACATGGCTGAGATTCGTACCTCGGTCTTTCGATTTAGAGACGGAGACGATTTACCGTACCATGAGTGTACGTGTGAGGCACAAACGCTAATTCGGACGTTTCGATTGTGTTCCCAATTAAAAATCGTTACATGTTCATTTTCTGCATCATTAACAAGAATCATACATTTGTTTTAGGTAATAGATGACGGGTACTCACGATAACCAATTTTTAAACTTTGTGCCGACATTTCGACCATGAATCGTGGTCACGGTGAAACATTTGCTCAGAAACGTGTAGCTTTGTAAGCGTTACTGTATGCAACATGATCCGAATACTGTGATGCTTCCCACGGTTGTTTACTTAGAAAACGTTTAGTGTTACTAGCATTTGAGTTATATCTGTTTTAGTTATGATTGTAGCTTTATTGTAAGTAGTGTTCTTACTACGTCAAAAGGGTTATGTTTCTCAGAATTGTGCTAATGCTGCGAACATTGAATTACGGTTTGCAGACGAAAGAAGGTCGCCAAATCTATACAAATTAAAGTCGAACTGCAGTTTGTCGACCAAAAAAGTGGTCGCCAAAAATCCTACTGCCAAAAGGCTTTAAGTTATGAAGTATTGATGAATTTGTCTCAATAGACAGTGATAGAGGTGACATAGATAGTCAGTGGTTAAGGGGTCACAACTGATCTAAGATTGACCTCAGATAGGACTCATAAATACCATTGCAATTCTCAAGTGTATCTCATCAACCCATTATTGGCTCACTGCCGGGCACGGTTCTTCTCTCAGAATGAGAGAGTTTAGGCCATAGTCCACGGCGCTGGCCAAGTGCAAATTGGTGGACTTCACACACCTCCGAGAACTTTTTTTTTAAAGAACCCACACACCCGAGTGTAGGTTTCCTCACGACATTTACCTTCATGGAAATGCAGTGATAATGAATTTCTAATACGCACATAAATCAGTGGTACATGCCTGGGTTTGAACCTCGGATCTCCCGATCGAGAGGGCAAGTTCCAATTGCTCTTGCTCAAGTGTATAAAGGTAGCATATTACTTGGTTAGCAATTACATCTAAGTCCTTAGTTTAAATAAAGGGGCTGAGATAGACACAGGAAGCTTTCCAAGTCCTTGGAGTAATAAAAGAATTGTAAAAATGTTTCTTCTATCCTGACTAATATTAGTCTATTACTCATAGAAAACGTGTTGATTGTGACAAATATGAGCGAGGCAGGCTGAATTGGTGTAACGGGGGTTAGGAAATCTCATTACCGAGGGTCAGTTCTGACATCCGTTGCCTCACAAGGGTTGATGGTTGCTCAAATATAAGATTATTGTCAGTATCTGTGTTTTTCTATGTTGTGTTTTTAGGACGCTACGCTTTTTACTTTTCCTTTGGATTTTTTTCTCTAAGTCTTTTATTTACTATCCATCTTGCTGCTGTTTATCAATATCAATTCAATATATAGTATAAAACAAATGGCTTTCCGCTGTCTGTCACTTATGCTTAGATCTTTAAAACTACGCTACGGATTTTAATGCAGTTTTTTTAATAGATAGAACACGCTTTCTACACTCATAGCCCCACACTAGGATTTTCTCCTGTATCGTGGGTACCATGGACACACAAAGACGAATATACAAACACCCAGACCCAGAACAGGAATCTAAATTCATCATTCAGATACCTGTCTGGCCGGGAATCGAACCCGGAACCATTGCGCGACAGATCGGTATGGTAACCGCTCGGCCACGCGGGTCGTCAATAGAATGATTCAAGAGGAAGGTTTTTATTTATCATACATGCATAGTATAGTAAAGGATCACTGATTATTTTAGATTTTTGACTTTTAGACGGAACGAAGTTCGCCGGGTCAACTAGTTTATACTAGGATATTTCCGTGGTTTTGTTTTGATCACATTTAGCACGGTAATGAATATCCTATGTGTCATAAACTATGTGTGTTTGTCAAACTTCAGAGATATCCGACTGGTATATTCTGTGTTTTTTTTATCTGATTGTAACAGCTCCAACTTCAGTCAAATAAAAAAGAAAGCAGCAAACGAGCATGTAGGCCACCTGATGGTAAGTGGTCACTGCCGCCCATGGACATCTGTAAGCAAATTCACATAGAACATGGGTTCTATCTGAAGTCAATCACAGATTCTTTGTTACTATGATGTTACCGATTTGTTGTTACCGAGGACTATAATGGTCGTCTCATATAAAAGTGTGCCGGCAACCACACCCTTCCATCGAAACGCAAGAAATGCTTCACGCTGGAAATAGGTGTGGCGGTGATACTTCCCGGTCGAACTACACTAGTTCTATCACCTTCAACCTGCGTGCGAAAATTCTATCTTCACCAAGATTCGTATAGTTTCTTGTTTGAGCTAAGAGGCTAAGTTATGGGCGGCAGTGGACACCAAACTCGTTTGACATTTGTATATCATAAAATACTACGAAATCAATATGATTTTGCATAATCGACATGAAAGTTTATTAAAAATGTGGAAACCTCGTGAATCTTCTAGGCGCCTACGCAAAACCCACGAGCTTTCTCTAATAACAATTTAAATATAAATTAGTCTATCCATTCAGATCAGATAGCAATAAATATCTGATTTCGGATTTCGTAACGAAATTCTATTGAAACAATAAGTATCTTGTTTGTCGGCGACTCATCTAATTAACTAGATTAAGTTCCCTTATGTAATAAGATTTTATGATGTTTCTGCAGTTTTCATTACGATAGAATCACAACAGACTCAAGCTATGATTATAACACGATATGAAAGAGATGCAAGATGTAAATAAGAGATAGAGAATAGGTTTAAGAAAATTGTATGGAAGTATTATGTAAATCATATGTTTGTTATAATTTTTGATAGTTCTAATTAAGTTGTATTGTTATAATTAGTGTAGATCGATAGATTAAGCATTTCTCTACATTTTTATGTACAATAGATAAGGATAAGGTTTAGAGCTTAGGAGTTATTAAGGAAAATAAGTGTAGGATAAGACAAAATTGCTATGTTTTTACGATGTTTTTTTATGAATAACTTTTTTGTCCTTCTAGATATAAGAATAAGAATTGTATGGCTTTATAGATCTTTTTAAGACGAATGTAACGATGTATGACACATGTATGTAAGATTTTGGGAAGAAATAAAGATTTAGCCGGACATGGGTCAGCCAAAGTGAAAATTAGATCGAAATATTGGGCAATAGGGGCTTAGAGCCGTGCGGCTCTCTTTAAGGTAATGCCGAAGGGCAGCGGACCAGGCGGGTTTTTAGCTGCGAACATGGCCTCCAGAAGGAAGCACTCCCAAGAAGAAAAGGAAGAAAGAAGACTCTGAAGAAAGAAGACTCAAGACACTGAAGACTGAAGACTGGAAACTCTGCAGGACGGAAGGACCTTCTGCAGCAGGAAGAAAGAAGATTCTCCGCGAAAGAAGAGCGAAGAATATTAGGGCTAGGCAAGGGGGATTAGGGCTAGGCTTTGGCTGGTCCATTAAGGCTTAGACAGATAACGTCATTCTTGTTTCTTTTGAAAACGTCTCCTCCCCCCGCACCTACCCCCCGCACCCTCTACATCGACGCGGCAAGAGAACGGCGCAACTCCCCGACGCGAAGTACACACACGAGCGGGCTTCCGGCGCCGGACGAGCGAAAGTCCGTCCGTATCTACATCACGCCCGCACCCCTCCGTCGCGGTAAGAGCCGTCGGTGAGGACTCGCTTTAGCCGACGGACGCGCCTGCGCACTCACGACAACGCACGTGGGGCGCACGGCACGCACGCCCCGCGACATCTGCTGGTCCTTCGAGCCGGATCTTCGTGTATTTCGTCGAGACATCGGGTTACTGACGTCGTCATGCCTGTCACCAGGAGCCAGAGGGGTACCCCGCCGCCGAACCAGTCGACTGCGCCCCGTGCTGAAGAAGAGGCACAAGGGACAACTGACTCTTCGGGAACGTCGGGAACCTCGGGCACAACTACAGAGGGAACGTTAACTACGTACGAGTCAAGAGTCACTTCAGAGACGGAAGTTGCTGCTCCTGCTGCTCCAGCTGCTGCAACGGCAGCACCTGCAGCAAAGAAGAAGACTCGCTCCGTCGTGTCTACGGGACGTCGGGAACGGGAAGCCAAGCTGGAATTGGCGCGCCGACAACTAGACGAAGCGAAAGCAGCAGCGGAACTCGCCCGGGCCCAATGGGAGTTGGCCCAGGTGGAAGATGAAGAGTCCGAAGTTGAAGAGGCTGATACTGCATGGGACGCCAACGTCCAGACATGGGTGCAGTCGACGGTCGGTCGGATGTCCGAAGAGGTACGTCGGGGGGAGGTGCCCAAGGAGGGGCACCAGCAGGGCACGTCCAAGGAGGGGCACGCCATCCAACCTCCAATTGCCGCCGTCAAGCCAGAGGACCAAGAGGAACCTTCAACGAACGGGACCAAGGATTTAGCGGAGGCCATCATCAAGGCAATCAGCGCGGCGCCAAGGAGTGCGCCGAGCTACGTGCACGAGTTGCCGGACTTCGACGGGAGGAGCGAAGAGTGGATCGCCTTCAGGACGGTATATGAAGATACTGCGCCTATGTTTACAGATGCTCTCAACATGGCGCGGCTGCGGCGGTCCATCAAGGGTGCGGCACGGGAGGCGGTGAAGAGTCTCCTGTATTCGGAGTGCCCACCAGAAGAAGTATTGGAAGCTCTTCGTCGAAGATTCGGAAGACCTGAAGCCCTGATCCTGATGGAGTTGGAGAAGGTGAAGAACCTGCCACGCATCACGGAAGGTGCGCGCGACGTCTGCGTGTTTGCCAGCCGAGTGAACAACACTGTCGCGACAATTCGGGGGCTTCGAAGACCGCAGTACCTACACTCGCCGGAGATGGTGAAGACCATCGTGGACAAGATGCCGGCGGTGCTGCGCTATCGGTGGTACGACTATGCCGCCGAGAAGGAAGAAGAAGATCCAGACCTGGTGCTAATGATGAAGTTCCTCAACAGGGAAGCGGACCGGTGTGGACCCTACGCGACGCAGGAGACGGTGCATCAAAGGCAGCCTCCCTGGCGTCAATCCGAACACACCACGTCCGATCGAGTCGAGGAAGAAAGGAAGACCTCCTGTCCATACTGTCGGGACGAACATCACCTCTACGAGTGTCGCAAGTTCCTACGGCTGCCGGTAAGGGAGAGGTGGGACGTCGCTGAGAAGTCACGGATGTGTTTCAGGTGTCTGCAAGGGCGGCACCAGAAGGAGACATGTCGGCGTCCTCCCTGCAAGGTGTGCAACCGGTGGCACCACTTCGTGCTTCACGAGCAACGGGGGCCCAGCCCGAAGCGCGAAGAGAAGAAAGAAGTTGCAAACAACGTGATGCTCCCGGTGAATGCGGCAAGGACAGGAAGGGCGTATTTGAAGATGGTTCCAGTCGAGTTGTACGGGCCAAGGGGGGCTGCCAAGGTGCTGGCGCTGCTGGACGAGGGGTCAACGGTCACGTTGCTCGACGCGGCGGTCGCAAGGCGAATCGGACTCAAGGGACCCATGGAGGCGCTCACCCTGGAGACCGTAGGAGGGAAGACCATCACCAAGGGAGACTCGATGAAGTTGAACATGAAGGTCAAGGGACAGCACCAGGACAAGAAGAGGACCATCTCTGGGGCACGCACGATCGACGACATCAACCTGACGCCTCAGAGATTGGATAAGAGGAAGATTGAGCAGTGTGCTCACCTCAAGTCGATGGCTGACCAGTTATACTACGAAGAGGAATCACCCAAACTACTGATTGGGCAAGACAACTGGGAGCTCATCGTGTCCAGAGCCACGCGCAAGGGGAAGCGAAGTCAACCCGTAGCATCATTGACCTATCTGGGGTGGGTGCTACACGGGTCCAACGGAGCAACGTCGAGATCCGTGAACTTCGAGACCAGCGCGCACTTGTCTTCGAGAAAAGAAGAATTCGGCAAGGACATCACACGGAAGGGGAATCTTCTCAACAGCGGAAGCAACGAGGAAGATTGGCAGAAACCACGTACCTTCAAGAAGAAGCCCACGGGAATGGAGAAAGGGGGATCGACTGTGGGGGCCCAGCCCGTCGATCAGCGTCCGGATCCAGACCCAGCCAAGTTCACAAGATGGACACAACTGGTGGGGGCAACAGCGAGGTTACTGCAGACGAAGCATATGAAGACCCAAGAGAGAAGATATATTCCCCTCGAGCACGACAAGATTATGGAAGCTGAGAAGATCATATTAAGAAGAAGTCAAGAAGAGAGCTTCCAAGAAGAAGTACTCTGCGTCAGGGAAGGGAAGCCGTTGAAGAAGGAAAGCCGGCTCAAGGAACTGGACGTCGTCATGGAAGATGGACTACTACGACTCCGGGGAAGAATCGACGCAGCAGTACACACTCGGCGAGAGAAGGGACCTGTGGTGCTGGATAGCCAGCATCACATCACCGGGCTGCTCATCACGTGCTACCATGAGAAGTTGGGTCATGGTAACCACGCAACGGTGATCAACGAGTTGAGGCGACGCTACTGGATCCTGGGACTACGATCTGCGTTCAAGTCGACGGTTCATCGGTGTCAATGGTGCAGGGAGCGCCGCGGCACGCAAGAGTTCCAGCAGCTGGGGAGGTTCCCGCTGGAAACCTCACGAGGGGGAGAATCGACGCTCACGCAAAGAAGTCGTCATCAACCTCAACAAAGAAGACGTCGTCACCGCGGCAGAGAAGATGGGCATCAGGTGGGAACTTATACCACCTGGGGCTCCCGGCAGGGAGGCCACATGGGATCGCCTCGTCTGGTCTCTAACAGGGACCCTGGCGGCAATCCTCCAGAGAAGGCATCCCAAGGAAGAAGTCCTGCACGCTCACCTACTGGAAGCAGAGCACATGGTGAACTCAAGACCTCTCTCTCATCGAAGCCGACGAAGATATGGAAGAAGGGGCCCTCACTCCCAATCATTTCCTCATTGGGAGATCCTGCGGCACAAGATTGGGGACATTCACCGACGAAGATCTCACCGGCCAGCGGACATGGAAGACGGCGCAGCGACTAGCCGACCACTTCTGGAGCAGATGGGTGAAAGAGTACCTTCCTACTCTGATCCCGAGAAGAGTCGACGCGAGAGCTGCCAAGAGAGACCTGCAGTGTGGGGATACGGTCCTCATAGTGGACGCCACGCTGCCGCGAGGAGTCTGGCCAAGGGATGAGGTGGTCCGAACCTATCCTGGACCCGACGGGCGCACCAGAGTACTGGAGGTGCGCACGGCAGGGGGCGTCCTGAAACGTCCCAGCTCCAAGGTGGTGCTACTGGTTCCGGCGCAACGCGACGAGGAGCGAGCAGCCGTCGAGCCGAGCAGCGGGTCGGCGGACAGCGAGCCAGACTGCGGGGAGGCGGTCATCGCATCGGGCCAGCAGCACGGAGTCGCCGGGTCAGGAGTTGGTGCTACGCACGAGGGGGAGGATGTCGGCGACTCATCTAATTAACTAGATTAAGTTCCCTTATGTAATAAGATTTTATGATGTTTCTGCAGTTTTCATTACGATAGAATCACAACAGACTCAAGCTATGATTATAACACGATATGAAAGAGATGCAAGATGTAAATAAGAGATAGAGAATAGGTTTAAGAAAATTGTATGGAAGTATTATGTAAATCATATGTTTGTTATAATTTTTGATAGTTCTAATTAAGTTGTATTGTTATAATTAGTGTAGATCGATAGATTAAGCATTTCTCTACATTTTTATGTACAATAGATAAGGATAAGGTTTAGAGCTTAGGAGTTATTAAGGAAAATAAGTGTAGGATAAGACAAAATTGCTATGTTTTTACGATGTTTTTTTATGAATAACTTTTTTGTCCTTCTAGATATAAGAATAAGAATTGTATGGCTTTATAGATCTTTTTAAGACGAATGTAACGATGTATGACACATGTATGTAAGATTTTGGGAAGAAATAAAGATTTAGCCGGACATGGGTCAGCCAAAGTGAAAATTAGATCGAAATATTGGGCAATAGGGGCTTAGAGCCGTGCGGCTCTCTTTAAGGTAATGCCGAAGGGCAGCGGACCAGGCGGGTTTTTAGCTGCGAACATGGCCTCCAGAAGGAAGCACTCCCAAGAAGAAAAGGAAGAAAGAAGACTCTGAAGAAAGAAGACTCAAGACACTGAAGACTGAAGACTGGAAACTCTGCAGGACGGAAGGACCTTCTGCAGCAGGAAGAAAGAAGATTCTCCGCGAAAGAAGAGCGAAGAATATTAGGGCTAGGCAAGGGGGATTAGGGCTAGGCTTTGGCTGGTCCATTAAGGCTTAGACAGATAACGTCATTCTTGTTTCTTTTGAAAACGTCTCCTCCCCCCGCACCTACCCCCCGCACCCTCTACATCGACGCGGCAAGAGAACGGCGCAACTCCCCGACGCGAAGTACACACACGAGCGGGCTTCCGGCGCCGGACGAGCGAAAGTCCGTCCGTATCTACATCACGCCCGCACCCCTCCGTCGCGGTAAGAGCCGTCGGTGAGGACTCGCTTTAGCCGACGGACGCGCCTGCGCACTCACGACAACGCACGTGGGGCGCACGGCACGCACGCCCCGCGACATTGTTGTTTCTTAGAATCATGTCATGAAAACATTTTTTACCTATACCTATCCATCTGTACCTTATATATTATATAAAAATAACAGATTGTCTGTCGGTCATGTCATCTTTAACAAAAGATTTGTTGAGCCCACGAAGGCTTCTGTTATTTTATTGTGGTTCCGTAGCAACGCGTGAAGGGTTACAACGCGCGGTGGTTAGTAAGTACTAAATATTTTAAGTAGTAAACTTCTTGTGGTAATAGCTAAAACTACTGTGATTAACTCTGATTTCATAGCACAAAAGGTAATGGAAAATTGCATTTTTTATTACTTTGTAATGACAAGAAGCCATTACAATGCAGCAGTGATAGCCTAATGGTTGAAACTTGCCCTCTCAATTGGGAGGTCCGAGGTTCTAACCCAGGCACGCCACTAATGATTTATGTTCGTATTAGGAATTAATTATCACTACTTTTCGGTGAAGAAAAACATTGTGAGGAAACCTACACACCCGAGGGTTCGTAAAAAGAAATTCTCGGAAGTGTGTAAAGCCCACCAATTCGCATTCGACCAGCGCGGTGGATTAAAACTCTCATTCTGAGAGAAGACCCGTGCCTAGCAGTTAGACAATAATGGGTTGTACCCCATTACAATGTGGTAGAAGGTTTATGGTTAAAACGTGGTATTACCACCGCCACACAAATTTCTAGCGTGACGCAGTTCTTGCATTTCGGTGGAAGGGTATTATGATTGCCGGCTCAGTTTTAAATAAGACGTCCATTTTAGTCCTTGGGAGTAGCAACGCATCTGTGATTCACTTCAAATAAAACCGTTGTTCTGTATGTAGTTTCTTTCGCATGACTATGAGTGGTAGTGACGGCGTACTGTCAAATGGTTAGCATGCTTGTTCCATACTTTAATCTTTTAAGAAGGGAGTTAATAAAAGTCTATTAATTCCCTTTTGAATGTAGTCTTTATTTCGCGATAATATTCAACTTAAGTCGTGTAAAAACTAGGTCTGTCCTTATTATATAATAGTATTTGTTTTTTTTTTAGGTTTATTATGTCTAGACCCTTTTTGTTTTTGTAATAATTTGTTTATTACGTGACCACAACAATTAGACGCATGAAACAAAAGCGGTTCCGTACCCCGCATCTCGCTTCTGTCCCCGCGCATTCCCTAGTGACGTGCAGTCGTGTATCGTCTAGGTGTTTACGTTAGCCAGCACGTGCTTAATGTTATTTCGTTATAATGTTAGTATAATGAGTGATTGTTGATTTTTTAAAATTATTATTAAATTAGTTGATCATTTGTCAAAAGGAGAATGGCGAATTTCAATACATGCTTGGCTCTAATATTTTTTTAAACGTATACTGTTATGACGTGTGTAATTATGTAGATTATCATATTGTAAATTCATTAAAAAGATAATATTTTCTTTAAAACTTAAGGTTTTTTTTATATAACTTAAGGCATGTTATACTTTGCAAGTCAAATTAATTATACATAATTGTTTTGTTCTTTGTAATTATTACTCCGTTGACTTCGTCTGGTAATTAGCTAACATAAAAAATAAAAAAATATATATAAAAAGATTAAAACAAAAAAAAAGTTTCAATTTTTTAAGTTCTAATCTTGTTTGAGATTAGATGTAGAAATAAAAAAAAAGTGAACAATGACAGTAATTGGTAACTGACAGTTGACGCTGACATTTCGTAATTTTCGTAAACATGCGTTTCATTCCACAGAGAAAATGTATTAAAAATTTAAAAATGTGTGCGTGTACTAGCGTACACTCGTAAGAAGTGAAACTTCTTTATGACGTTATTTTTCAAAAAAAACCCCCGATAAACCCCCGATAAAGAAGTTTCACTTCAAAAACTGTTAATTTACAACGAAACGTATACCTGACTGCGTTCCCTTTCACATGCAAGTTCTAGAACAAAAAATAAAATGTATTCTTTCATTTTATGCACTACTGCGGGATGTAAAAAATATTCAATTACGGCATAAATATTAACTTAATATAAGGTTTTTTTTCACACTGTCTTTGACTATATACGCAACTAAGGCCAAACTCGCCATTCTCCTTTATAAGAAAAAAATTCGTGGAGAAGAAAGGACTCTTTTTAAATATGCATTTTTTTAACAAGAGAAGATGCATGGGCTCAGTATTCCTGTCTCCCAAGTCGAGAATCGAGTGTGTGCTGTAACAGGCATCAGTGTCTTACACAAATAAAAAAAAAAAGAAAATATTCCATGTCTGCGAATTTATTAAACACATGAAAGTGCTTTAATAAATACACGACTATTGAACATATATCACTATGGCGTATGTTTTAATAATAATAATATACCTACATACTCTTCGTATTTGGTAATAGAATATACTTTGTATCGGGATGGAAAATAATGACGTTTCAACTGTCATGCGCCTAATTGTTTTGGTCAAGTAGTAGTTTCAATATTAAAATTACGTCTCTTATAAGTAAATGGTTGTAACTCTACACTTTACAGGACGGGTACAGTTCCTTCCTTTGAACTCATTTCAAAAATTAAGTCAAAACAAAAGAAATAAAATGAACTTTAGAGAACAAGTACGTCATTAAGTTTCGGTGCTTTACGGCTGACATACCGTTCAATACTAAACTTAACGACCCAGGAAATAAATTTCAATATCATATAGCAAACTTTAAACTTTATCTCATACAGTTAAACGAATCTGAACTGTATTACATTAGTATTAAGTATTAAATTGCGACAGCACATTTTAATCAGAAACTGTTCGAAATAAATTGAACTGTATTTCAATCGGTATTGGTCTCAAAATAGTTTAATTTGTACGATATGCTGAATTATGTAGATGCGTTACATCCGTTCCCAGAAGTGTAAAAACTGGTATAGTAAGGGTTGCTACCCATTCTATCCCATTATATTTTACCATAACATTCAATCTATCCTTCCCCCAATAAGATATTGAGATTTTCTCCGCTCCTATAATGCCAATAATGTAATATCGTTTAAAATTACGCGACAAACATGTTTTATTCAATTTAAACCTATCCTTTTTTGCATAAAAACGCTTGATATTAAGCCAAGGCTTAGCTCTCTATGTAAGATTTGACAAACAAATAAGAAAATTTTAGTTAATCCACACAGCCTAAGTGCAGTTTGGTACTGCTATTTACGCTTTGTTTTGAATTTCTAATACGTTATCTTTTTAACAATTTTAAATTTTGACGATAGATAAAAGATCTTGAAGTTTATTCCATAAAATATGAATCCGATAAAATATTGACAACCCTATTGCAAGGTGTCACACGGTTGTAAAGTTTGGTAAGCCGTCGATTGAATTTCACGGAACATTTTGATCGTTTTTTATCCGTATCAATTAGTGTTTGTTTAAGGAAACCGATCGGTTGGGATATTTTGATATTTCTTATTGTATTAGGAGTCTGCACACTGTGGATATTTGTATGTATGACATGAAAGTTGGTACTACTAGTTGTTAGGGTATGAAATATCGTCCCTGTAGTTCCGGGATCAGAATAAGGCTACGGCATACCCTGCCTGTCGTAAGAGACGACTAAAAGGGGCTTCCGAGGTTGCAGGCGGCTAGAGTGGGGAGCTCGAACCGTTCGGTCAGGCGATCTCGGGAAGGACGGCAATATGTTTGGTGGCATATCGTCGAAAGATTAGACGGAGCGGTGGGCCCAGCCGCACATCTGGGAGGAGCCAGATGGGGCAACGCGCTCGGAAGATTCCGGTTGCCGTCGTTCCGAGTTCCTGGAGTCCTCTTTATAGCGCCGAGGACGGCCAGCGGGTGGGTTTTAGTGCGGTAAATCCCACATAACCCTGCGTCGCTCCCACGGCGTCGGGTACCTTTTGAAGGTTTCCCCCTCGAGAACAAAAAAAAAAGGGTATGAAATATGGTTGGTAGGTATGAAGGTAGCCGGGGAGTAGAATACGGCTACGGTATCCCCTGCCTGTCGTAAGAGGCGACTAAAAGGGGGCTCCTGGGGTTGCGGACGGCTCGAGAGGGAGCTCGAACCGCCCAGCCAGCGACCCCGAGAAGGACGGTGGCATGTGTGGCTGCATGTCGCCGTAGACACCGGAAGATGCAGGGGGACAGCTACATGTCCCCTAAGAGACGAGCCCATGAGGGGTGCTGCACTAGGGGGTACTGGCGCGTTTTCTTTAGAGGTCCCGGGGTCCCCTACAAGCGCTGAGGAAGGCCACCGAGGAGGTTTTAGTGGGTAAAAATCCCACATAACCCGGAGTCTCTCCTCAAGGCTCCGGGTACCTTTTGAAGGTTTCCTCCCCGTCAACAAAAAAAAAAAAGGTATGAAGGTATGAAATCACTGAAGTGAAGTATTTATTTCCTTTGAGTGAAAGGAAGTTTCAGATATCTTTGCTTATAAGGGGACAATTTCAGCCCTCGGGATTAGCATGCGTTGCATGTAATTAGCTTCAAATAGAACCCTTCTTCTATATGATGATGCTGACAGATGGCCAAAGACGTTAGCGCCCACTAACCATCAGGTAGTGATGTAGTAGTGATCAGACTGCATACTGATGTGTTACATCCCCGTTGAGTCCTCTATTAGAATTAAAAAGATTTAAGCAACGGTCTACCACACTAGATGAGGTAGACCTCGCACATTTAAGAGTATAATATCATTTTTTAGAAATTTCTTGAGCATGTTAGCCTGACGACTATGTTACCCGTCTTCCTTCCTTCAGATGCCTGAAATTGAACGTCGTATTCCAGTGAAAAAAGGGTATTTCTGCTGCTGCTGAAATAAGTCATCCATCACTCTAAAACTGTAAATATTTAATTCATCCTTGTATAACCTGGACAGAGATTCAGAATTAATAATGGAGAGCTTTCAGTGCTTAACAAATTTAACCGGAAGACCCTTGACGAGAATTAATTAACCCTGGTCAGTTCTAAATGTGAACGGGTTATTTTAAAACATTACACATATAATATCGCTTACATTGAATAATTACAAAAACGCAAATTTTGTAGAAGTGTTAAAAATAAAACAGTGATTTTTGTTTTATCTTTCTGATTAATGAAGTTAAAATAATGAAAAATAGTAGAATGTTACCAATTAGACCAATTTTTAATTCTAGGCCTTTTTTGGATAAAGCTATATGTTTAACTTACCGTTGATAAATTTTAAGTTGTGAGGTTATTTGTGCAAAACAATTATATCTCGGCATAGTTCCTTTGTTTAGTATGTGTCTTTTTCAAGTTTGTGTGCTGTCGAAAGTATGTATGTCCAATTCTTTAGCAATTTCTGCAACCCAAACAGCTTTAATCATACATGATACTGGCTGGATACATAGCTTTATAATATCAATATATTTTTGTTTTTTTTTTATTTATTTATTTCAGCGTGGTAATCTATTCGCGCAATCGGTGTTCTATTATTTTGAAAACATGTTATTATTTGAAAACATGTTATATGTTATTTGTTACAATATATATTTTTTGAAATGAAATGAACTGTCTTTATTTTGCATAGGCCTACGGGGGCACTTACAAATTGTCAGTTACGTTTTTTTTCTTACACTGTCTCCGGATCGGAACTCGACCTCAGCTGAGAAGATCCGGTAAGAAACTTAGCGGGTTTGTCTTTTTTTCTTATTTATATCTTTTTTTTTAATTTCATTACAATCATGTTTCTTTATATTTTAATGAAAGTTAGCTACAGTATCTTGCCTTCTGCCTTTGTATTCATATCCCAATACTACTAAATATAATTTACTATGCCCTGGTTGTCATACAAAGAGAGATCAAGTAATCATACAGTAACCAAAAACCTCGATCTTAGTTGTAGCTTGTTCGGAAACCAAGTTATTGCCAGATCTTTTTAGTTGAGGTTGTGTTCTGGTGGTAGTTTTAGTAAAATATTGTAACAGACAATTAATCAGTTCTCCTCAGGCTTATACAAAATAATTTAAAACAAAACAACTTAGGGCCGGCGCACATATGACGGAGCGCAGCGCAGCGCATGCCCGCGAAATTTTCTTAACGAATCACACACTAGCCGAAATTCGCGCTAATTACTGGGAGAATGCGCGCGGATGCGCGCGGGTGCGCGCGGATGCGCGAGCATGCGCTTCCATGCTCCTCAGAAATAAATTGCTGTTATTTAATTTTGGATATTATTTCTAAAGGGACAATGACGATAATAGTTTGACAGCAAAAAATGCGCTGCGCTGCGCTCCGTCATATGAGTGCCGGCCCTTATACAGAATAATACAATACAATATTATTTTGTTTCTAAATAATATAAAAAAACCTTTTCGCAATATGTTATATCGACTCAAAGAATTTCTTACCACGTCAACACAAAATGTTCTCTGATCTGCACATCAGTGTGTCACAAATGCTCAAACAATATTTGTTTCTATTATAACAAGGTAATCGTTACCATTTCGTGCTGCTTCAAATTATATAATAATGTTAAATAACCTAACAATGCCTTAGAGTACCGCGTTGATTCTGTTCTCTATTCAAATAGATACAAGGTTGAAGGGTCTTTTATAGAGATTAAATATAATAACGATTTTTGGGGTTCCGTACCAAAAAGGTAAAAACGGGACCATATTGTTAAGACTCTGCTGTCTGCCTGTCACCATCTCATTAATCGCTTTATCTAGACAGTTGAAATTTTCACAGGTGAAGTTAATTATGTGGCTGCTATAACTTCAAATAGGTACTTTAGTATCAGTTAGTAGTATATGTACACCACTTCGCACTTGGCCAGCGCGGTAGACTATGGCCTAAGACTATTTAATTCTGAGAGAAGACCCGTGCCCAGCAATGGGACAAGAATGGGTTGTCAAGAGTATATGTAGAGCAGTGATAACCTACTGGATAAAACTTGCCCTCTCGATTTGCACATCACCTCCCGATGTGCAAATTAGCCAGCGCGGTGGACTATGGCCTTATCTCACTCATTCTGAGAGAAGACCCGTGCCCAGAAGTGGGACAGTACTGGGTTGGAACCAGTATATAGGATATAATAAATATTTAAGTGGGGCTCCTGTACAACAACCTTAATTTTGTCATTGATTTATGATTGAAGAGGTCGGCGCTTGAAATATTCACAGTATTAAGTTGAATATTAACTTTAGACTATACCAAATAAAGATAAAATAAATATTTGAGCGGGGCTACCACACAACATTGCGATTTTCTGTTTTTTATAGATAATGGTACGGAACCTTCTTTTTCGTGAGACTGATTCGCCCTCGGCTGGTTTTTGTTTTCACTATTGATATCCTATAATTAATGAAAACGATAATTACGTACACCATTGTTTGAAACAATTATATTGTTATATAGAATCGGTGATTTGATTGTGGACATAAAAGAAAGCCATAGAATGGTCGGATTAAGAGCTTAGAGGCACGATTTTGCGATTTTTTCTATTGCGAGAAAGCCAATTATTTTTTCCGTATTCATTTTTATAAATCTTTTAAGATTATTTGACTTGAGTTTGTTGTATAAATGTTCGTTTGTTCATATAGTTTGATAAATATTGCTGCTTTATTCAATTAAACAGTCTGTGTTTATTATCTATAGGTGGCACGGATCACTGACCTTTTCAGATGGAATACATGCTTGTTTGCAATCACATAATAAAAAAATAACAGGAAGAGGGTATACTAAAATAAAATTCAATAATGGAATTACTGATTATTTCCGCGGCTTCCCTCGCTTCGGTAGAGCGGTAGTTTTTTCGTAAAAGAGTATTATAAACACACTAGTTGACCCGGCGAACTTCGTTCCGCTTAAAAGTCAAAAATCTAAAATTATTAGTGTTTCTCCACTATATTTTGCTTTTATTATACATAAAAACCTTCCTCTTGAATTACTCTATCTACTAAATAGTAGTTTTAAAGATATAAGCATACATAGGGACAGACAGCGAGAAGCTACTTTGTTCTATACTATGCAGTGATACATTCTCACAAACTTTCGCAATTATCGTATTAAAAAGGTCTATGCCTTATTGCCTATTATGAGTCATTAGAAAACTCACTTATTTGTTTAAACGTTACACTGGTAAATGATTAGCTGACGACTTGTCAATCGCAGATTAACAGCAGGGGACTGATAGGGATGAACTAAATGAATATGTCGATTAGATTAACGACGGATAGATCGGTAGGTTCGGATAACCACTTTGACACGTAGTAGATTGCGTTTGATAAACTTGTTGTAAAAATATATTGCTATAAATGACGTAGAGGGTAAATATTTTAAAGAATTATATAATACTGAAATGGATAGATAACTGTCAAACGTATCTTAACATTTTTTTATATCGAGGGGGAAACCTTCGAAAGGTACCCGACGTCGTGAGAGCAACGTCGAGTTGTGGTGGATTTTTACCTCACTAAAACCACCGCGGTGGCCATCCTCGGCTCTGTGTGGAGGACACGGAGTGAGGACACCAACGCACAGCCGCCGGTGTTCTCCCTGGTATTTACGACACCATGTAGCCGCACATGCCGTCGTCCTACACGGGGTGGCTTGGCAGGACGGTTCGAGCTCCCACTCTTACCGCCCGCAACCCTGGAAGTCCCTTTTAGTCCTATTACGACAGGGGATACCGTAGCCCTATTCTGATCCCGGAACTAAAACAGGGACAGGGATAAAACGTATATTACCCTAGGGATAAATATGGGAAAAATCGAATGAGTATTTTCGATTCCACAAATAACCTATATACCATTGATCGGGATATTAGTTTAAACAATCTTTTTATAAATAGATTGTGACAAATACTAATAATATTTTATAAAAAAAAAATTTGATGACTAAAAAACTAAATATTACGTAAAAATACATAAGTGCATAATCAATTTGAAATAAAATATTTAAACAAATTATTGTTAAGAGCGTTTAAACAATATACCTAAGGGTTCAATTTTAAAACAATGTGCGTTACATATAAAAGGTTTAAGACTATTGCTAACGGGTTGTCAAACGAAGATTAACACCAGGGAACTGACGTGGATGAGGCGATCAAATGTGTTGATTAGATTAACGACTTTGATAGACCGTTGATTCGATCTCGATAGGCAGATACTACAGTTTGATAATTTATATCGTAGAAACAGTGGGTAACATGTCATAAAAATTAATAGTTTTTTTTTTTTTTGTTTTCGAGGGGGAAACCTTCCAAAGGTACCCGACGCCGTGGGAGCGACGCAGGGTTATGTGGGATTTTTACCGCACTAAAACCCCCCCGGTGGCCGTCCTCGGCGCTGAAAAGGAGGACTCCGGGATCTCGAAACGACTTCAACCGGAATCCTCGAGCACGCTGCCCCATCGGGCTCCTCCCAGATGGGCGGCTGGGCCCACCGCTCCGTCTAATCTTTACAACGGTATGCGACCACACATACCGCCATCCTTCCCGGGATTGCCTGACCGAACGGTTCGAGCTCCCACTCTAGCCGTCTGCAACCCCGGAAGCCCCTTTTAGTCGCCTCTTACGACAGGCAGGGGATACCGTAGCACTATTCTGACCCCGAGGCTACAGGGACGGTAATGAATGGCCTAAAATTATTTTGGTATGATTCTTAAAGGTTTTTTATATCTGATTGAAGTAGGAAATGAGCAGACAGTTCACCTGATGGTAAGTGGTCGCTGCCTCCCATGTAAATCTATAAGCAACTTTATAAGTAACGCGGGTTCTATATAGTGTCTAATTGTAAGTCTTTTATTGATAAATACGAGTATGTGAGTGCCATCTGAGCAGTGATAGCCTAATGGTTGACTGAGCAGTGATAGCCTAATGGTTGAAACTTGCCCTCTCAATCGGGAGGTCCGAGGTTCAAACCCAGGCACGCACCACTGATTTATGTGCGTATTATACATTAATTATCACTGTTTTTCGGTGAAGGAAAACATCGTGAGGAAACCTACACACCCGAGAGTTCTTTATAAAAATAAAAAAAAAGTTCTCGGAGGTGTGTGAAGTTCCACCAATTCGCACTTGGCCAGCGCGGTGGACTGTGGCCTAAACTCTCTCATTCTGAGAGAAGACCCGTGCCCAGCAGTGGGACAATAATGGGTTGACGACGACGAGTGCCATATATTTAGAACGCCTTAACCGACATATACAATTTTTGGCGCCCTTTTTTAAACATCTTAAATCTTAAATAATCAATATTATTGTAACCCAAAAAAAATTTTAAACAAAAAATACAACCGACTTCCATGCCACATAAAAGTAAAAAATAATTTAAATACATGTTGGTTTAGAGCAAACACAGTTCTTAGTACATAGTCCCGAACTCGGCGCTTACCATATTTTGCTGGATCATGACGAAACTACATGTATCTTATATGAGCGCCGACTTCGGGACTATGTACTAAGAACTGTGTTTGCTCTAAACCAACATGTATTTAAATTATTTTTTACTTTTATGTGGCATGGAAGTCGGTTGTATTTTTTGTTTAAAATTTTTTTTTTCACGCTTTTCAGTCACGATAAAATCAGTTATGGCTGTTGCTAGTCGTCCGCTAACCGGATGAATAAAATTAATTATTCTTCCGATTTTCGGATGAATAAAATTATGTGCTGACGTCATCATATAAAAATAGACTTCTTTGACACAACCGGTCGGGGGCGCTACCGCGCCCCCTCCCTTAGATTCTGAATTGGAAAAATCTGTTCGAACCTAACCTAACCGAATAAAACAACTTTTTCTGAGTAAACATTTATTTAAAGAAAAGACCTATAATTATCAATATTTAAAGTAGAAAAAGTAATATAAACCTTATAACTAAGAGTATAATTCAACTGATACTGATAAAAATAACCCATCCAATTTAAAAAGGTTGGTAGTACTCTTGCATCTTTCAGGTAATTGTATTCAAAGTGGAATTTTTGATCATATTTATATCCTCTCCGAAACTTATTGTTGGTATTGTGAACAACAACATTATGTATACGTAAGCACAATATGGCCGATGCCTACGGTTTAAACTTGAAGGACCCCAGCATTATCAGGGTTGAGGAGTTGAAGGTCAAAATTATCATGTCATATCTTTGCTTAGTAATCTCATTACATATACGTAAGCACCATATGGCCGATGCTTATGGTTTAAACTTGCAGTACCCTGCATCATCAGGGTTGAGGAGTTGAAGGTCAAGTTTTTTATCATACGTCTTTGCTTTGTAAATATATTACATATCCATAAGTATCAAATGGCCAACGCCTATGGTTTAAGCCTGAAGTACCCCTACATCATCAGGGCCGAAGAGTTGAAGGTCAAAATTATCATGTCATATCTTTTCTATGTAATCTCATCGCATGCACGTAAGCAACAGATCCCCAACTTCTATGGCTTGGGCTTACAGTACCCTGCATCATCAGGGTTGAGGAGTTGAAGGTCAACTTTTTTATCATACGTCTTCGCTTTGTAAATATATTACATACCCATAAGCATCAAATGGCCAACGCCTATAGTTTAAGCCTGAAGTACCCCTGCATCATCAGAGTTGAGGAGTTGAAGGTCAAATTTTTCATCTTATATCTTTGCTTAGTAATCTTATCAGATATACGTAGCGATCATGTAGCTAACGCCTATAGTTTAAGCTTGAAGCACCCCAGCATCATCAGGATTGAGGAGTTGAAGGTCCAATTTTCCACCGTATACAACCATTTTTCTAATGTTTTACCTTACATTTTTTTAAATATCATTTTGAATGCGTAAGATTGAAATAGCTAAGTTTTATGACTTAGGCATTCAATACCCCTGCATCATCAGGATTGAGGAGTTGAAGGTCCAATTTTTCGTCGTATACCTTTGCTTAGCAATGTTATTACAAATCCGTGAGCAACAAATGTCTAACGTTTATGGTTTAAGCCTGCAGTACCCCTGCATCATCAGGGTTGAGGAGTTGAAGGTCAAATTTGTCATCGTACCTCTTTGCCTTGCTATCTTATTATATATCCGTAAGCACTAAATGGCTATCACCTACGGCTTGGGCTTACAACACCCTGCATCATCAGGGTTGAGGAGTTGAAGGTCATTTTTTTATAATATGTCTTTGCTTAGTATTGTTATAATATACCCATAAGCAACAAATGGTCAAACCCAATGGTTTAGGCTTGAGGCACCCCTGCATCATCAGGATTGAGGAGTTGAAGGTCAAATTTTCATCACATGTCTCTGCTTAGTAGTCTTGTTACATATATGTAAGCACCAAATAGCTAATGTTATAGTTTAGGATAGCTGTAACCCTGCATCATCAGGATCGAAGAGTTGAAGGTCAAATTTTTCGTCAACCTATATAAGCATAGATATATAATACATATTCCAAGTTTCATAAGAATCGAATCGGCAGAAGCCGAGTTATCTCAAATTATCTAAAAATCTTGAGGAGTGGTGGTGGTTTCCACCCCATAACTCAAAGAGTTAAGCATCACAGCATACCCATGTCCAAGAGAAAAAGTTGCGTGACGAAATTTCCTATCAAATGAAAGAAAGAAAATGGAAATCGGTTTATAAACACCCAAGTTATTCAAGATTTTAAGAAACCGACATTTTCCAATTTTCCGGGAAAACCACCGGAAGGTTTTCATTTTCCTCAATATGGGACTGCCTGTGAAACTAGTCGCATACAATGTCGTATGAATCGTGTCGGTAGGTCGACGATTTCTAGCCATTTCGCCCGAACATACATAAAAAAAAAAAAAAAAAAAAAAAAAAAATATACGTGACGAATAGATAACCTCTTTCCTTTGGGAAGTCGGTTAAAAATGGACTAAATCTTTCTTTCTTATATGAAGTCAATTACATACTGTTTGTGACTACTCCTTAGGACTTATATAAACGTGTGCCAGCAACCACACCCTTTCATCGAAACGTAAGAATTGCTTTACGCTAGAAATAAGTGTGGCGATGGTACCTCTACACTGATTCTACCACCTGTCGACTAATTATAGTCAAGTGTAGAGAGAAGATAGAGTTTAGATTCTTTTATTAGAAGATATTATCTTGAAAATATCTCGGAGCCTGGCTTCGGTCAAGCGAATGCCTAAATGACCATGTCCTTCAATATTTTTGGTGTTTATTTACTTAAGTTACACAGCAGTGACAGCCTAATGGTTGAAACTTGCCTTTTCGATCGGGAAGTCCGAGGTTCAAACCCAGGCACACACCACTGATTTTTCTAAAATTATGTGCGTATTAGAAATTAATTAAGACTGCTTTTCGGTAAAGGAAAACATCGTAAGGAAACCTACACACCTGAGAGATCTTTAAAAAAAATATCTCGGGGGTGTGTGAGGTCCACCAATTCGCACTTGGCCAGCGTGGTCGACTATGGTCTATAACTCTCTCATTCTGAGAAAAGACCGTGCTCTGCAGTGGGACAATAATGGGTTGACGACGTTTACTTTAGTTTGCACATTTCTATATCATCTATAAAGTAGGAATTTCTAGTGATAATAATTAATATCCTATCAAAAACAGTTTCACTGTACAAATAGCACAAGTTCAAAGTCATCAAATTGTTGAAAAACAATCAAAAAATTTACAAAAAGTTATGAAATACAAACACAAAAAACCCAAGTTATGATTTTTTGATAATTTAATATTGAAAAAGTTTTGTTGCAACCTTAAAACTTAACAAAAATCGAACTTGGCGTGCGTCCTTCAGTACCCAAAATTTGCTTGGATGTATTGCAAGTAATTTCTCAATACCGTTCTTATTCCTTTACTTTCTTTTTATCTTAGTGGGAAGTGTGAGATAATTTTCACCTGGGTCAGTAATTACGCTGCATTCTTACAAGTAGATAATAATACTGAACACAGAAAAAAATCTTCCAACATATTTTCAGCAGGTGTGAGCAGGTATATACTAGTTCCTAAACAGTTACAGTGTATTTTACCTTACATTAAAGTAATATGAATGGATCCTAAAAAATTGAGATTCTCAAGGACGCACGCCAAGTTCGATTTTTGTTAAGTTTTAAGGTTGCAACAAAACTTTTTCAATATTAAATTATCAAAAAATCATAACTTGGGTTTTTTGTGTTTGTATTTCATAACTTTTTGTAAATTTTTTGATTGTTTTTCAACAATTTGATGACTTTGAACTTGTGCTATTTGTACAGTGAAACTGTTTTTGATAGGATTTTACATCTTTTTGTAAAGGTTTTTTAACTTGTTGCTAAGATAAATGAAAATTTTTGAAAGTCAAGAAGTTATTGGTTTTACTCCGTTTTACATAAATCGAGTTTCCAATCGAATTTCGATCTTTAGACGTCCGAGGAAGGTTCTCCTATGATTTTTTATGATGTTGTGTTTATGTCTGTATGTATTTATATATATAAATATGTAAAACCTCTCATAACTTTTGATCGGGTTTGCCCTATTTCATCGCGATTAGCGCTATTCGAGAGGGCTTGTCTGAACTTAGATTTAACATCTTAATATAAATAAATTACGTGTCACTTTATTTGTCCGCAATGGACTCTTAAACTCTGAACCGATTATAATCAAATTTACACGACGTGTGCATTTTGATCCAACTTGAAAGATAGGATAGTTTATATCTTAATTTATAGGTTTAATTGCAAATATTTTTTTTATCTTCAATTGTTAACTTTGTATAATCCTAATAACAGATGGTGTAATGTTATCTGTTAACTTGATTAAGTAAGTAATGGCGCTTTGTTAAAATTACAACCGTTTCACATAAGCTACAATCTAATATCATGACCAAAAATAAGTATAAGTTACTACCTTCGATCGGTAATATTGGTGATCAAAGGTTACTAAAGTACCTATTACATAGCCATCTCAGTATATTCTGCGTTGATACGGAATCTTACCAAATAATTTAAATGAGATATTAGATGGCGCTCTTTACGATACAATCATCTACATGAACCGAATGTATTGATGGCGCTTTGTTAAAATTTTATATGAGCTAACGTTTCATATGAGCGACAATATAATATTATAACCAGATATAAATATATCCTTATAAGTTACTAAAGTAATACAAAGCTATCTCAGTATTCTCAGTATATTCTGCGATGATACGCCACCTTACCGCCAAATCGAAATAGTAATATGTTTGAGATATTAGATGGCGCTGTTTACGTTATCTACATGAACCGAATGTATCGATAAATCAATACCTTTTCACTTAGTCAGTTTTTTTAGTTATAATTTCGTATTTCCATAAACTAAAATTGAAAAATAATTTTAAAAGCAATTTAAGAGATAGAGGAAAAATATTTTATTAAGTGCCCCCGTAGGCCTATACAAAATAAAGACGTTTCATTTCATTTCATTACCTACCAGCAGTATAGAAAGAAATCATTTAAATTAAATTTACACAAACAAATATCACACAAAAATTATTAGTAATTATAGGCATATAGGTACATGAACTACTACCTAAAGATTTTTAAACAACAATAAACTGATTGTACATTGTGACAAATGGGCCAAAACGTTGGAGTCCATAGATCGTTCTAAGTTAATTTGACAGATGTTAGTTTAAAAAAGTAAAACGTATAAAATCGGTTTAATTTATTTTTAATTTTAAGTTTCTATTAATGTTCTGTATTTATGAAAATATTATTTAAAGTAAATTTAAAAAAAAAACGTACAAAATTGTAATACAATTTTGTTGTTTTCAATGAGCGGCGCAACTGACGTAGACAAATGTAAACATTGTTATCGAAGAGATGAAAAATAAGGTAAACATTGTCGTCAACTCATTATTGTCCCACTGCTGGACACGGGTCTTCTCTCAGAATGAGAGAGTTTAGGCCATAGCCCACCGCGCTGGCCAAGTGCGAATTGGTGGACAAGTGGACAAGTGAGAAAGGTAAACGTTAAATAATACATAGTATTATCTATCTCTATCTCTTAAATTGCTTTTAAAATTATTTTTCAATTTTAGTTTATGGAAATACGAAATTATAACTAAAAAAACTGACTAAGTGAAAAGGTATTGATTTATCGATACATTCGGTTCATGTAGATAACGTAAACAGCGCCATCTAATATCTCAAACATATTACTATTTCGATTTGGCGGTAAGGTGGCGTATCATCGCAGAATATACTGAGAATACTGAGATAGCTTTGTATTACTTTAGTAACTTATAAGGATATATTTATATCTGGTTATAATATTATATTGTCGCTCATATGAAACGTTAGCTCATATAAAATTTTAACAAAGCGCCATCAATACATTCGGTTCATGTAGATGATTGTATCGTAAAGAGCGCCATCTAATATCTCATTTAAATTATTTGGTAAGATTCCGTATCAACGCAGAATATACTGAGATGGCTATGTAATAGGTACTTTAGTAACCTTTGATCACCAATATTACCGATCGAAGGTAGTAACTTATACTTATTTTTGGTCATGATATTAGATTGTAGCTTATGTGAAACGGTTCAAGAATATTTTTATTCAATATGCAATTATTCTGAAAAAGATTATTATTTGTGTTGTACTCCCAAGTTGTTATTAGTAAAATTGCGAGTTCATGCTTCTTCTATGGTTGTCTTCATGCTGTAGGTATATTGTAGGCATTTATGCTGTATATTATTTTCATACTACATGTTCTGACGGAAGGTTAACCTAACGGAGATGAACGTATTGTCAATAAGACCTCATCCAGCGGAGTTATCAAACAATCAATTCTTAACTTACATAATATTTATTTATTTATTTATTTATTTATTTATTTAGATATACCATTGACTTATCACTATACATTGTTACAAAAAAATACAATTCGTTTGGTTCAGTGTGAATCACCATTACAGGTATATACAACTCACCTAATGTGTACGAAGTGTAATATCTAACTAAATCTAAGAACAAAAAAGATAAACATAAAACAAAATAAAAACTAAATATAGGTATTTATGATAATTTAAAAGGGACTATTATAAATGCATGGAACAAAAATGTATAAATTTATTTATGTTAACTGTGTGGAAGATGTCTACATCGCTGTTAGAGCAGATATTATTATATGTTTCCATTAATCCATTTAATAATTATATAATAATAAATTAATATAATTAATTTATTATTTTATAATATAATTATTTAATATTTATATCTATTTATAATATGTTATTATATGAAAATATAGATTATCTACTAGCTGACTGGCGAACTGCGTTTCGCCAGAGAGTGATCAGATTTAAAATTAATACAAAATTGTCAAGCTTATTTTTATTTATACTTTCGTCTTTGCATTTCACTCTTTAATTAATGGATCTAATAGTCTTATTGCAGTTATAAACCCATCATTTAGAATATTTGATACAATCCAATATAACTATCTATTCGAGGTAAACGCGGTAAACTACCGCGCTTACAATACAAATAAAGAAATACAACTTAAAGATTCTTTGACTGGACAGGAACTGAAAATAATAGCACTATATGACATAAAAATGACAAAGGATACAAGTGATAAAGTCTGAGAAAAAAATAATGTAATATTTATGAGACAGAAGACGCAGAAGGAACTCACATAACAGCCAAATCACTTATTTTTTTGGAGACGTTTAGTGTGAGTAACTTCTTTTCCATCGTGGGCTTTACTAGAGTTTGGAGCTGTCTGCTACGAAGAGACAGGTACCGGCGCACTAGGGATAGCATCAAGCTTCGCCAAGTTTTGCACCTGGTAGTGCGAGCCTTCCAGTGTTAACACATTGATGACCCCATCTCGGTCCTACACTTGGTGACTCCAAACAACTGTCTAGCTCGCATGAAAACACTTCGGCGGCTCTTCGTCAGAAACTCTGATTGTGTGACACCTTAACCTTTTAAATATGATAATATTTCATTAAATATTTCAGTACCTAAGAGATGGATATTTGTCACACATTTTTTTTTGCTAATAAGAAGACAAACTGGCAACAAATATTTAATGGGCCACCCCATGGTATGCACTAATTGTACCAGACCAATGAATTTTACATTTACTGCAATATTTCCGGTAATTTTTAATTTGAATCGCCAGCTTTAGTATTTATAGTATTTTTTAAAATAACTATTAAAGTAAAAAATGAGCATAAAGTCCAGTGGTAAGTGGCCACTGCCTCTAATGGACATTGGCTATTAATCTCTCATAAAAATGTTTTAGGTTATAAGAACCAAGTATGTTTGCCATTCCTGCTGGGTGAGGTCTGGTCGACAGTTATGTCAACATACTTAGAATTTGGTCGACATTTAGAGAACGTGCAGCATAAAGAAAATGTACAGAATGATGACAACATACAGTATGAACACACAATTTTACTAAGTGTGCCAGATATTCCTAACTCTGCATGCAGCCCTTGCCCCACAATTATAAAAGAAATAATGTTACCAAATCAAAGCGAATTCCATATGAACTATATGGATTCTCATTGCATATTTACCAGATGTAATAATAGTTAATTTATTTGACGACAGTATTAACATACTTTGTAGCAGTGTGTGAATTGAATCTTGATTCAAATGAGTGGGATTTATTAGCCCATAAAATAAATGTATCCTTTTACGGATTTAATTGAATTAATCACATACTGCTGTTTTATTTTTACAGGTGAAATAAGTGTAAGAATAACTTCGCTACTTAAAACAAGGATACTTTATTATGTTTAATTTTGTATTTTGGATTGAAGATTGATGTTAAGAACAAATAGTATCCTCGAATAGATAGTTATATTGGATTGTATCAAATATTCTAAATGATGGGTTTATAACTGCAATAAGACTATTAGATCCATTAATTAAAGAGTGAAATGCAAAGACGAAAGTATAAATAAAAATAAGCTTGACAATTTTGTATTAATTTTAAATCTGATCACTCTCTGGCGAAACGCAGTTCGCCAGTCAGCTAGTAGATAATCTATATTTTCATATAATAACATATTATAAATAGATATAAATATTAAATAATTATATTATAAAATAATAAATTAATTATATTAATTTATTATTATATAATTATTAAATGGATTAATGGAAACATATAATAATATCTGCTCTAACAGCGATGTAGACATCTTCCACACAGTTAACATAAATAAATTTATACATTTTTGTTCCATGCATTTATAATAGTCCCTTTTAAATTATCATAAATACCTATATTTAGTTTTTATTTTGTTTTATGTTTATCTTTTTTGTTCTTAGATTTAGTTAGATATTACACTTCGTACACATTAGGTGAGTTGTATATACCTGTAATGGTGATTCACACTGAACCAAACGAATTGTATTTTTTTGTAACAATGTATAGTGATAAGTCAATGGTATATCTAAATAAATAAATAAATAAATAAATAAATAAATATTATGTAAGTTAAGAATTGATTGTTTGATAACTCCGCTGGATGAGGTCTTATTGACAATACGTTCATCTCCGTTAGGTTAACCTTCCGTCAGAACATGTAGTATGAAAATAATATACAGCATAAATGCCTACAATATACCTACAGCATGAAGACAACCATAGAAGAAGCATGAACTCGCAATTTTACTAATAACAACTTGGGAGTACAACACAAATAATAATCTTTTTCAGAATAATTGCATATTGAATAAAAATATTCTTGAATGGCTTTTATTTGGAAATTCCCTTCATTTAGAGAAATTGCGAATTAGTTTAAATTTAATCTTTTGACCGCCCGGCCTAATATTAGTGGTCATGCTCCTAGCGCCCGGCATAATGAATCAAAAAATAAATACTACAACAAAGAGGGATAAGCAATGAATTTGTCTAAAAGATTGGATATTTTTTGTGGGGTGATATAACTACTAAATTATCTATTTAGTAGTTAATTAACCGCCTACAGTGTACGCTACTTCAAACCACTTCGCTCAAAATAAAATCAGTGTTAAAATATTTAAACGTTGCAATTTTTATTTTTAGTAGTCCAGACTATTTTTATTATTATGTCTACTTGCAACAATAAACGTAAAATTGTAATAGCTTTCATAATTCTAAAATTATGACAAAATAACTGAAGAGAAATAAAATATGCATAGCGATAAACACCTTTATAAAGAAGGCAAGAGAAAGCACATTCTTATCAATCTCTTCTTAGGTACACAATTTGCATAGACTACAAAAGCAAAACAGTAGTATATGAGCAAGCAATAACGAAATGCGCGCACATTTTTATCGCAAATCACGCTTTCGCTTCGTCTCATCATAAACTTCCCTACATAGGCATCTATCATACTACGCATTCAATTAGAATAACACGACGTAGGTACTTAATAAAAAAGTACCTACATATTCCATTCAAGTTCTTGCGCACATCTCTTCCTTTGATACGAGTATAAATTCTTATTATTCATCACCATTTGAATTAACATAATTCTTAACTTCATTACGTTTATTATTTTATTTAATGTTAACCTATGAAAAAATCTTTTTGGTAGTATAAATGTAATCGTTTGAGATTCACTGAATGTTAAGCGATGTGTAAGCAAGTTTGACGTCTACTGGATGTCAGGTTTTCATCGAGCGAAAGCGAAAAGTCTAAGAATTGGGGGCACTATGGTTTGTGCTATCGAATTTTATTAATTTCAAATTTATTTCATTATATAGTTGATTGTAATTAATTGATTTGAGATATATGAATTACAATCTACTATTATAAATTATTATTTGAGGATAATACGTTGTGTGTAAGTAATAAAATTTCATAACCTACAAATAACCGCTCCTATCACAGTAAAGACATACTCGGTTCGTTTGACGACTTTGACGTTTGAACTTGTCAAACGCTACCGAGTTAGTGAATGCGTTAATTTTTATACTATGTTCTCTTAATATTAAACTAGGATCCGTTCATAATACGTATTGCTAACGGGTTGTCAAACGCAGATTAACACCAGGGGACTGACGTGGATGAAGCGACCGAATGTGTCGATTAGATTAACGACGCTGATAGATTGTTGATCCAGATCAAAGCTGGGTTATATAAGGGCTATATATCTAGTGTAATGTTCGTTTTGACAGTTTTCAGAGAGATTCCAATAGTTATTATGAATATTGTATGTAAACGTATAGATTGTGAAGATAATGATTTTTTTTTTTTTTTATACTTTAACCTAACGATAAGGCAGACGGGCTACCTGATGGAAAGTAGTCACCGTCGCCTATGGACATTCGCAACACCAGAGGAGTCGCCAATGCATCGCCGGCTTTGAATGATACTAATGATAATGAATATATACTTGTTAAAGTTTCAATCGAACTTTTTTACATTTAAATTATCAAACAAGTGAATTTCATGTAATGGTAAGTTGTCGTTTCCTCTCGCAGATATCCATAGAAAGAAAGAAAGATCGTCATTTAGTAAATTTTTGGGTTACAATAATATTGATTACATTAGATGTATAAAAAAAGGGCGCAAAAAATTGAATATGCCGGTTAAGGCGTTCTAAACGTATAGCACTCACATACTTGTATTTATCTTTAAAAGACAATTAGACACTATATTACAATGATAACTATAGAAGATCAATATTTTTTGTATTTTTTTATTTTTCAATCATCGTTTAAGAATTCGTCATTCGTGCAATAGCATTTTTCTATTAATATATTTTTTAATTTTCTGGCACATATGTGGTCTTTCTTTATTTGTTTTAATTGCTAAGGTCATAGTCTACCTAACTATATAATAATCAAGATACTAATCAAGATTACGTCATGTAAATGCCTGTCCCTAGTTATTTATTCTTTACTCGAGAACGATTCGCTGAATCATTGTTGTCATATGTTAGAAATGGGTATAGTTATGCTACCAAACTTAAACAATACGTTTCAATACGTACTTACACCTGCTGTCTAGAACACACTATTTAATGTGATAGCGTGTACAACATTGAAACAATGTGTCTACGTCGATCAGACCTTGATTGAATTACCTTACCTTTGATGTTCATATGTTAATCGAACACATGGTTTCATTATAGGTAATTAGCAGAACCCGCGACTTCATTCACACAAACATGTGATATGATCCATCTATTAAACATTTGAGATCCACTGCTGCACATAGCCACATCCTCGTTTTCCCAATATTCAATTTCACATATCCATGACATGAACCACGTTAAACCAGAAAGCTCAATACTAAGTTTAATTAAGATATCATCAAAATTGACGAATTGTCATAGAAACTGTCCCCTCATTTTTATCCCCTTAAGGGCCAAATTCTCAAAAAATCTTTACATAACATGGTCCAAAACTTTAATTAGAAATTTAAAGTCATAGTAGTTTGGGCTGGGTTATGTCAGTGTTCCTTCAATTTGGATAAAAGAATGTTGTTACAAATGTTCTCTTGTTGTGTCTATATTATGCATCAAATTACTGGCTTTAAATTAAAGTATTATTTCATTGTATTTAACTTTGACTCATCTTCAATACAACTCTGTACCACTTCTGGGCATAGATATCCTGTTGATTGTGAGAGAGGCTTAGTCCAGATCCCATCATGACATCTAAATGCCTATTGATAGACATGCAATCAACTTAAATACTTTTTATTTTGCGAAAGAACTGTCAGATATTGTGAATTTTCTGATTATGTTTTACATCTCCGATAACTACAACTGATAACACATATGCAAGAAAGTGATAATCAATGTGCCCAGAGTGGACACCCACGTCCAATAGTAGAATAATAAAGTATTGACGACATATGCACATAATTTTGAAAAATCATTGATGCAGTAAGGATCTGATCCTAGGATTTTAACCTTGAAGTTTCCGTATAAATTTAAAACAACCAAACTATCCTTACTGCTGACTAAATTGAAATGAAACATCTGTCTCTGCGCTTCTTTCTTATGGTTTTTTTCTATTCATTTTACTTCTGTCATTACACATGCTTCCAAGCTCATTAGGTAATACATAGGTACAAAGTATATCCTATTTATCTTATGATTCGTCCAACAGGTTTCAATATCGTGGTGCAGGAAGACACGTCTAGTCTTTATTACTGCCAACTATCCTACTCATCCGTGTATAATTCAGTACAATACATTAAAAATATTTCAAATTACTCAGCTTATGAAAAAAGAAGGTAAACACGATCAGTCATGAAGATGATATCACTGTTTTCAAATGAATAAGCAACCAGATGAGAACTTTATCAGTGAAGAAATCAGTCCCAACTCGAATTTAGAATTTAATAAGCAACTGACCACTACTTAATTAGTTGACGCTATTAAAATAGTTAATGAAGTTATCTATGCTGTCGATCAGTGAGGACAGTTTAAGTCTAACGAGAATGAAGTGATGATGGAAAAATTGAAGCGGCAGTTCCTGGTGGGCTTTCTTCAAGAGATAATTATTTCCTCTCCGATTGTACTGTTTACGTTTGAGTTTATTTATTTCTGGTAAATAATTAATGGTACTGATATTCTAATAGCGTATATTAGTTAGTATATCAGTATTTTATTTGTAGTATATCAATATTTTATTTGAATTAAAAAAGCTTTACCAAACGAAAATTTCATAAGTAATTTTTCATTCCTATTTTTTTTTTATCTAGGTGAAGTAGCAAACGAGCCCGCAGTTTACGTGATAGTAAGTGGTTACTACAGCCCATAGACATCTGTAAGCGACTTCATACAGAACATGGGTTCTATCTGAAGTCATTCACAAATGCGTTGCTACTCCCGAGGACTGTGATGGTCGCTTCATATAAACGTGTGCCGGCAAGCATACCCTTCCATCAAAACGCAAGAAATGCTTCACCCTGGATATAGCTTTAGCGGTGGAACTTCCCCGGTCGAACTACACTGATTCTACTACCTATATAATTGTGTGTATTTTCACAAATCTGTCACATAAATTGCTCTAAATGTTAAAGCCCGGACGTGTGATTGAGATTCAAATTTAGCTATTGTATCGATGTTTAAGTCAAAATTAAATTTGTATTTATTTCCTTTAAGCCTACGAGGGCATCTAAAAATGTCAGTAATAATATTTAATACGAAACTAGTACCTGTTAGTAACAGAACATAAAAAAACTTCCACTGAGAATCTGCCAAACATATATAACACTAGCTGTCCCGACAAACGTTGTTTTGCCATATGAAAAATAAAAAAAAATGTTAAGGGTGGACAACCCTTAAGGGTTATGAAAAATAGATGTTGGCCGATTCTCAGACCTACTGAATAAGCATATAAAATTTGGTAAAAATCGGTCAAGCCGTTTCGGAGGAGTATGGCTACAAAAACTGTGACACGAGAATTTTATATATTAGACTAGCTGTCCCGACAAACGTTGTTTTCCCATATAATAAATAAAAAAAAATGTTAAGGGTGGACAACCCTTAAGGGGTATGAAAAATAAATGTTGGCCGATTCTCAGACCTACTGAATAAGCATATAAAATTTGGTAAAAATCGGTCAAGCCGTTTCGGAGGAGTATGGAGACTAACATTGTGACACGAGAATTTTATATATAAGATTTAACTTTTACCCGTCTCCTCGTCGATTTTGAAGTTCACACTTAATCGTAAAACACGTTTATCGCTTATCAATCACATCTTCGTTAAGCTTTGCGTGACCGGAGTTCGTACACGCTCTGCAACCGTTAGCTTGACGGTAATAAAATTGAGAGTATGATCACGTGAGAAAATAGATTCAAGATTATCTGCTGCATCAATTGTATGTAGTTTCAATTACTTGTTAAGTCTTGTTTCATTATGTTCTCAAGCAAGTTCTTCATCTATATATTAATACGTGAAGCAAAAACTTGTGAAGCATTTTTAAGTATGCCGCGGACGGATTAGTATGAAATTTTGCACGGTTATAGTGGACGTAGAGGAGTGCAGAATGTTAATATTTTTTTCGAATAATGCTTAAAACATACATAAAATCTACTAAAACACATAACACACACTATCGTGCAATTGTCACAAACACATAAATAATAAATTAAATAGAACATTCAATGACTTATGAAAACTTTTTATTCGAATTTGAGAAATATTCGTACTACTTTGGACAATATGAAGTTTAAATTTTTAATTTAAGTAGGTAGGTAGATAGGTTTTTGTTTATATTTGCAACGATAAATTCGTTTAGTGAAACTTATCGACATATTTGTTAGAATGTTAAAATATCATGCTACGCAAAAAAACTATTTGCGTAATAGAAATGACGACTAATAAAGTTCCCAGAATTGGAACCACGCCTCCAGTGACACAAATTGGTTCTGTTAATAGGCTCTGATTATTATGATTCAATTTATAGGCATTTTTATAGGAATCTTCATTTATTTACTTTCAATAACCATACCAGCTAGTGTCATAACGCAAATTGATTGGAAGATTTGTCTTTATTTTGTATAGGCCTACGGGGGCACTTACAAATTGTTAGTTACATTTTTTTCTTACACTACCACCGGATCGGAATACGACCTCAACTGAGAAGATTCGGCAAGAAACTCAGTGGGTTTGTCTTTTTTGTTATTTATATCCATTTTTTAAAATATAATTACAATCATGTTTTTTACATGGTAATGAAAGTTTAATTTGATTAAATCATATCAAATCTATGTCATTATAAATGAAAGAATACGTCGTATATTTTGTAGTACAAAAATCTTATTTTTTGTTAATTCGGTCTTTCCCATTGATGTATGTCATTTGTCTCTAATCTATGGCTATATTAGTCATTTGCATATTAAATTAGCATTATTAATTACATAAAAATTTCTTCATAAAAACTGATTAATCAACTCATCCACATAATTATAGTTAATATTTCCTGTTTCTCTAAGGATCTCGTTCAAACGCATAATTACCTCGATTCTAATGTTTTTTCGATTGTAACTAAATTGAATCCCTTGATCTCGATAAGTACATACATCAAACGGTAGAACCCGATCCTACCAATCAGTTACGAACATTAGCGTATATAAAACATGTAGAATGCACTCCGTTTCCGGACTACGAATCGGATGTCAATGTTTAAATTTAGAACGTTACAGGGAACTGATTCTGTTGATCGCTTGTTAAACAATTGTTAACGGAAGGTTAATTTTTTTTCGTATTAACGTTTAATGGAATTTTTATATCAATCATTTTTAGGGTTCCGTACTCTATGCGTACGGAACCATATTACTACCGTTGATCACGATAAGTTCATACATCAAACGGTAGAACCCGATCCTACCAATAAGTTAGGAACATTAGCGTCTATAAAACATGTAGAATGCACTCCGTTTCCGGACTACGAATCGGATGTCAATGTTTAAATTTAGAACGTTACAGCGAACTGATTCTGTTGATCGCTTGTTAAACAATTGTTAACCTAAGGTTTATTTTTTTTTCGTATTTACGTTTGTAGAAATTTTGTATATCAATCATTTTTAGGGTTCCGCACTGAAAGGGTAAAAACGGAACCACATTACTACCGTTGATCTCGATAAGTTCATACATCAAACGGTAGAACCCGATACTACCAATCAGTTAGGAACATTAGCGTATATAAAACATGTAGAATGCACTCCGTTTCCGGACTACGAATCGGATGTCAATGTTTAAATTTAGAACGTTACAGGGAACTGATTCTGTTGATCGCTTGTTAAACAATTGTTAACGGTTGTTAACGGAAGGTTATTTTTTTTCGTATTAACGTTTAATGGAATTTGTATATCAATCATTTTTAGGGTTCCGTACTCCATGCGTACGTAACCATAATACTACGGAACCATATTACTACCGTTGATCACGATAAGTTTCTATATCAAATGGTAGAAGCCGATACTACCAATCAGTTAGGAACATTAGCGTCTATAAAACATGTAGAATGCACTCCGTTTCCGGACTACGAATCGGATGTCAATGTTTAAATTTAGAACGTCACAGGGAACTGATTCTGTTGATCGCTTGTTAAACAATTGTTAACCTAAGGTTTATTTTTCGTATTTACGTTTAATGGAATTTTGTATATTAATAATTTTTAGCGTTCAGTTCTCCAAGGGTATAAACGGAACCCTAATACTATAACTCCGCTGTAAGTCTCTTTGTCACCAGGTTGCATCTCATGAACCATGACAGCTAAATAGTTGAAATTTCGCAGATGATAAATTTATATTATTAAAAATAAAACACTAAACACAGAATAGAATAAATATTTAAGGGGGCTCTAAATAACAAAACTGATTTTTTGTCCTTATTATTGATAATGACGGAACCCTTCGTGCGTGCGTCGACTCGAACTTAGCCGGTTTTATTCTTTGTTTTATCAAATCACGTCAAATATATTTTGGAATGCGAATGTAGAGACCATATTTGTATATCTACAGTTTTAGTTTCAGTTTTCAAATAGCTCACTGGAGACCGTTTAAGCAAATTGTTCTGCTATTTGTTACAGCGGATTAACTTACAGTAGTTTTTGTTGTAGCTTGTTATTTTATTGAAATGCTTTACAAAAATATGTTGTTAAATTATATGTGTATTTCCTATCAGTTTGTAAGTTACAAATGATTTTTATTGTTTGTAGTTTTTTTTTACTTGCCTAATATAACAAAACGTAATGGGTGTTGATGTAATAAAAGTCGACACCACTCCCTATTTCCTGTTTTTTTTTCTATTAGTGCTCTCGTAGGATGTTCACGAGTAGCGAGCAAGGATACCATATGGCAAATTTGACTATTTCATTATCACTTATTTAACTACAGATATCCACGGGTAGAAAGCGAGGCATTGCACGGTACATTCGACTACTCGATCGTCACTTATTTATTTATATTTAACTGTCAGTTAAACAGTGTTTAAATTTTAGAGTAACGCCGGGCCATGAGTCAGTCGGCTTACGAGGGGGTAGGTTAAAAATATCCACAATGGTTGGAAATGCACCGCTCATTCAGTGGCGCGCGACGGGTTGGTTCGGTTCATCGTGAATTTCAGGATATTTCAGGGTTAGGGCCAGTTCGGTTTTGGTTTGTGTGATTTAAAAAAAAGTTAAGTGTATATTAGTGATTTATTGGTAAGTAGTTTTGGTTTCTTTTAGGTTTAAACTCACGTGAACATATTCTTTGCTTATTTTTAGTATGGTTATTTAAATAAGGGCCTTTTTACAATAAGCGAGAGTTTAAAATTAGGCAACTAAATATCGCGAGTGTGGATACGCCCTTATATGAATGCAAAATAATTTTATATTTAAATCATAAGTGGTTATTAATATCTATCTACAGCTGTCAGTTATATTTTATGTGCCTTTATGGTTTTACTTGCGTTGATAAAAAGAGACAAACATTTTTAATTGTATGTCTTTTCTTAGTTGATCGATTCTTTAGGAAATAAAAATATATTTCCTTAGGATACAAAATATAAGCATACTAGCCTTTGCCCGCGGCTTCGCTCGCGTGGAATTTAGTCTGCCACATAAAATTTGCAAGGTGGTAGAGCAATAGTTCAACCAGGGAGGCATCACCGCCGCACCTATTTCTACCGTGAAGCAGTTCTTGAGTTTCATTTGAATCACTTTTATATTATTATCCGGATCACTTTTATATGAGAAGATCATCATAGTCCTCGGAAGTAGCAACGCATCTGTGATTTACTTCAGATTGAACCCTTGCCCTACTTCCTAAGGCGATTAACATACGGTACCGCTCACTACCACGGTAGGCGGTGAAGCGGATCTCATGTTGTATTGGGGTCTAATAAATCCGTTGATGCCTCACAAACGTACACCGACTGGCCGCGCGGTCCAGCGGTGTTCTCATCACCACCGTGTCTCCGCGCGAACGACAGTGCGGGGTGCCGTGTGTTAATCGCATAAATCAGTGTGTTCAAATTTCAAATCACAGGCACGTATATTAATTTGAATTAGTTTTGTCGGCAACAGATATTAATGCTTACTCTGAAATTAAAAGTTTTAAGAAAGGGTCTCAAAACGCGTGACAGTTACCAACGCACAGTTGGCTAGCGTGGTCAACTACGACCTAAACTACTGCTAATCTGACATATGTGCCCAGTTGTTACATTAAAAGGTCGATGACGATTGAATAACATATTTAACCTTTCCGCTGTTTCATTCTCATTGACTTTTTTTCTTTTATGTCGAGGGAGAAACCTTCAAAAGGTACGCCGTGGGAGCGACGCAGGGTTATCTGGGATTCTTATAGCACCAGGACTCCGGGTCTTCAAAGGAACGCAACTGGAGTCCTCTGAGTGCATTGCCCCATCGGGCTCCTCCCAAGAGAGCGGCTGGGCCCACCACTCCATCTGGTCTTTACCACGATATGCGACCACACGTATACCATCATCCTTCCCGGGATCGCCTGGCTGGACGGTTCAAGCTCCGTCCTTCCTGGCTCTCACGATAGCATGCGACCACACATGCTGACATCTTTCCCGAAGTTGCTGACTGGGTGTTTGGAGCTCTCCGTCTAGCCGCCCGCAACCCCGAAAGCTCCCTTTTAGTTGCCTCTAACCACAAACAGGGGATACCGTAGCCTTATTCCCGGAACTACAGAGACGTCATCGACCTTTCACATTTTGCTCCGTGTTTTATTACCATTCAAATATTAATATCATACAACTTCGTTGTATACGGCGGCGGCGTACGGCGCGTACTCCCGGTCAATCAATTGACTACGCAATATGTTATACTCGTAATATCTTCTAAACTACTTATCCAATTTACATGGTGTAAAAGGCAGATTTAATCTGTATTAGATGCTTGATTTTTTGAAATCATTTATTTTGATAAGGATTAATATTTAGTTTGTATAAAACCCCTGGAAACATAAACTTGATATTTTTAAAATTTTCAAAGTATAAAAAGAGTTATTGTGGGTTATACATAAAATATAGACATAATTATGCTGTCGCGGACTTTTATTTAGATCTATGTGAGCCAAACAATCCCATGGTACATTATATTTGGATATCTCCAACGGTTTAGGCAGCGTACGCGAAGATAGCTCTCAGAGCACAACTTTTTTTCCGACTAACCTCATATTTCTCGTTATATCACCTTATAAAAAAAAATTATTACAAATTATAGCCCATGTGTTATTCTGATGTATAACCTATACTACTGTAAAGTTTCAACCTAATCCGTTGAGTAGTTTTTGCGTGAAAGAATAACAAATACACATACATCCTCACAAACTTTCGCATTTATAATATTAGTAGGATAGGATTTTAAATCCACCAAGGAAACTGAGTAGTTTTGGTTTGATACTATTTTAATCTCCACCGACTTACAGACCAGCGTTTTTACTCGAAGCAAATGCAAATAAGTCCTAAGTTCTATTTGCACTGAAACACTTTTTATACTAATAGGACACCCATTCTAGGATTTTAAACTTTGATAGTGCCACTGACACACATTATGACGAATATACGAACACCCAGACCCAGAATAAATCTAAATTCATCACTCAAATGTCTGACCGGGTGTTGAACCCGTAATCCATTGCGTGTCGGACCAATGTGATGACCGCTTCTCTTTATAACACACTTTCTACACTCATAGCCCCACACTAGGATTTTCTCCTGTGTCGTGGGTACCATGGACACACACACACAAAAGATGACAAAAACCCAGACCCAGAACAGGAATCTAAACTCATCATTCAGATACCTGACTGGCCGGGAATCGAACCCGGTACCCATTGCGCGTCAGACCGGTATGGTAACCGCTGCGCTACGTGAGTCGTCGACACACACTCTCATATAAAAGTGAGTCCGCAACCATATTCCTCAACCGAAATGTACTCGTAAGATATGTTCAATGTTTCAAGGTGGTAGAACCAGTGTAGTTCGACCGGGGAAGTACCACCGCCATACCTATTTCTAGCGTGAAGCATTTCTTGCGTTTCGTTGGAAGGGTGAGGTTGCCGGCACACTTTTACATGAGGCGACCATCATAGTCCTTGGGAGTAGCAACGCATCTGTAATTGACTTCACATAGAACCCATGTTCTGTATGAAGTTGATTACAGATGTCTATGAGCGGCAGTGACCACTTACCTTCAGATGGACTGCATGCTCGTTTGCTACTTCAGTCAGAAAAAAAAGTCTTTAGAAAAATGTTATTCATATTAAAAACGCGCAACTAACGCATCTTTGATTGCGTTCAGCTGGAACCCATGTTCTGTATGAAGTTGATTACAGATGTGCATGGGCGGCAGTGACCACTTACCATCAGGGAGACTGCATGCTAGTTTACTACTTCAGTCTGATAAGAAAAAAATCGGCATTCAGGGACTGCCTCGATAAAGCTATTGCATAGCATTTTTATCAACTTATGCAATTATAATTATGTATTTATTTATGCAGTATTTTTTCTTTGATATTAATTCAAGTTTTTCTTTGATACTATATACTTTCTCACAAACAGCTGTTTACATAATCGTCCGATAACCGAGCAGCTCGTCTCGATCCGTGCGAGCTTCGTACCGTCGTACCATATATACACATGTTAAGCGAACTCTCTGCCGCGCTACATGGTAAGCGAAATTGGGGGTGTCAGGTTTTTTCGTTACGGAATTTCTTGAGTCGGTCGCCGCGATCAAAGCCCGTGATAAAAGCTACGCAATAGCTCAAAAAAATGTTGCACGCTAGAAATATGTGTAGTAGTGGTACCTCCCCGGCCGTACATATATGCAAATTTTTATAAGCTTTAATCGAATACGTTATTACTTCATATCAAGTTTAAACATTGCCAAGTTTTAAGCTAATCTCCAAACACATCTTATGTGCCTGTAACCATAGCTTCAGGTTGAGTTCATGTTACCATAGATTTGATTATAACCCAGAAACATACGTGTCCCATATCTGAAGGCGACACGCAAGCACAGTTGATAGGCTCTTGTTTGACCAGTGGCGAGTAACGAATAACATATTTATGAATAGCGTGAAGCATTTCTTGCGTTTTGATGGAAGGGTGTGGTTGTCGGCACACTTTTATATGAGACGACCATCATAGTCCTCGGGAGTAGCAACGCATCTGTGATTGACTTCAGATAGAATCCACGTTGATTATATGTATGAAGTTGATTAAAGATGTCCATGAGCGGCAGTGACCACTTACCGTCAGGTGCACTGCATGCTCATAAAAAAATGTCTTTAAAAAAATGTTATTCATATTAAAAACACGCAACTATGCGAGGATCTGTGTTACTGTGTGTGTTGATATTACAGATCCTAGTACTTATGATCTATGTGTTTATTACTCTTAGACTTTTATCTTACGATATACATTTTTGTGTCTAAAGATAAATAAATTAATATAAAGGTTAAGCAAAAAAGAGGAGCGTAGAGTTCTTAGATTTAAATTTCCATTATTTTTTTAAAAAAACCTTCATATTTCTTGTGTATTTTTTTTTCATTATTGTTATTATTAATTTAATTTGATTGATAGTAAAACTTTAAAAAGTGTTTTACTTTTGTTATTTTAACCCTTGTTATTTGTATTTTTTAAGAAACTTTTTTCATTAGTCTGATTGCGATACAGACGATCATCGTATATCGTCTATCGCATGCAATCGTACAACACAAGCATATGTCCAAGCTCGCATGCGAGGTGGTCACGAAAATGTTGGTCTTTGTAAATTAAGGCCTCATGTTTCAAGTATTTATTTGTGGAATGTGTTATAAATTAAACACAAACTCTTGATCCAGTTAACGTTTCCTTACTTTGTATAAGCCTGAATTATACAAAAGTTAGCAAATTAAAAGTTCTTTAATATGGCCGTAGCATACAAGCAAACGATGCATCTTGAGATGATAACAAAAATGAACCATACGATTGTAGTAAACAAGTAAGTAGTGCATCTAATAAATATTGTCTGTATGCTGTTCTGTGAGCGAGAGGCATAATTGGTAGTGTCTATAATTAATGTAATTGGTGTAACCGTTTTAATTATAGTAAAACAGATAAATGACTAGTTAAATCTGAGGGCAAGTGGTCACTACCGCTTATGTACATCTGTAACCAAGCTTCGGATAAGATTCTAGTCCAACCTGATGTTTGCTAGAGATGGCTACCTTTGAAGACTAAGATGGAACATAGGATAACGATACGAGACGTTATATAGAATAGAATAATATAAATCCACACCTATTCCCAACGTGGAGCATTTCTTGCCTTTCGAATGAAGGGTGTGGTTGCCGGTATACTTTTGTATGAGGCGACCATCATAGGTGTGGCAGTGGTACTTCCCCGGTCGAACTACACTGGTTCTACCACCTGCAAGATTATTCTCCAATATTGTTACTATTGGTTATGCTTGCCACTCCTAATTTACTTTTTTTATTCCACTTACCTATAGTTTTTACAATTCAATGAGCAGGCACGAGGCATTTAATTTTAATAAGCTTCGATGAGCAGTCAGCGTTCCGGTCTGACATGTTAAAGATGCCAGGTTCGATTTCAGACAATTAAATAATTACTTTAGATGTGTTTGCCTTTGTAAAAACCTTTTTTTACAATCAAAATAGCAAACGAGCAGTTTATCTGATGATAAGTGGTCATTGCCTCCCAATAGATGTTTATAATCAAGTTGACGACCCGCGTGGCGCAGCGGTTACCATATCGGTCTGACAGTGGGTCCCGGGTTCGATTCCCAGCCAGACAGGTATGTGAATGATAAGTTTACATTCTTGTTCTGGGTCTGGGTGTTTGTGTTCGTCTTTGTGTGTATCCATGGTACCCACGACACAGGAGAAAATCCTACTGTGGGGCTATGAGAGCAGAAAGCGTTTTAAGTTTTAAGTTTATAATCAAGTACGTATAATACAAGGGTTTTATGTGATGACATCACACATGTGTTGCAACTCCCGAGGACTAAGATGGCCTCATACAAAAGTGTGCTGGCATCTACACCCTTCCACCGAAAGAACTGCTTCATGCTAGAAATAACTATGATAATAATTCTTATTTTGTTAATCATTACATAGTATAAAACAAACTCCCTTCGCGCTGTCTGTCCCTATGTATACTTAGATCTTTAAAACTACGCTACGGATTTTAATGCAGTTTTTTTAATAGATATAGTGATTCCAGAGGAATGTTTTCATGTATAATACGTGTATAATATAGTGGAGGAACACTGACAATTTTAGATATTTGACTTTTATGCGGAACGAAATTCGCGGGGTCAGCTAAAAAGTTATAAAATAAAACAACATGTTTAATTATTAAGTCTTTTACATTTTTAATGTTTTAATTACTGTTCAATAAAATTCAATTTCAATAATGAAGGTGGTAGAATCAGTGTAGTTCGACCGGGGAACTACCAGCGCCACACCTATTACTAGCGTGAAGCAGTGCTTGCGTTTCGATAAAAGGGTGTGGTTGCCGGCACACTTTCACATGAGGGGACCATCATAGTCCTCGGCAGTAGCAACGCATCTGTGATTGACTTCAGGTGGAACCCATGTTTTGTATGAATTTGATTACAGATGTCCATGTGCGGCAGTGGCCACTTACCGTCAGGTGGACTGCATGCTGGTTTGCTACTTTAGTCAGATAAAAAAAAATACTAATTGTTTAATTTAGTATTTATAATACTATAAATATAAAGTTTCGTCACTGACATTTATTTGCCTCTGAAATCTTGAAATGATTTTGAAATTTTATCCATTTAATGATACTAAATTAATCTATTTGGCATAACCTTTCCAAGTGCACCCTGGCTTACTAGAACTACGAACTGTTTACCTAATCTCCATAATCCTATTAGCTGAAGACTAAGCTGAGATCAGCTTAACGAGAATAGCCGGCTAAACATTATTATTACTATAGACCTAACAATGGCAGAAGTGGCGAAGGAAATTTTTTGAATCTAGCTGAAGCATTGAATTTTTAAAACGTTTTTTAATCTCCCTTTTATGTGCGTTTTGAAAACATACATACGTACAGGAACTCTAGGCCTGTATTAAAAAAAAATGTTTTGATATGTACTTCATCAATCCTACTTCTGGGAATCGTTTTTACTTTAGTTAGATGAAAATTATATATCATAAAACTATTATCTATACTTAAAAAAAAAACACTTTAAACCTTTTTGAATTCATATGTTTTTTTTTGGTGATCTTATGGATTTTTTTCTTAGACGTGTATTATTCCGCTTAACCCCTTTTAACATCTGTATTGAACTGTGGGCACTTCTAGTGGCTTGGCAAAAAGTAATAAATTATGCCCACACGCCATATGTTTGCCTTGTCTATTCACATAGCAGTCTATAACAATTACTGTTAGGTTATAATTGACTTACTGTCATATAGCCTCGACGAGAGCTAATAGGAGAACTATTACTCAGATTACAAGCAATAACGCAACTAGATGTCGTATGATGCACTTTAAAATACTAGAGAAATCCCGCGGCTTTACCGGCTTCAGTCATGTCTAGAATGGTAAGAGTATTCTAGGATACTCTGTGTTAATATAGGGTTAATCTAGGTCATACACCATCCATCCATCCATCCATCAGCCTTTGAAAGTCCACTGCTGGACATAGGCCTCCCCTAATATGCGCCACTTCGACCGGTCCTGAGCCATCTGAATCCAGCGGTTACCCGCCGTCTTCTTCAGGTCATCAGTCCACCGGGTCAGGGGGCGGCCTGCACCCCTTTTGCCGAGACGTGGTCTCTATTCGAGTACTCTTCTACCCCATCGGTTATCTGTCCTACGAACGATGTGGCCTGCCCATTACCACTTCAGCCTACTAATTCTGAGAGCTATGTCGGTAACTTTCTTTCTCCTACGGATTTCATCATTACGAATTCTGTCGTGCAGGGAAATACCAAGCATAGCTCGTTGAGTGACTTTGAGCTTACGCACGAGGCTCACAGTAAAGGACCACGTCTCGGCGTCGTATGTCATCATTGGCAACACACACTGCTCGAACATGTGTGTGGTAAATTTAAGCAAAATCCGACCAGTAGTATTAGTAAGTAGTAGTAAGTTATTAAATCTAACTTATAACAGTTAAGTTTTTTATCGATTTTATTAGAATTAACTTATTTTCATTTAAACGAGAACGCAATTGACTGATGGATACTCGTTTAAAGTAAATCGACCGTAATTCAACCCAAAAACTAAACTTCATATTGTCCAAAGTAAAAAGGTAAACTGAGGTAAAAAGGTAAGATCACCGGAAGGTAAAAAGAGTTTTAAGTGACAAAGCTGCACTTAAAATCAATAACGGGTATTAAGACAAAGACATCTGACATTTTTGACGTTCCGTGTTTCATATGTTGATTTTATGTATGTTATATGCATTATTTGAAAAAAATATTAACATTCTGCACTCCTTCTCTACGTCCGCTATAACCGTGCGTTATTTCATACTAATCCGCCCGCGGCATATTACTTAAAAATGCACCACAAGTTTTTGCTTCACGTATATATAGATCACCTCTCTCATCGCTTGCTCGTATTTAATAGAACATCCAAACCCTTGCCATTTGAGTGATCCTGCATTACCACTGATTGACATGCGCCTATGATAATTGGATCTGCATCTTAATTATCGCTTTTCCCATCCGGTGAATTATCTTAATAAGTGCATTGGTTCGAACTAATGGCTTATAATTACGATTTATTCGAGAAATTTCGATTGCTTCTGAATAAGCAAAATAAACGCACAATTGCTCAGTGAACTGGATTTAAATAATTTCATTTTAATAACACCTTTTATGTATCTTTTGTATTAGAAAAGTGGAATCCAGTGCTATTTATGTGTATATATAGATCTAATATATAAAATTCTCGTGTCACAGTTTTTGTTGCCATACTCCTCCGAAACGGTTTGACCGATTTTTACAAAATTTTATATGCTTATTCAGTAGGTCTGAGAATCGGCCAACATCTATTCTTCATACCCCTTAAGGGTTGTCCACCCTTAACATTTTTTTTATTTTTTATATGGCAAAACAACGTTTGTCGGGACAGCTAGTATCCAAATAAAATTAGTAAAATTGAAAAGGTAAAGGTAAAGATAGGTAAGGTAGGTAAAGGAATTACATTATTTTATTACGTACTGTTTTTTTTATGCGGTTAGACTTTTTTTTGGAAATTGCAATGAACAGTGATAATTTGTGAGTCGATTTGTTGCGTTTTTTTTATTTTTACAGTACACAGGTTCACTTTAAATTACTGTGTGTTTAAACAGAAATATGTCACAATTTTTTAAAATATTAACTTTTGCACAAAATTAAAACATTTATTATCTCATTATTACTTTTACTTCAATAGCTTCTATAGAATAATAACTCACATCGATCCGAATAAACCTGATGTATATCGTCAACCCATTATTGTCCCACTGCTGGGCAGGGGTCTTCTCTTAGAATGAGAGAGTTATAGGCCATAGTCCACCGCGCTGGCCAAGAGCGGATTGGTGGACTTCACACGCCTCGGAGAACTTTTTTTAAAGAACTCTTGAGTGTGTAGGTTTAATCACGATGTTTCCTTTCACCGAAAAGCAGCGATAATTAATTTTTAATACGCACATAATTTTAGAAAAATTAGTGGATCGTGCCCGGGCTTGAACCTCGGACCTCCCGATCGAGAGGGCAAACCATTAGGCTATCACTGCTCAGAACCTGATGTATACAGGTTGATAATAAAAGGACATTTAAAACTAAAACATTTCAAGGTGGTAGAACCAGTGTATTTCGATCGGGGAAGTACCACCGCCACACCTATTTCTAACGTGAAGCATTTCTTGCGTTTCGATGGAAGTATGTGGTTTCCGGCACACTTTCACATGAGGCGATAACCATAGTCCTCGGAAGTAGCAACACATCTGTGATTGACTTCAGATGGAACCCATGTTCTGTATGAAGTTGCTTACAGGTGTCCATGGGCGACAGTGGCCACTTACCGTCAGGTGGACTGCATGCTCGTTTGCTACTTCAGTCTGATTAAAAAAAAAGTAGTAAATTCGTTTTATCCTTGTTTTTAATTTCTGGAGAGATAAACTTTTTATGACCATAACATTAAACTTTCGACACTTCTAGTGATATTAATATCTAAGTTCTCACTAATTAGTAGTATAACTTCTATGGCTATTTTTATGTGCATGCGATAAAGTCACAAATTAAATAATTTATTCCGCGTTAATTTCCTACGTATAATTATTCTACCGTTATGTTTTTATTACAACTAGTTTCTTGTATTAGTACTGTGAAGTTGCTACTGGTATAGTTTTTGGATTTATATCATCACTAGCTGAATCCTGCAGCTTCGCCCGCGTTAAAACACGCTTTCACGCTTTTAGCCCACAGTATGATTTTCTCCTGTGTCGTGGGTGCCATGGACACACACAAGACGAATACACAAACACCCAGACCCGGAACAGAAATCTAAACTCATCATTCAGATACCTGTCTGGCCGGGAATCGAACCCGAGACCCGTTGCGCGTCAGACCGGTATGGTAACCGCTCCACCACGCGAGTCGTCAAAAAGAATCGTAGTATCGATTTTCCCGTGGGATTAATATGTTTTCCGGCAGTAAAAAGTAGACCATATGTTAATCCAGAGTCTATCAGCTAACTCCCCACCAAATTTTATGAAAATCTCTCTAGCCGTTTAAACGTGAAGTAACAAACATACACACAAACTTTCGCCCTTATAGTATTAGTATGAAAAGTATGATATGATTTACCCATAATTAACCCACTACTGGGCACGGAACTTTTCTCAGTACGAAAGGGTATAGGGTAAGGCTGAGTCCCCAGTAGGCATACTGTTAGCTGTTAGCACGTTACGCAGTTTGCAGCGTTACAGCGTACAATGAGCGCAAACTAGCAAACTTTGGACACTCCATTTCAAATATATGGCAGGACGTACTTAACCGATACGTCGCAAATTCAGTCGGCCGCGAACAGTTTTCCTACTGGGGACATAGCCTTAGTCTACTGTGCTAGCCAAGTGCGAATTGGCAGACTTTACACACCATAGAGAAATTTTGATGTATTTTTTGTACGTAAAGTATTGATTTTATTTGACGACCCACGGCGCAGAGATCACTATACCGGTCTGACACGCAATGGGTCCTGGGTTCGATTTCCGGCCAAACAGGTATCTGAATGATAAGTTTAGATTCATGTTCTGGGTCTGGGTGTTTGTGTATTCGTCTTGTGTGTATCCATGGTACCCACGACACAGGAGAAAATCCTAGTGTGGGGCTATTAGTGCAGAAATCGTGTGTGCGAAAATAAAATTGAAATTTAACACGCACATTACCTTAGAAAAATCAGTGGTGTTTGACTAGGATTCGAACCTCAGACCCTACACTAATAAGCCGAATTTCAAGCATTATTTTATTACACTTTTATGCTCTACTACATATATGACGTTCTGTGCCACGAAGGTCGTAAAACATAGAATATCTACCAATTAAGCGACCAAATTTATATATCCCATAATAAACGTTACTTAACATAACATAAAAATCGAATAACATAATTATGAAGCAATAAACTTAGGTATACTCCGGATAAGTATAAAATAGTAGTTACCGTCTTAATCCAGCTTAACTTTCCACTAAGGCTGCTATAACTTCTAATATTTCCCGGTTATATTTTTATTGCTTCGTTATTTTTTGAAAATGGGTGTTAATCATAGTTTTTAATGCTAAGATGCAATTTACCTGACAAGTAAGAACTGCTTCTAGGTAGAAGTAGGTGTGGCTGTGTGTCTCCTCGGTATAATTGTTATTTCTATCTCTCCTTGAAAATTTAATCGAAGTTAGTTCAAACATACCAAAAAATATATAATTTACAATGCAACAGTATTAGCTAGAGAAGAGTTATAAATTTATCAGGTACAACCAGTGTAGTTCGACCGGGGAAGTACAACCGCCACACCTATTTTTAACGTGAAGCAGTTTTTTCGTTTTGATGGAAGGGTGTAGTTGACGCACACTTTTATATGAGGCATCTGTGATTGACTTCAGGTAGAACCCATGTTCTGTATGAAGTTGCTTACAGATGGGCGCTAGTGACCACTTACCATCAAGTGCATGCTCGTTTACTACTTCAGTGAGATAAAAAAAAACCTGTCTGGGCGGTAATCGAACCCGGGACCCATTGCTCATCAGACCGGTATGGTAACCGCACCGCCACGCGGATCGTCAATTCTACTTTTATATTTATTTTAAGTTCAGTTTTAAATCTTTTACTGATATCTTAAATCCAGTTAAAGATAAAATTATAAGAAAATGAAATAAATTAAAACGAAAAGTCTAGGTCTGAATGACGTTTGGATTAGTTAGATATAAATCTGAGTTGTTTCAAAACTCGATTAAATTTACTCGACTTCGTGAACTTCAAACGTACCTATTTAAAATTAATGATAATCAAATCTGTTTGAGATATGTCTGGGTGTTGACATTTTACATTTGAATAATAACTTCGAAAAGAGATTTATATTTTAACTAGCTTGTAACCGCGGCTTCACCCGCTTAGGTCGTTTATTACGACTAGTCACTCGTCGTAACGGTCGAAATTCGACTATAATTTAAATTAAAAAAACTAAATTTCATATTGTCCAAAGTGACACGAATATTTCTCAAAAAAATAAATTGTAATAATTTTCAAGCTATTTTGAACACCCGTCAAAGGTAAAAAGAGGTTTAATTGACTTAGCTGCATTTAAAAGCAATAGCGGGTATTTTGACAAAGATATCTGACATTGACGTTACTTGTTTTCATAGTAAGACATTGAATGTTCAATTTCGTTTATTACGTATGTGTTCATGTCCAATACAAGGTAGTGTGTGAAATGTGTTTTTAGTTGATTTTATGTATGTTCTATACATTATTTGAAAAAGATATTAGCATTCGTAATCCTTCTCTACATCAACTATAACTGTGCGTAATTTCATACTACTCTTGTGTCTTAAAATCGGATCACAAGATCACAAGTTTTGCTTCACATATTAATATATGTATAGATAAAGAGTAACCGTGTGTGTATGTGTTAATATGTGTGGCGAATTTCAGTAACCAGATTAATATTTTACGTGGAAAAGTAATAAACATGCATCATCCTCACAAACAGCAATTAAACTTTTTTCCCAATTCCAAAATGGCGTCACCAAATCAGCTGTAACTTACTTTTTAAACTTAGTTGACTTGAATTCCGCGTCATTGACTCAAAAAAATCATTGACATATAAAAAAAACAAAATTTCGGACTAAGTAATTCGAAGTATCGATTTCGATACAAGATGCATTTAAGGATTATTGGACTTGTCTGAGCAACACGTAACATTGATTAAAAGGCAGAATTAGGAATATAGAAATAAAAAAACTGATAAATTTCTGAAATTTACTTATTTATGTGAAACCTTTCAGAAGAGTTAAACTCCGATATAAGATTTTTGGCACAGTAACTGGCTTTGTGGCGACGACATTTAAGTAAAAGGAGCACAGGTAATAGTAGAGTAAGCTCAGATTTCGAAAATATTCGAGAGGGATTTTTAGCAATGCCAGAATAGTCCTCAGAGCATACTATAACTTTATTTATTCTGTATTCGTACAAATAAATAAGAATTATTTGAGAAGAAATGACTTTCATAGTCCTTAAAATGATAAACATAATATCACTTTTATGATGATAAATGCCATAAAGGTAAAAAGGTACTAAACTTTTTACGATCTAGACATTAAAGCTATCCTGTGAGCCTTCTGTAAGCACAAATTCATAGTTTCCATCGATTTCTCGGACATTTTTAACGCATTTCTTTAGCATATACTTTTGGTTGGACTTTCAGGGAAGAAGTTAATTTGAAAAATTATTTTATTAATTCATCTATATATTAATACGTGAAGCAAAAACTTGTGAAGCATTTTTAAGTAATATGCCGCGGACAGATTAGTTGAAACTTTGCACGGTTATAGTGGACATAGAGAAGTGCAGTGTTAATATTTTTTTCAAATGATGCTTAAAACATACATAAAATCAACTAAAAACAATTTACACACACTAACGTGCATTTGTCACAAACACATAGAAATAGAAATATTCGTTCTACTTTGGACAATATGAAGTTTAGTTTTTAATTTAAATTAAGGTCGAATTTTGACCGATGTGACGGCTGACTAGTTATTATAATTATTTAAGGTGGTAGAACTTGGACGATTTGAACGGTCAAGTACCATCGTCCCAAAGATTTTAAAGTAAAGTAGTTCCTTTATTTGATGCCATCATCTTAGTCCCCAGGAGTGGCATCTACGATTGAGTTCTGATATAATTCCACTTATTATCTAGTAGACATCTTACTTAGTCCCTATAGTTTCGGGATTAGAATAGGTGTACGGTATCTCCTGCCTGATACATATTTCCTATCATAATTAAGCTTTTAATACATCTATTTTCACACAACTCCGAGATTTTTTTAAGAAATCTCGGGTGTGTAGGTTTCCTCACGATGTTTTCTTTCACCGAAAAGCAGTGATAATTAATATTTAATACGCACATATATCAGTGGTGCCTGCCTGGGTTTGAACCTCGGACCTCCCGATTGAGAGGGCAAGTTTCAACCATTAGGCTATCACTGCTCATTTCCATACTATATTATTAAAAAATCTTTTTCTACGTTCAGTGCTCAAATTAAATTTTACCGGCTTCAAATCTCGTTGACGGATATATAGGACTTCACATTTAAAATACTCAACGTTCTACCCTTATTACCTTTCAAAACCCATTTTAACTAACCCTTTTTTGTTTCAGATCAAACGAGACGCCGATAAGCAAAACAATTAATCATTTTAAAAACTTAAATTTAGAATCAAACATGGCGTCAATTTTCGAAGATTCAAAAATAGAACGCTAACAAAGGGAAGCGTACTTCCGGAACGATGTGAATGGTTGAAATAGATAACGGAAATACCAATGGATTTTAGGAAGTAGTACAAAATGTTGAGTTACAGATGTAGATTAAAAATAAGTAGGTGTGTCCAACCTTTGTTCTTGCTTCTCCGGACTTGGGAGTGTGTTGTGTTGTGCTGTGTTTTTGGTGTGAGTGCGGGCTACCATGAACAGAAATTCGCGATGGAGCCCCAAGATCAGGTAATAACTTATTTAATAATTATTTTTTAAAGGTGGTAGAACTAGTATAATTCGATTGGGGAACCACCGTTACACCTATTTCTAGCGTGAAGCATTTCTTGCGTTTCGATGGAAGGATGTGGTTGCCGGCACACTTTTATATGAGGCGACTATCATGGCCTTCGGGAGTACGAACGTATCTGTGATTGACTTCAGATAGAACCCATGGACTGTATGAAGTTAATGAAAGATGTCCATGGGCGGCGGCAATTAATTAATAATTTACTTTTAATAATAACCTTTTGAGGTTAATCTCAGGTGGTACCACAGTCACATCTATTTCTAGCGCAAGCAGTTCTTGCGTTTCGGTAAAGTTAGCCGGCTTACTGTCATATACGACAACGTTCTTAGCCCTCCAGAGTAACATCTTGTTATCAACGCACCTGTGATAGATTTCAGAAGTTGTATATGAAGTTGTTTACTGATGTTCGTGTGTTGCAAGCATCAGGCAAATTGCATGCTCATTTGCTACTTCAATGTTATAAAAAATGTATTTTTGCTTAATAAAAGTGCTAAGTACTGCAGCGTTCTACTTTATTATGTGTTAAAGTAGACATTGTAGTTCCGGGATAAGAATAGGACTACGGCATCCCCTGCCTGTCGTAAGAGGCGACTAAAAGACGCTTCCGGGGTTGCAGGCGGCTAGAGTGGGAGCTCGAACCGTTCGGTCAGGCAATCCCGACGGGGCGGTGGGCCCAGCCGCCCATCTGGGAGGAGCCCGATGGGGCAACGCGCTTAGAGGATTCCGGTTGCAGTCGGACCGGGTCCCGGAGTCCTCTTTATAGCGCCGAGGACGGCCACCGGGGGGGTTTTAGTGCGGTAAAAATCCCACATAACCCTGCGTCGCTCCCACGGCGTAGGGTACCTTTTGAAGGTTTCCCCCTCGAAAACAAAAAAAATGGTAGACATAGACTGGTGGAACTGAAGAAGACAGCGGGAAACCGTTGGATTCACAGGGCTCAGGTTGGAGTGGCGCCATTTAGGGGAGGCCTATGTTCAGCATTGGACATCAAGAGGCTGATGGATGCATGGATGGAAGGTAGACCTATTTATCTGAGTTTTAACTTAGCACTCAGGGATATTTACGTATCTGTGGTCAACCTCCGGTACTATTCTTAATTTGTCTGGGATATATTTCGATATCTGTGAGCTACAACTCTGAATAAGCTAAAAATAAGACTATAAATCGCTTCGTGGTTTGACTATGATGCCACCAGTTATTTCTGTCTTAACAGAAGTGTAAAGCTAAGTTTAACTGACGGAAGTAGTCACTGACCCTTTCAAAAATCACTACATCTTATATATAAAATTCTCGTGTCACAATGTTAGTCTCCATACTCCTCCGAAACGGCTTGACCGATTTTTACCAAATTTTATATGCTTATTCAGTAGGTCTGAGAATCGGCCAACATCTATTTTTCATACCCCTTAAGGGTTGTTCACCCTTATTTTTATTTTTTTTATATGGCAATACAACGTTTGTCGGGTCAGCTATTAATATATAGTTTTTTAAATTTTAAAGTAGCAAACGATAACACAGTTTAACTGGTAGTATATGTATTTCATGCTTACGACACCATTAAGACACAACACAGCTGTAACACTGCTGTTATTAGACAGAAATAGGTGTAATGGTGGTGAACCACATAGAGTAAACACACTTTTATATAAGGCGACTATCTTACCCTTCGGGAGTAGCAACGCATCTGTGATTGACTTCAAATACAACCAAAGTTCTATATGAAGTTACTTACAGATGTCTATTGGCGGCAGTAATCGCTTGCCATCAGGTGCACTACATGCTCGTTTCCTTCAATCAGATAAGAAAGAGTTCTACCACAATTAAATTATTATCGAGAATTAAAATTTGTCATAAATGCCTTGCTATCTTTGAGGATTCTTATACGTCCTATGTGTTCCTACTGTACCACATGAGTACAGTAGGAACACATAGGATCAGCGATATATATTTATGTCTCAGCGACATTTATATACATAGGAAGGTAATCATAGGGTATATTAGTATTGACACCTGTTTAATCAAAATACTCGGCTTATTTTTAAGCGAGGTGACCACTAAGGACTGAGTCCTTGTAAATGAAAAAGCACCGTTGATTGATTTAAAATATAAGCTCTGGTCTATGTGAAGGTGCTTTCTTGTCCTTGGTAGTAGCAACAACCTGTGATTACCTTCATATTTAATATGAAGTTGGTTACAGATGTCAATGGCACTGATCATTTAGAATCAGGTGAACTGCACACTCGTTTCATACTTGAATGTTAATAAACAAAAATGCAAAATGTAAAATCTGCACCGAAATTGTAAGAGAGAGATTTATAGATGAACAAATTCCAAATAGTTCTATTTACCGATAAATGCTTTTCACAAGCGGACAGTTGAGCAAATTTTATAGAAACTTATAGAAATATTAAATCGTAGACAGTTTTGCAATCTGTTCGCGCTTGACATCTTTTGTTATTTTATTGTGCTCCTGAATCATTGGGATTGCTAGAATAAATATTTTTAGCTCCAAGAAATCTCTTCCTTAGTTGTGATTCAAATCGCTATAGTTAATCTTTTTATCTTTTTGTTAGAGAAATACTCGTAGCCAAGGGACAGTCTCGGTGTTACCAAATGCATTTTATATTTGTCTTGTAACTTGAAAAAGTTAGTATCGAAATAGTTTTTTTTTACGGTAAATTTATAGGAAGTAGGTATGGTGGTAGAACAGTTGGCTTGTTTTTTTTATTATATAAAAATAACAAACGATTATGCAGTTCATATGATGGTTCCACTAACCATGGCAGGGCTGGTGGACATAGGCCTCCTCTAAATGACGCCACTCCAACCGGTCCTGTGCCTTCTGAATCCAACGGTTTCCCCTGTCTTCTTCAGGTCATTGCTCCTTTTGCTTAAACGTGGTCGCCTCCCGCCCATGGACATCTGTAATCGACTCAAGTGATTCTATGTAAGGTCAATAAATGCCCGAAGACGAAGATGATCGCATATAAAAGTGAGCTTTTTTTTTTTTTTACGGGGAGGAAACCTTCAAAAGGTACACCGAATCCTTGGGAGAGACTCCGGGTTATGTGGGATTTTTACCCACTAAAACCTCCTCGGTGGCCTTTCTCAGCGCTTGTGAGCTGGCTACCACACACTTTCACTGATTTGCAAGAACTGCTTCATTCTAGAAATAGGTGGTATACTTGCCTGGTCAGAGCAGTCTCGTGCTATCACCTGGCGTAGTTACTAACTTAGTTTTTTTTATCTGATTGAAGTAGCAGACAACCATGCAGTCCACCTGGAGGTAAGTGGTCACTGATGCTCATGGACATCTGTAAGCAATCTCAAATAGAACATAGGTCCTATCTGAAGTCAATCACAGATGTTTTGCTGCTATTGAGGACCATGTTGGTCGCCTCATATAAAAGCGTGCCGGTAACCACACCCTTCCACCGAAACGCTAGAAATAGGTGTGGTGCTTGGTGCTCATGTATACATATCTTGCCAATTTAGAATAATTTTATTTCTTATAGAAGAACCGTACCTTAGATTTAAGGGAGTTTTTTAATTTCATTAGTGATAATGGATACAAAAATTGCAAAATTATTGAAAATATAAAGGAAATTATTTATTATCATTTTTTTATATTATTTTAAGCTGATGGAAGTATGTTCGATTTTGGAATTTTCTGACCTGAAGTAAGACATACATATAAAAAAAATGTTTTTATTGATTAAGTATTCAACGTTTGAATGGCTAGTACAAACGCTTCAGCATCTATTATGCAACCATTAATTATTACTACATAGTATAAAACAAAGTCGCTTCACGCTGTCTGTCTCTATGTATGCTTAGATCTTTAAAATTACGCTAGGGATTTTAATGCAGTGTTTTTAATAGTTAGAGTTAAGAGGAAGGGTTTTATGTATAATACATGCGTAATTTAGTTGTGAACTGAAAAATTTAAATTTTTGACTGTTAGGATAAATTAATAATTATCCTAACAGTCAAAAAAAATAAATAGTATTTAATATTTTTTTAATAAAAATATTTTTTTATTTTATTTTTTACTTTTTTAAATCATAGTACATGAGCTAAATGAATTTATGAGTCTAGTTATTTGAATTAATAAATCTTATTATCATTATCATTGTAAGGCGCAACAAAGTTCACTAGGTCAGCCAGTTTCATATAAACTTCATTTTCCAGACAGCTGTAATAGGATCAAGAGTGACATTACCGTGCCGGGTGGAGAACAAGGCAGGTCAACTGCAGTGGACGAAGGACGACTTCGGTCTCGGCTTGCACAGAGACCTGAGTGGCTACGATAGATACAAAATGATCGGGAGTGATGAAGAAGGTATGTTCCTTATACTCATTTTTAATACTCACTTTTAATACTCACTTTTAATACCCACTTTTAATACTCACTTTTAATACTCACTTTTAATACTCACTTTTAATATTCACTTTTAATACTCACTTTACTTAGTCATTCAAAACAACTGTCGACGTCCACTCAAAAAGTAAACTAGGTTTCTGAAGTTCGACTTCACTAAACTTCAACTTAAATTTTGAAGGCAGAACCAGTGTACTTTGACCGGGGAATTATCCCCGCCACACATTTCTAGCATTTATTATGTGTGAAGCATTTCTATATGAGGCGACCATCATAGTCGTCGGGAGTAGCAACGCATCTGTGATTGACTTCAGACAGAACCCATGTTCTGTATGTAGTTGATTACAGATGTCATGGGCGGCAGTAACCATTTACCATTAGGTGCACTGCATGCTCGTTTGCTACTTCAGTCAATTAAAAAAAACTATCCATCCATTAGCCGTTTGAGGTCCACCGCTGGACATAGGCCTCCCCTAAATGATGCCACACAAGATATAGATAATTTACAATAAGTAAATATAATACAAAATACCCGACTGCAAATTTTAATCTTAGCATTAGGTTTTTATTTATTTTCATAATATTTTTGACAGTACAAATTTACCAAAAGTATACAGACAAGCTCAAAAACACCGTAATATCTAAAACTCTTTACTTCTGTCTTTTTTGAATTAAGGACTTATACATTTTCAGCTTATGTCCATGCAGCGACCATTAATATAAAGTAGACTGCATACTTTAAAGTTTAAGCTGCAAACATGGTCACATAAGATAATGTTTGTATAGTTAACGGACAGTGCAAAATCCTCTTAATACTGAAAGCGGGGACGGGGACAGCGACCTCTCAAGCCTCAAGTATAAACCTCTTAAAGTTTGTCTGTAGTTCGTACATAAACTTCCTGTGACCATTATTGAAATAATTTCTAGGACACTATACGTATGAGTGCTGAGTACGTCTTCTCTCAGAATGAGAGAGTTTTTGGCCATAGTCCACCGTGCTGGCCAAGTGCGAATTGGTTCATTTCACACACCTCCGAGTGTCCACCAATTCGCACTTGGCCAGCGCGGTGGACTATGGCCTAAACTCTCTCATTCTGGGAGAAGACCCGTGCCCAGCAGTAGGCCAATAATGGGTTGATGCGACACACCTCCGAGTACTTTTTTTAAAGAACTCGCGGGCGTCTAGGTTTTCTCGCGATATTTTCCTTCACCGAAAAGCATAATTAATTTCTAATACGCACATAATTAAGAAAAATCAGTGGTGCGTGCCGGGGTTTGAACCTCGGACCGATCGAGAGGGCAAGTTTCAACCATTGGGCTATCACTGCTCTATTCGTATACGTATAGTTGAGACAAAATTCAGTCAATTATAAGTACATACCCTCAGGTGGACTTATATGCTACCTGTATATATATATATATATATATATATATATATATATATATATATATATATATATATATATACAGGTAGCATATATATATATATATATATATATATATATAACGAAGTGAATACGTGATATGTGATGACGTCAGGAAGGCCAGGAGAGTTCATTATTTTCCTTTCTTGAAGATTTAAAGTAAAACACAGCAGTAAACTTCTTAGATTTATTCACAACTGAGGAGGTCCGATAGCTTCGACGGTTAAACAAGAAATCCTTTTTCTACCGGCCTTTTTATAACAATGTTTGGTGGTGTGACACAAACAAATTTATGGAGGGTAAACTAAATTACAATTCTAAAAATCATTAAATGTTGCTAATTCAATAAACAAACAATTTTCGATCTTTAAACTAACTAAAATAATTATTATCGGCAACGTGTTTTTCATAAATACGCGGTGTCGCGCCGACATATATATTCGGATAAATAAATATATTTGATGTGCCTTGTGTTTTCACTCTTATAAAAAAAACGGTATAAAGACTAAAAATCAAGTCACTATACGGCCTAAAAATATTTTTTTAGTCATCTATATTTAATTCAATTCTGTTTTAATGCGTTTTTATACCTGAAGTAGCAAACGGGCATGCAGTCCACTTGATGGTAAGTGGTCACGGCCGTCCATGGACATCTGTAATCAACTTTACACAGAACATGGGTTCCATCTGAAGTCAATCACAGATGCGTTGCTACTCCAGAGAGCTATGAGGGGCGCCTACTTGATATGATGTAAAAGTTTGTATGTGTAGTAAGTATGTGATGTAAAAGTGTGCCGGCAACCACAGCCTTCCATCGAAACGTAAGAAATGCTTCACGGTATAAATAGCTATGGCGGTGGTACTTCCCCGGTCGAACTACACTGGTTCTACCACCTGTTAAAATGTTAAATGCGATTTAAAACCATACAATCAAAGAGACGGACAAAAGTTTTAAAGTCATATAAATTTCTAATTATTTTTTCAGTCCTCCAAACTATTTTTCACAAACGTATGTTTGGGAAAAATATCTTATATAGGTATTTTTTTTTATTTGACTGAAGTAGCAAACGAGCATGCAGTCCACCTGATGTTAAGTGGTCACTGCGCCCATGGACATCTGTAATCAACATGGGTTCCATCTGAAGTCAATCACAGATGCGTTGCTACTCCCGAGGACTATGATGGTCGCCTCATGTGAAAGTGTGCCAGCAACCACACCCTTCCATCGAAACGCAAGAAATGCTTCACGCTGGAAATAGGTGTGGCGGTGGTACTTCCCCGGTCGAACTACACTGGTTCTACCACCTTAAAAAGTTGTGTACCTTAAAAAGGTATGTTGTGAATCTCGTGCATCGCGTATGCAATTATACATTTATTAAATGTATTTATTATCACTATTTTTTACTTGTAAGACCTCTCAACGCAGTCATCTTAAATGGGTCCTCTTACCTCTAAGAAGTTTATGTTTGCTCGTGAGTGCTTTGATGTCTCATATTTAAGCCTTTTACATCATAGAGCTTAAATTTGAACTTAGAGCGAAATAAACACATATAAAATGAGGTTCTTTAAAGTTTTAAAAAAACGACCATTTAAAAATTAAGTCTCAAATTATAGATTTATTTTCCGACTTTATTATATCTTAATTCCAAGTTTACTGAATGCATCATTATTATAATTATGATTTAATTTATTTAGTAAAAAACATACGAAAAATGTCAAAATTAAAAAAAAAAACTATTTTTTTCTTATCTCACTGAAGAAGTAAACGAACATGCAGTCCACCCGATGGTAAGTGGCCACTGCCGCCCATGGACATCTGTAATCAACTTCATACAGAACATGGGTTTCATCTGCAGTCAATCACAGATGCGGTGCTACTCCCGAGGACTATGATAGTCGCCTCATGTGAAAGTGTGCCGGCAACCACACCCTTCTATCTAAACGCAAGAAATGCTTTACACTAGAAATAGGTATGGCGGTAGTACTTCCCCGGTCAACCTTCACTGGTTCTACTACCTTGAGAATCAAGTTAACCGACCGTTAAACAAACTTTCACATTAATAATACTAATAATAAATAAGTAAAAATGAAGTTGTAAATGTAAGAGATGTGTAGATGTAAGAGTTATTTCTGTAAAGGTACATTTATAAAGTTATCCAGGAATATCTAAACAGTTATGATATTAAATTGTGTTTTGCAACCCAGAGTTATATAACTTCACGAAGTTTGAAGTTGTTCGATAGTTAGGTACGCTCTGTATAAACGATGTATCTGCTACGTTGATCTTTTATATAAAAGCCAGTACGTACACCACTATGAATATTGGCTTACTATTTTGATGCAAAGTTGTCCAGTGCTTCCTTTGCCTAAACGTGGTCGCCACTTGACGACCTTTCTTCCCCATCGGTTGAAATAAACTCGTTAACTTATATAGATAAAAAATAGAAGACCCGATTGCTTAAAAACAAGTATCACCTATAATCTACTATAATAACAATCAACTATAACTGTAGTGACAATAGTTTTTTTTTAATATGACTGAAGTAACAAACGAGCATGCAGTCCACTTGATGGTCTTGATGGTAAGTGGTCACTGCCGCTCATGGACATCTGTAATCAACTTCATACAGAACATGGGTTTTATCTGAAGTCAATCACAGATGCGTTGCTACTCCCGATGACTATGATGGTCACCTCATATAAAAGTGTGCTGGCAACCACACCCTTGGCAACCACAACCACCGAAACGCAAGAACTGCTTCACGTTGGAAATAGGTGTGGCGGCGGTACTTCCCCGGTCAAATTACACTGTTTCTACCACCTTCAAAAACGTATTAAGCTTCTTTTCTATTAGATTTTAGTACGAAATGTAAGCTATGTACGAATTGATAGTGAATAAAGTGCTTACTTTCTCCCACAGGCGATTATTCCTTGGACATCCGAGACGTTACATTGGATGACGATGCCAAGTACCAGTGCCAAGTCAGCTCTGGGGCAAGAGGTATGTATCTTACATCTATTTATTTTATTTTATTTAAAAAAAAGTACCATACACTCATAGCCCCACATTATTTTCTCCTATGTCGTGGGCGCACAAAGACGAAACACAACCCAGTGGACAAACAAACAAACAAAACACAAACACCCAGACCGAAGAACACGAATCTAAACTCAACATTCAGATAGGCTGGCTGGGAATCGAACACGGAACCCTCTTTGTATCAAACCGATATGGTAACCGCTCCACCACGCGGGTCGTCATAAGGACGAAGAATCAGACGAGCATTCAGCATGCATGGTTAGTGGTCCCTGCCGAATATGAACATCTGTAAGGAACTTCATATAGAATAGTAAATTTCTATTTGAGGCCAATTACAGATTCGTCCTGAGGAGTTTAATAGTAAAATCACTTGGGTAGTGACATGTAAAAGGTCTTTCTATTTATGAGCAATATGAAAATCTAAACATAGTTTTATTTTCTTTAGTATTTATACACGTAATTGAAATAAATTAAATCTTTACATCCAAAACCTTTACATTACTGGAGTGAAGGTATCATCATGACTTCATAAGTCTTCTGTGTCGCAACACAGAAGACTTATGAAGTACGTATACTAAACGTACTGCCTATAGTAGAAAGCTATTGTTAAACAAAAAATTGCGTTTTCCTAAGGAAAAAAATACTCGTGAGATCATATATCCGAATTTCACAAAACGAGTTATAATTGAAGCCATAACTCATAATTATTTTTACAGACGTTCAAGAAATCTTTTGTTAACGTTATTGGTAAATGTTTGTTCTAAAAAAATAACTTTTAAACCTCCGAAACAGATGAGGCTAAAGCCTCGTGTAAATTGAAGATATTACAAGCGAGAAGCGAACGCGTTTTAAAAAAATATGATTTACAGACGATTTTATTTACTTTACAGTTTAAAAGAGGTTCTCAAATTAATTCCTATTCGTTTATTATAGTATTAGAACTGGACTACCATCACATAAGTACGATAATATACTAGGGCTACCAAACAAATATTTAAAAAATCATAGATTATTAAAAACAGATAAACATAAGTTTTTACAAGTAGGCAATTCTCGAAAATATTAATCGAGTTGTAACCATTTTTATAAGTATAACCTAGGGAAAATGTTATTAATAGTTAGTTTAATAGAATAGAGCACATTTCGTCAAAAATACTTTGGTAGTTAACATATGTTTTCTCAAATAAATTGCGAAAGAAAATAATTAATTTTAAAAGAAAGAAAAATGATTTCATTTATAAATTTTCATTGCGTCCCACATGAATTGCAGCAAAGATTATTGTTTATATAATATTTTCAATTTCAAATGCATTAAATCACATTCTAATAATACCTAATGCTTTGAAAATAAATGTAGAAACACAACAAACGGAACGGAAAAGACAACACAAGAGAAAATTGTGTCTACGGGTTTAGATTATACGTGTAGCATTAAAATAAATGATATAAGATAATCCGATCGCTAATATTTTTTCTTTGGGCCACTAAGATTCCTTAAGCAAGTAACTATTGTTTTCTTCTTGAGCCGACACTGGCGAAATTGTGTTTGCTTTTAATAAATTGAAAATCTTACTGCGCATTTCTTTTTCCCCGAACCTTATTCTTTACATTCCCTTTTGTGTAGAATTTAGGCATTTTTTTGGCATCCCCATTACCAATGGAAGTATCGTTTGTGCTACGTAATTTGTTTTTAATATCTTCTTCATTTTCCCTTTAACCTTTATCCCGTTTATTGGTGTATTCAGTGATATTCTATTTGTTTGTATCTGTTGTTAATTTATTTATATTGTTCCCGATTTTATCATCTTCGTTCTGAGCGTTCAAAGCTTTGAGATAAGATAATTCGTTTGCGCATCCCTTTATTGAATACACGTTGGTAATGGGATACCGAAATAGATTCCAAAAGGGTCCTTATCCGTTTAATTCAAAAGTGATTTTACGAGTGTTATTTTGGGAGCTTCATCGGTTTCATTAAAGCCGTGTCTGGGGCAGTGTATTTTAATTTGGTTGCTACTTAAAGCGAGGCTTGTTCATCATTAATTAAATTATCTAGCGGGTTCTGACCACGGTTTCGTCGCTACTATGTGATTTATTACATACTAAGCAGTACCGACAGCTTAAGTTGCGCTTTTAGTTTTAAGTGATAGGTTAATTTGTTACTAGGAAACTGTATATTTTTCTTGCTTAATCTTTTTTGTTGGTTTGTTAAAAGTGTATGTTATAAATTCATTCAAAGGAATTATCCTTACAAATAATAGAAGTCTTACACTACATAAGTATAATTAAGTATTTTATGCATAATTATACATTTGATGCTATTCTGTAATATATTAGTTCGCAGTTAGCCAACGTTGTAGACTTTGGCCTAAAACTCTTTTATTATAAGAGAAGACCCGTGCCCAGCAGAAGGCCAGTAATGCATTGACGACGACTATCCTATAAAAACCCAAATAAAAATCCTACTAATATTATAAATGCGAAAGTTTGTGAGGATGTATGTGTGTTTGTTATTCTTTCACGCAAAAACTACTGAACGGATTTGGTTGAAACTTTACAGTAGTATAGGTTACACATCAGAATAACACATGGGCTATAATTTATACCGATTTTTTTGTAATAAGGTTATACTATGACGAGAAATATCAGATTAGTCGCAAAAAAAGTTGTCCTCTGAGAGCTATCTTCGCGTACGCTGCCTAAACCGTTGGAGATATCCAAATATAATGTACGGTGGGATTGTTTGGCTCACATAGATCTAAATAAAAGTCCGCGACAGCATATATCTATATTTTATGTATAACCCACAATAACTCTTTTTATACTTTGAAAATTTAAAAAATATGAAGTTGATGTTTCCATGGGTTTTATACAAACTAAATATTAATCCTTATCAAAATAAATGATTTCAAAAAATCAAGCATCTAATACAGATTAAATCTACTTTTCACACCATGTAAATTGGATAAGTAGTTTAGAAGATATTACGAGTATAACATATTGCGTAGTCAATTGATTGATCGGCAGTACGCGCCGTGCGCCGCCGCCGTATACAACGAAGTTGTATGATATTAATATTTGAATAGTTATAAAACACGGAGCAAAATCTGAATGGTCAATGACGTCTCTGTAGTTCCGGGAATAAGGCTACGGTATCCCCTGTCTGTGGTAAGAGGCGACTAAAAGGGGGCTTTCGGGGTTGCGGGCGGCTAGACTGGGAGCTCGAAACACTCAGTCAGCAACTTCGGGAAAGATGTCAGCATGTCGCATGCTGTCGTGAGAGCCAGGATGCAAGGAGCTTGAACAGTCCAGCCAGGCGATCCCGGGAAGGATGGTGGTATACGTGTGGTCGCATATTGTGGTAAAGACTAGATGGAGTGGTGGGCCCAGCCGCTCACTTGGGAGGAGCCCGATGGGGCAATGCACTCAGAGGACTCCAGTTGCGTTCCTTTGAAGATCCCGGAATCCTGGTGCGATAAGAATCCCACATAACCCTGCGTCGCTCCCACGGCGTATGGTACCTTTTAAAGGTTTCTCCCTCGACAAAAAAAAGGTCAATAAGAATGAAACAGTGGAAAAGGTTAGATATGTCATTCAATCGTCATCGACCTTTTAATGTTATACAACTCGGCACATAAGTCAGTTTAGCAGTAGTTTAGGTCGTAGTTGACCCGTCCCTGTAGCCTTGGGGTCAGAATAGGGCTACGGTATCCCCTGCCTGTCGTAAGAGGCGACTAAAAGGGGCTTCCGGGGTTGCAGATGGCTAGAGTGGGAGCTCGAACCGTTTGGTCAGGCAATCCCGGGAAGGACGGCGGTATGTGTGGTCGCATACCGTCGTAAAGACTAGACGGAGCGGTGGGCCCAGCCGCCCATCTGGGGCAGCGCGCTCGGAGGATTCCGGTTGAATTCGTTTCGAGATCCCGGAGTCCTCCTTTTCAGCGCCGAGGACGGCCACCCGGGGGGTTTTAGTGCGGTAAAAATCCCACATAACCCTGCGTCGCTCCCACGGCGTCGGGTACCTTTGGAAGGTTTCCCCCTCGAAAACAGAAAAAAAAAAGGTTGTAATTGACCACGCTAGCCAACTGCGCGTTGGTAAACGTCACGCGTTTTGAGACCCTTTCTTAAAACTTTTAATTTCAGAATAAGTATTAATATCCGTTGCCGACAAAATTAATTCAAATTAATATACGTGCCTGTGATTTGAAATTTGAACACACAGATTTAGGAAGTAGGGCAAGGGTTCAATCTGAAGTCAATCACAGATGCGTTGCTACTCTCGAGGACTTTGATGATCGCCTCATATAAAAGCGAGCCGGCAGCCACACCCTTCTAATGAAACACAAGAACTGCTTCACGGTAGAAATAGGTGCGGCGGTGATAACTCCCTGGTTGAACCATTGCTCTACCACCTTGCAAACTTTATGTGGCAGGCTAAATTCCACGCGAGCGAAGCCGCGGGCAAAAGCTAGTGAGTTAATAAGTTAATAGTTGCCGTACTAAACGTGACAAGAACGGATGGAGCCGTCGAAATCTATACTAATATTATAAAGCTGAAGAGTTTGTTTGTTTTTTTGAACGCGCTAATCTCAGGAACTACTGGTTCGAATTGAAAAGTTCTTTTTATGTTGAATAGACCATTTATCGAGGAAGGCTTTAGGCTACATATGTATATATATATTTAAACGCGAGTGAAACCGCGGGAACTGCTAGTAAAACATAAATTAAAGAATAATCAAATATTATTTAAAACAGCTGCCATGTATTTACTCCATATTCATAATATTTATGAGAAAATATTATCTGAAAAGATAGTTTTTCGAAATAGCTGCAAGAATTTGTTGCACATATATATTTATTTTTTAAGTCTAACCGCTTTCAAGTCCGTGAAACCGTTAAATTCTGAGTGAAAATCTCATTAAATGTGTAAGTAGTCTTCGTCTGAAAACACAAATTAGCTGACTGAAAACTACACGTCTTAATTAAAAAGAAACATCTCATATAAGTGATATCAGAATTGCTAACTTGATATGATTTCTACAGTGAAGAGCTAATAATATAAAGGTACTTGATAAATAGAGTATATTCGATTAATGATCTTAACAATGTGTCCTTCCTCATATTTCATTATCAATAATGCTTTGATCATTCTAACAATGTCGTGTTTCTTGTTCACCGCAATTGTATTGTCCCGGATTAGCATGAGACGTTTATGAGAATTTATAATAAGCTCTCCAGTCGAGAACTTCGATCCTTTCAGCGTCAAGTGGATCTTCTATTCAGATGACGAAAAGGTCCATGAAATTAATTTACATAGGCCCTTTGTCATTCTTACCTCTCGACAATATCCTTTTAACAGTACTTGTACATTTAGCCTTTTTGATATGGTTATGTAAGTTGGACCAGATATTTGATATTTCCAAGGTCATAATTACTGTTTGAAATAAAACAATATGGAATTGCCAATTTGTCTAAAGAGCATTTAAGATTCGAGATGCTTTAAAGTCTAACTTATATTCTAAGTCCTAAATTTATGGATTTATAATTATATTGATAAAATCAACATGGCATTCTGATAAATAATACAATTCAGCACTAGAGTAAAGTTATTTTAAGAACAATAATATTATTAATATGAAAAGTAAATATGATCTTTATTTGACTGGTTTATCCCAGTTAATCACATTAATCTCTTGGGTTTATTTGACTTTTCCGGAAAAGTCCTTTATCGGGTTTCGTTAATTCTCGACCGCAAATTATCTTTATCTCTTGTCTGTCGTAAAGCCGTCAAATATAGCTTTATTTCCTTATGCTTATATATAACATTTTGGTCCTTTAGTAAACTATATAGTTTTTACTATGTTTATGTGACAATTTTATCAGAATAAGGTAGCCACGCCCGTGGACATCTATAAGCAACTTTATAAAAAACAGGAGTTTTACCTGAAGTCGAACGAAGATGCGTTGCTACTCCTAAGGGCTAAGCCCACCACCAACCACAAGCAAGAAATACTTCACGATAGAAATAGGTTTTGCGGTAGTATCTCCCCTGTCGAACTTCACTAGTTTTATTGTACACTTTTTACTATAATTACTATAATTGCTATAATGCAATAGCGTATTTTTTTTATAAATTTAAATTTTGAATTTGATTGTGTCTCAATCAAACTACTACCGCATCTGCTGTGATCAGTATTATGTGCCTGGTTATCCAGAACAGGAAATTTCAATTATATTGGTTTTTGTTATCTTTGGATTCAACCTTATTTTTTTCCAAATACAGAGAGATGTCATACTCTGGCATGCTAAAATTCCGATCCAATTGATAACTCATTTGTAATTTTAATATCTTCACTACGAATATTGCTGTCTGTAATTTTAGTATCTCTTCTACGAATATTGCTATCTCCATTCAGATTTTCAGTTACAACGCTTCACTATTTCCTTTAATTGGAAGTATTTTTATCTTCCGATCGCAAATATGGAACCAATGTGTTCCGAGATTTATACAGAAAACTCAATCATAGCTGAATGATAACACCCATGAGCGTTCGAAACTAATTGGATGCTTTCGTTTTCGGTCCGGTTTTGTTTATCCGATTTTTAATCCGGTTAACTAAATTCCGGGTTTCGGAAAATATTGTCCCGACTGATGCAATTCGTTTTAGATTTTCACAAACTACTCGCATTGATTGGATTGTCGTTTTTGATTTGCTGATATTAGTTTTATGCTAATAATTTAATGGGTTTTCATATTTTACTTTCATGTTTTTAATACCTTATAGTAGCTATATAAAAAGACTTTAACGATTATATGTTTAATGTCTTTCGCATTATTATGACATTCAGTAAGCACATAATCAGTTTATCTGAGTGATTGGTTATTTAGTCGATATTTATACATACCTACATACCTACATGAAACAAAACCTACACATTTCTATACCTGAACTTGCCTCAGTTTCACATACTCATTATTCAAACCCGTATCAAAATCCTTTACATAGTCCTTGATAACTGAACATACGAACTGACAAACTAATGCGGGATGGAACTTTGTTTTTACGTGGTATAGATTGATGCGCCATATGTATCTTTTTACACCGATAGGTTCATATCGCCTATTTTAGATTAGTAGTTTATCTTTTGTTATTATATATGTTATTATATATATATTATATAGTGAATAAAAATCGTCCAAATGTCTACGAAATCGTACGTACAAATAAAATAATAAGTATTTAAAAAAAATTAAACCTAGTTTTCATTATTTAGATCCCAAATAAAACACCAAGAAACTTCAAAAATAAGGCTTTTAGCGTAGACCGGTATAAATGCTGTGATGTGGTTCAAAAAAAATGTTTTCGTTTGCGTTTATTCATGTTTAATTTCAAATTTTTAAGTTCTGAATTTCGAGGTTTGAAAGCCATTTCTTATAATTTTATTTAAGGAAATTTCCTTTGAATCTAGTTATTAAGTTTAATAAAGTTCTAAACGAACGCATTAGTAGCATTAATTAAATTGCTTGGCTTAATTGTGACATTAATAAAAGTTAATTCGGCCGATTGGTTGTATGTTGGTTTTTGATTGTCTTTATATGTTAAGGCTGATTTATTCGTTACATAGTTATTTTGCTATGTCGCTGGCTATCTAAACGTATAAGTATGATTAAATTTAGCGGTCCACTTTTATATGAGGCGACCATCTTAGTCCTCAGGAGTGGTAATGCATCTGAGACTGACATCAATTGGAACCCATGTTCTATATGAAGTCGCTTTTGTATGTCCATAATCACTTATTATCTGGACTGCATGCTTCGTCGCTACTTCTTGAGACATCTTAAACTTTCATGTTATTCTATCGATATATAGAGTACTAGGGTGTAACCGCTCCGCCCCGCGGGTGTATCCTGACGACCCGCGCGGCGGAGCGTTTACCATACCGGTCTGACGCGCAATGGGTCGCGGGTTCGATTCCGAGCCAGACAGGTATCTGAATGATGAGTTTAGATTCCTGTTCTGGGTCTGGGTGTTTGTGTATTCATCTTGTGTGTGTCCATGGTACCCACGACACAGGAGAAAATCCTACTGTGTGGCTATGAGTGTAGAAAGCGTGTGTGCGTGTGATTTGCCCGCTTCGATTTCGTTGACATCGTTAGTGAGTATTCTTTGTGTTGATAGGTCATTAACTATGTGTGTATCAACTTTGTGTGTGTATTTGCGGGAAAGAGTAACAACCACACGTACATCCTCACAAACTTTATTTATGATATTAATAAGATTCTGTTCGTTTGTACTTCTAATTTCAAAAACGATTGAAGCGAGATTTCGACTCTTACATGACTTTCACAGTAAGGTTTGTAGGGCACTTTCCACCCTTAGTTTTAGATGAGATGTAAGGCTCCGAAACGGAAGCTTTTAAACACATTTCCCGAGACAAAAGCTGAACAAAACACACAAAAGCGTACATATTACCACTTTCTCGCGATAAGTATTCATATTTTTTGCACATAAAAGTACAATACATGAGAGAGTAGTTTCAGACTTTGCGAAGAAACTACCGCACTGTAACGCACTAGCCTGAAAACTACGAGATAAAAGATTTACATAAAAGTAATGGAACAATGTTTTATCTGTACAATGGACAACTGGCTTGCGGCGGTATTGTACAACTTCGCACTATTTAACTTCCAAACTTAGTTGGGAGACTGTTCAACTATCTGAAGGTCTCTCATTGTCTTTGGCTTGAACCATTAAATTGTGATTCAGACCCCAGTTTGTACTGCGGCTGTTTCGCGAAACTTCAGGCTCTCTGAGGTCTAACTTTTGATTATTTAGGACCCTTTTATGATACTATTTCATAAGTTTTTAACGTGAGCCTCGTTGTAAAGTAGTTCTTTTAACTACGTCATGGAGAGGCCGAATTCTTTGTCATAACAATATTGACAAATATAATAGTACATAGATCATTATTTATTTTCAAATATCTTTATATCCCTTTTTGAGGCATTCTCGTAAAAAGCTAAATTTAAAATAAAGCGTTAAATTGAGTAAATTATGGTGTATGGTAATGTATGTGGAATTATGGTGGTGATGGTGGTTAATATAATAAAATACCATTTATAGAAAAATAATAGGTACATACAATATATTATAGTATCATATTATACAATAGGACAACCAAAATTATAGAAAAACTAACGTTTCTAACTAACTAAAAAAATACGTTATTCACCTAATTAGAGTTACTGGTCATGGCCGGCACAGACCACTCACCATTAAATCTACTAAATTCTCGTTTCTCACGTTAATCTTAATGAACCAAATATACTCTCAAAAGGTGGTAGAACGAGTGTAGTTCGACCGGGGAAGTACCACCGCCACACCTATTTCTAGCGTGAAGCACTTCTTGCGTTTCGATGGAAGGGAAGGTTGCCGGCATACTTTGATAGGAGGCGATCTTAGTCATCGGGAGTAGCGACACATCTATGATTGACTTCAGATATAACCCATGTTCTGTATGAAGTTGCTTACAGATGTCCATGAGCGGTAGTCACCATTTACCATTAGGTGGACTGCATGCTCGTTAGCTACTTCAGTCAGATAAAAAGGTGTCCATGCGCAACAGTGATCACTTACCATCAGATGGACTGCCCGTTTGCTACTTAAATTGTATATAAAAACTACTGATTTAATCAACTTTTATCCATGCAAACCACGATAGTTATAAGATCCGCCATAATAAGTGTACGAAGAAATAAAAAACAAATAAATGATTTATGGTGGTAAGTGGATTTCTCTGTATACAAAAGAAATTGAAACTTTGTATGGTATGGAAAACTATTTAAGAGAATGGGAAAGTTGTGATCTAATGTATGTTTTATATAATGTGTTAAAAGGTAATATAAGGTAAAAAATGTGTTTTTATTTGTACTGAGAATCGATTATGTTACTTCGCTATACCTAAGTCGCATCAGCAGTAAATCCATTGGGATTCTATATTAGGTTTACTATAAGCGCATTGCTTCCCGCCGGGATACCCCTATAACTTCGGCTATAAATGTATTGTGGTATTTTTAGCATTTATCTGCATTCCCCTGCTATGTAGCGCTTTCGAGCTTTATTAAAAAACTTAAAACGCTTTCTACACTCATAGCCTCACAGTAGAATTTTCTCCTGTGTCGTGGGACACACACAAGACGAATCCACAAACACCCAGACCCGGAACAAGAATCTAAACTCGTCATTTGGATACCAGTCTGGCCGGGAATCGAACCTGGGACCCATTGCGTGTCAGACCGGTATGGTAACCACTGCGCCACGCGGGTCGTCAATCATCGGGTTTATTAAATCATCAGTCTAATATGGAAAGCCTTAATTTTCTCCAAATTCAACATTAACTACATTTGAAAATAAACGAAAATGCTTAAACTTATTGTGTTTCAACGGAGCTAGTTCCACATCTACCTGCTTTTAGATTTTAATAGTGTTACTTCGTTATTGGGTTTTAGTTTGAATTTAGTTCTCGGATGGCAACACATATGTTATTAACCACAGGAAGGACGTTCCATCAGTTGGTAACTAGTAAAACTTTATTAATTTCATAAATTTAATACCCGTTTCCTTTGCTTTGGATCCACTCCAAAACAATAAAGCAATTTCTCTTATTATACCTACAATAAACACGATTGTATATAAATTTTATCGGTCTGCCCGCAACGTACGAACAACAAGTGATAAATTATTAACTTCGTTAAAAGTCCATTAAAACTCGGCGCTGAATCTAAAAGGGAAACCAACCCACTAGTTCCCAATTCTAAACACAATAATCTAGTTGAACCGCAAAACTACGCTAACAATAAACTCAGCCATTTACAACAAAAATATAACTTGGGAATGAAGAAGCAAAGCATTAACAAATTCAACATGGATGTAGTTTCTAAAATAAACACCTATTTAGTTCCAGAGGTCTATACAAAAGACATTTACCTATACACAAATAGTAATACACATTTAAATGAGATGGGAGCAATAAACAGCTTTAAAGAGTTAACAGAATTTATTTTCCCTTTTACATATAAAATGAATGGTTTGTATGAAATATTAAGTCTAATAACGCAATATTATTTTCTGTTTTAAAATTTCTCTGTTAGAATAAGACGATTCACAAAGTAACTTTATAATAGTGTAACAGAGACATGACATAGACTGTTATTAATCCGATTGAAGTAGTAATCGAATATGCAGTCTATCTTTTGGTAAGTAAACACTGCCGCCTATGGACATCTGTAAGCAACTTCATATAAAATAGCAGTTCTATCTTAATTCAATCATAGATGCATTATTAACCACAAGGACTAAAATATACTCACATGTACTAACTGCTACACGTTGTTTCTATTGTTCGTTTGTCGGTCTATGACTACTTAACTTTCATTTCCATATCATTCCAGATAAAGAGAGTCTACTTACGTATCTTAGTTTACATATTTTCTATCATCCTCCAACAAATGTGACATATCCAACACGATTTCGTATCCAAAATTTCCCGACGTTAATATTTCACGCTGAAGTTATTCAAGCCGTAATATGTATACTATGTTCCCTCAAATAAATTAAAACTCTTTGTACAGGTGAACCTGCAATTAGGTCACGGTACGCCCGCCTCACAGTCCTAGTTCCGCCCGAGCAACCTAAAATAGTGGAGGGGAATTTCTACTCTACAACAGAAGACAAAATGATCAAATTGGAGTGCGTCTCAGTCGGAGGGAAACCACCAGCCGAGGTAAGAGCTGATCGTCAAAATATATTTTAGGCTGTCTACATTTGCACTACTTTTAGAGGTATTTTGGTAGTAGTAGTAGTACTCTTTGTTTTAACGAACTGGTATTAATTATTATACTTATATTTTTAATTGTAATTTATTTTACACTTTTAGATTTTGATTTTACTTTAAAAGTTACAAACATATGTAACATTTACTTCTTCTTATCTCTTGGAGTTACTTCTTTATCTTTGGTATAGGGAGAGAAAATGTATTAGAAGTGTTGTTTTTACTACATCTTTTTCAATGTTAGAAATAAACTTTTTGTGTCTAAGCACCACTATTTAAAAATGGTCGAGATTATTATGCTACTAGTAAAAGAAATTTGGTTTTCGACATTGTATAATATCAAATCAACATTCAAATTTTTGGCAATCTTAATCGTCGCAAAACGTATTAAAGTCCAAAGTTTATCGACAGCCTTAAAGCAATTTTCTGGGTATGCTAAAACGTACAAACGTCATTTTGGAGCGAAACTAGAGAGAAACCAACGGAGACAGCGATTGAAAATCTAGACCATTCAGAGAATTTGATGAGATTTTTGCTAGCGAACGCCATTACGACGCTTAGTAGGTTACTGGCCGAGTTGTCACCTTTTCAGCTTTCGTTAATGAAATCTAGAGATTTCTGATATAGATATACATTCGCCTTTCTTTCGCTCACCATTCAATTTTTTGCTACAAATAGAAATATATTTTTGGACCGTTACTTTCGTTTTTTTGGGACACATCAATCACTTGGTCCCAGTTGTTATATCATTTCGTTGAAATCTATACATTTTTTGTTTACCAATTTGCAGTTGGCTAGTGCGATGGACTATGGCCTAAAACTCTTATTGTGATTAGAAGCACAACTTCAAATCGCACTAAGAGCTTAAGCCATAGTCCATCCCAGTAATGGAACACTATCCCACTGCTGGGGACGGGCTGGTTAATGAGTTGACGTACATAATTTGAATGCCATATGTTTGGAATTGTACAACGATAGCATAGTTTCCTGATCCATATCTTTATAGTAGTCTAATTAAATCGAGGGTATAACTTTTAATGCGCGCTGACAAAAATCATAGTGCTGAAATGAACACGAGATAGAGCGCTATATATATATATATATATATATATATATATATTCATGTGGACTTGAAACTTTGGTTCCGCAGCTTAAAGACGTAACTGTAAGCCATTATGCATTTTAAGTAGCAAAAGTCATAAAATCTGCCCATGATCTGTAGCCAGCACTGTATAGAACAGGGGTTCTATTCGAAGGTGATCACAGGGAAATTGCCACTCCTAAGAACTAAGAACTCCAACTCGCACTTGGCCAGCGCGGTGGACTATGGCTTAAACTCTCTCATTCTGAGAGAAAACTCGTGCCCAGCAGTAGGACAATAATGGGTTGACGAAAAAAGAACTGAGATGTTTGTCTCATATGTAAGTCAGTCATCACTATATTTACTACCAAAATGAAAAAACTACGTTAGAAATAAGTGCAGCACTGGTACGTCTTAATTAGGTCCTTGACTATCTTTATGCTCAAATTCCATTACTCCACAGATACGTTAGAAATTAGCGTTAAAAGTTTGTTATTGTAAATGTGTAAATTCAAAATCAGGTTTTCATGTTAAAGCCTGCATTAGAAATGGAAGCCGTACATTGTTTTAGTACAATGCAGATTAGACTGTTTGAACACATTGGCGCGCTTTCGACTAGTTGAAATGAAGATATAATTTAGGAATATATCGGATTCATACAGAAAAAGTAGTCATAATAATATATAAATGCAGGGGTACCACAGTGTCTGATATTTAAAGGATACAGTTCCCGAATACACAATAGTATGATGGTTTTCATGGTTGAAATAAATTTAATCACTTTGAATACTGCATTAAGTTGTATCTTTTTATATCTTTTTTATCGGTCTCCAACAATTAAATTGTCTATCTAACAATATTGCAAATCGTTAATTTCAATTCCTATCATGATTACCAAAATTTTCTTCAAATGGAAAATAATATTTTTGAACACAGTACCAGTTTGTGATTTGATAACGAATGTGTAAGAGATATACGCTTATAAACATTACGAACAGACGCGGTAATAAGTAATTCAGACTTAGAAACACTCGAGGTATCAGAAGTGGAAGCCGAAGATTGCTTTAGAACAATGGAGATTAGACTGTACTTGAGCACAATGGCGGGCTTGCGACTTGGGCGAGATAGAGGCTTTGAGGGCTTTATCAGTGCGGGAAGTGTCATGTTCATTTTCTGTAGGCATTAAAGGAAATAAAGTCATCATGATCCCATTATTGTTCCTCTGACGTATAGGGGTTTCGTTGACTGAGTCAGAATTAGAAGGGTTAGGTGCAATGACAGCAAGGTGGATTACGAGTATTTCAATATGCGGAAATTTAAGTGGTAGAATTGCCATAAATAGTGAGCAGCCTAAGCCAAAAATCACAAGATTTTGAACTATCTCGGTGCGTTTCTGGAGTTCATGTTTTAAGCCCCTCAGATTTATTAAAGTTACTTTCTAAAATTAATTATCACTTACTTTAGCGCTTTACAGAAGAGGAGGAAACCTTACTAAGACTTCTATAAGAAAAATCTTAACAGTTTGTGAAGTCTATTATCCATACTTGGTTAGAGTAGTAGTTATGGCTAGAGTAATGATTTCTTACCGTATGAATAAATCTGAGCACAGAACGGAAATAATGGAATGATGATGAAGATGCTGCTGATGATGATAAGATTTTAAAGTTCTCATCTTTGAAGACAATACAAAAAAAAACATGCGTGCGTACAAAGTACACATGTCAGAAGTGAAACTTCTTTGGCGAACTAATTTATAAATCTTGTTTATATTTATACAAATCTAAAACTTTAAATTTCCAAGATTAAGAGGAAGGGAAAAAGGCGTGATACGACGTTCGCTCTGTCTCACTTTTTCTCTCAATCTTTCTCACTCTCACTCCACGGCTAGTTGCTCATGCTACGTTCGCCCTGTCTTACTCTCTCTCAATCGGTCTCGATCACTCTCTCTCTTTTCCGACACTTCCGTTGCATACCGGCGTGACGTTTCATCTGTAAAAATTTTACCCTCATGCGCCTAAAGAAGTTTCACTTCAAAAAGCTTAGATTTAGAGCCCAAAAATCCACTGGAAATTGATAGTTTTTTGTCCTCTACTATAATCACAAAGTATTTTAGTTCAGTCACCAGTTCCCGTAAGGTGATAAGTTTTAAAAAAAATTTTAATGCTCAAGGTTCATATGCAAAAAATAGGTAAATCTATCAGGATATTTTAGACTCTTACTAAATCATAATACATTTAGATTACTGTAATGAGATGGCTTCTAATTCCATTGTTCTCGATTTCTATCAAGTATGCCACCAGCACACACCAACATCGTGTGAACACGAAACATGCGGTACGTCTAAGCACATTCAGAATTTATTACTTTGTAATAGTTGATCCCTTTTGTGAATAATTAAGCCTACCAGTGAAACGTTCGCGGGCTTGTGGCATTAATTATTTGCTATTAGAGTAATTGAAATTATCTCGTTCATAGAAAGAATCAAATTTCTAATTGATGTTATAGATTTTAGTTTTAGTTTATGGGCCAGAAAAGAAGATTTTAAAGCCAACTTTAGCATCAAGATAAAAATTTTGCTAGTAATAGAATACAGTTGTAGAAAAAGACTTGTTGTTTATAATGCTGGCTAATTGTGTAATACAATAGTATTTTCATACCGTTACTGTTCAGATGATACTACGGAAAAGAGAATTTACATTTCCTTCAAAGAATCTCGAGTCATGGTTAGGGTCGTAATAATGAGGAAACAACGAGAAGCAATTAATAAATCTCAGCAAAACTTCAGAAAGGAAAGAAGTTCAGGCCATTTGTACTTAAACTCTTGCTAATTTAGGCAAAAATGTTCCCAAGTACCTACTTATTTAGTATCGTGCTTGAATTCAACAGCTCTTAATTAGATCTAAACAGATGGGTTGGAGTCAGTGAACGCTTTAAAGTCCTTAGTTTTACAACGTAATGATTGCTGTTTATACAGTTTTGAATTTACTTTTGAATATTTGATATAGGGTGAGTTGGGGTTATATCGGACATAGGGTAAAACCGTACGATTGAAATTTTAGACTTAAGTTGGCCATTGCCTTATCATGGGTGCCTTCATCCATCACGGCATGAAAATGATGTACTTCTATAACGATTTATATATAATAAACAATGGCTACATTAGCCTACTATGTCCAATTTACGGTTTTACCCCATATCCGATACAACGCACCTTATATAGGAATAAAATTGAACTTTTGCCGGTCTTGCGTACACTGGCAATTATTTTATACATGACAAATATTTTCCTTTGAGTAATTTATCATACAATTTTGTATTAGGAACTATTGTATTAGTAAAATCCTATTATTATTGCTTATGTTTTAAACAGGATATTTTTTTGGGGTTCCTTTTCGGATTTTTAAAACTCGTGATTCTAATATCCGCTCGTCAAAACCAATTTGTTCCAAATCTATTGGACCAATTAAGTGGAAATTTGGTACACATATGCATTTTATTGACCTAAACACAGAAATATAATCTAAAATTAATAATATATAATGTACTGTGCTTCAAATTAAACTAAAGTTGTTGTAGTGAGGGTGTCCTGAATTTATATTGGTTAATATTATTTTAATCGATATTTTTTAAAGAAAATATATAAATAGAATTTGATAACACACTATTGTTTAATCATTATTGATTTGTTGCGTTAAAATTTTAAGTTTTACGAGATATAAATAAATGCTAAGCTGATTTTTTTATTCACAATTATTATATAGAGTTTCGTTAAATTGCTTTTCAATAGTACTATCCCTACTAATATTATAAATGTGAAAGTAACTCTGTCTGTCTGTCTGTCTGTCTGTCTGTCTGCTACTTATTCACGCCTAAACAACTGAACCAATCTTTATGAAATTGGGCACACAGATAGTGTTGACCTCGAGAAAGGACATAGGCTGCTTTTTATCGAAAAAAATGGGTTGAAAGCGTTAAAATCGAGCATAAATGTTTGTATGGAAGTTCGTTTTTGACAAAGTCCCATATTGACAAGTCCGTCAAGGGGTACGATAGACTTACTTGAAACCTTATCTAAATAATAAAACATAAAAAAACATTGATTTCGAGTCGACAACATATATCCGTAAAATTTGGATTGTCGCGTATTTTGTTAAATTCAAATGTAAATATGTGTGACATGACAGTAGTGTGACATGACAGTAGCCATAATGGCCGCCCGGATGTCATTCTAAATTAATTCAAAAATAATACGTATAAATTTGTAACTATCAATTATCATAAAAATAGATTTAATTCAAATTGATTTTAATTTAATTTATGAATTTATGAAATATTTCAATAATAAAAAAGCATCCGTTGACGCGCTGCGGCCGCGCAGCTTGCGACCTAATGTAAAATCGCTCTTAGAGTACAGGGATTCCCAATTGATAACAGATAGCGCGTCATACTATTAAAGTAAAATAGTTATTCGAATCCAATAATTCAAAGGCGATAAAATGTTTTAACATTGTTTCAAAATAAAATTATCGACTCCATTTGTCACTCCATGTTCATGTTACATAAATCGTTTCTTAACTATTATTGCATAAATAAAGTTATGTTATTGACCACACCCGTACATTTTTTGCCAAAATAAATATTAAGGACAAAATACAATTGATAGTCTTTTAAGCAAAATACTAACATTAATAAGTCGATCAGTAACTAAATAAGATATAACAATTATATCATGAATTATTATTATAAAGAAGCTTTTGCAACTTTTGTGATAAATAATTGCATTTATGAATATTGAAGCATGGTTGATGAACACTTGGCTCTAATAACAAACGAGCAAGGTCAACATTATTGTTCTTTTTATATTTATGATATGTTCAGTAATAAATAATGTTATAGAAAACATGCATTTAAATAACAACATATTTTAAATTAATTTTAGAATAACAAAGTGTGTCAAAATAAGCCAAAATAGATGATGTTCTTAACTCATAAGTATGTGAATTTCGCATCTGTTATTAAAATCGTGATAGCCGTGTGGTGCCAAGTCGGATTAGAAACGCGAGGTCTGGGGTTCGAATCCAGTTGTCTTATGTACATTATTATTATTATTATTATTATAATGTGTAGTTTTCATAAAAACTAATTTTAGTATTATTTTTTTAATAACCACCTCATTTTTAAATATTCTTTAGTATCGGAAATGCAAAGCTTTCGCCCGCCTGGGAATCAATGTGTCACAAAGTTTATATGAAATTAATAGAGGTTTAACCTCTGTCAGGTAAAAGTACAAAATAATTTGGATTTACTTTGCCGACAAATTCAAATTTAAATATAAGACAAACAAGGCTTAATAAAGATAAACTATAAACATACCTGAGCGCCGCTTAAATGTTAGTAGAACCAAAATTAGTTTACGTATCATTGATACTGTCATTAGATTTTTAGTTTTAGTTAGATGCACTAGGAGGCACGGGTAAAACGTTTTTAATAAATTTACTATTAGCGAAAAATATAAGATCTGATAGAAAAATAGCTATTGCCGTGGCGTCGTCCAGCGTTGCGGCTACACTTATAAAAAGCGGTCATAATGCCTGCCTATTCGCCTTTGAGCGTCCACTCAAGATTTGTAGCAACGATTTCTCTAACATTTTTAATATTTCAAATCAAAGGAATACTGGAAATTCAATGCGGGATTGTTATTTGACTATTTGGGATGAAGATTCTGGAGATACAGCCATCGAGATCGAAGACATTATCCAACAAAATTTTTAGATTCCTTCAACCCGCCTCCCGGTCCTCCTCCACACAAACTTTTTTTTTTAATAAAAATACGCTTTCTACACTCAATAAAATAGAAAATTTCAACAATTTCAATTTCTACACTAGGCCCCACATTAGGACTTTTTCCTGTGTCGTGGGTACCATGGACACACAAGACGTATATAGAAACACCCAGACCCAGAACATGAATCTATTCAGATTCCTGTCTGGCCGGGAATCGAACCGGGTGTGGTAGCTGCTCCGCAACGGGGGTCGTCAAGGTTGTCAAATTAATGTTAAAAGTAGGTTCACCTATATGTAATCTTACTCAGAAATTTAACCAAATTACTTAAAATAGTATTTTTCAATTCATAAAAGTTAAAATCCATCTTTATAATCGATGCGCTTTGGTTTAAATGTGGAGGCGTTGTTTGAAAATATTTATTCCGATATTGTTAATGTGACCACTGAGACTGTAAATTGGTTCAAAAAAGGGGTTCACGATATTCTGATTCGTCTTATTTTCATAACATTTTACATAACAATATGCACCTACCCACAAATAAACACTTAAAATTCGTTTTTTCACTCTGTGTTTGTCCGGGTAATCCTTGACCGGCTAAACTGATTTTTACGGGTTTTTTTACTATAGAAAATGTTATGGAACAACATGTAGACTTATCGTAGAATTCCCACTGAGTGGAGATATGCGCGGGAAAAACTTTGCGATACATTGATTTGCTCGCGGGCGTAGCCGCGGGTACAGCTAGTTCATTTATATAATCTATATACCATTTAAGTATTTCTAATCGGTAATCTTATTTTAACTTAAAAGCCAAAGATCTATTTTATCAACAGACAAAACTCAAAGATTACAATCAAGTCGCTATCACCGATTCTAATTAAAAGATCCTTCACGAGATGGTTTTCTATTTAGTCGTATCTTATTTAACCGAATCGTCTAACCAGTTAAAGACTCGTACTATTACAAAAGTGTAACCGATAGTAAGAATGTTTGGACTAGTATGTTTAAGCTTCTAATAATAGAAGTGAAAAACAAAGAGAGAGGAAATATTGAGGGCGATGCATTAACTAATTCCACACTTTCTACAAATATATAATTTAGACATCAAATGGTCTAATAGAATTTTATATTCCAAAGTTTAGTAAATACCCAAAACAATAAAATGGTTTGGATGTTCCTACACATTTCGAAATTCGTAAAGCTATACAGTTTCAAAACAAATACTTCAATAATTGAAGCATGCCTATTTAATTATTAAATTCTTCGTTAATTGGAATTTCCATTTCGATTATATATCCACATCTAGCAAATTGGAATTTTAGCATACATGCAGTAAATATATTATTTCCCTCGATTTGAATGCAAATTTTCTGTCCCGAGAAAAATAGTCAGTCGCTCGTGATGAGACATGTCTGTTTAGCGTCCCAAATGTATTTCTAAGAATATCTCAGCAGAATCCGTATCTCTGTTAAATCCTTTGAGATTTTAACTCGAGTCTGAAACCTCCAATTTATTTAAACTGGTGTCAACGTCCAATTTATTTGTACTGGTGATAAGCCTGAGAATGTTTCGTTTAATCTATTCAAATGGGGTGAATAGGTATGTTTCCCATGGGCCTGGATACAATTAGGAGTTAAATTGAAAATGATGTCAGTACGAAACTGGAGGGCCCCGAAGGGAGCAACGCTTTCACCAGAAATATGTATTTAGCATATCAACAATGTTAAGACTTAAAATTTCTACCTTAGGATTTGCATACATTTTCTAGTTATTTTCACATACAACGCCGAAATTAAGTAGCTGTGTATGAAATTTTACGCTGTCAGCTCTGAAATTATTTATCGTGCTTAAGTCGGATCTGCATTTATTATACCGACTGTGTCTAGAATTTTCTAGTCCACATTTGTTTTTAATCTAGTGTTGGAATGAGTATTTTGAATATAAATTGTATATGTTTTTAGTACCAGTGTCACATTTTCTGCCGCAATGCGGTTATCAGTCCTCACTTCTGAGTATAGAATGTCACTGAATGTCAGTGAGTTAATACGATTCCACTTCAGAACCATGATGTGTATTTTTAGCATACTCCTGCAGTCCATTTCTGACTGTGATAATTGACATTTGCAGTCTGCGGGTGTTTGTTATTTGCCCAGAATAGCGTTGGGTTCTTGCACGAGGGGATGTTCATCAGATGATATGAAGGATTGCTTATGTTACTTCTTAGAACAAAAATAGATTAGTCTTACACATTTAGGTTTAAAAAATTCTGAATCTTTTATTTCCACTAAAATATAATATATATTTTAGGTCTATTTTTGTTCTTGGAACTATATATGCAATAATCTTCTCAATTGACATAGTTTTAAGTCTCTTCGCCCAAATTGATGTATTCACTTTACTCTAAAAACAATTTAGTTGTACGGTTACCTTTTATCTCTTTAAGATGGTCTCTCTTTATCTCATTACGATGGTCATATAACTCACATACATGTAATTGTGGAGGAATTGACTTAAGATAGAACTTCATGTTTTATATGAAGTTGCTTACAGGAGTCCATGGGCGGTAGTGACCACTTACCATCAGGTGGTGCATGCTCGTTTGCTACTCCCGCTATATTTTAAAAAGAAACATTGTTCGCATTAAAATCAACAGAAAAGATTTAAGTGCGAAATAAATATATAAAAAGGTTTCCACACTAAAGCAACGGCAAAGTACTTCTTTCATAAAATGTTAATTTCGATATTGAAACCATTCATAAACAGTAAAATAATAAAGTTAAATGCTTTTAAAGCGATTTCATTAATTGAACGGGACTGCAGTGTATAACGCAAATATAAATTTAATTTGATAACATTTTAGCGCATATTTGATATAATGACCTTTTATATTTCAGAATTTTTTATAACATAAATGTACCAAAAGAACATGCAATCTACCTAATGGTAAATGGTCACTGCCGTCCTTGGACATCTGTAAGCAACTTCATACAGAAGAAGGGTTCTATCTGAAATCAACGCATGTGTGATTAACTACAGATAGAACCCATGTTCTGTATGAAGTTGATTACAGATGTCCATGAGCGGCAGCGACCACTTGCCCTCAGCTGGACTAACAGCTCGTTTGCTGCTCCGGTCAGATAAAAAAGAACGCGAGTAACAAACAAATAATATAGTCAAAACGTCATTAATAAGCAATAAGATCTATACTTACTTATACTTATTACTTATCTAATATATAAAATTCTCGTGTCACAGTTTTTGTTGCCATACTCCTCCGAAACGGCTTGACCGATTTTTACCAAATTTTATATGCTTATTCAGTAGGTCTGAGAATCGGCCAACATCTATTTTTCATACCCCTTAAGGGTTGTCCACCCTTAACATTTTTTTATTTTTTATATGGCAAAACAACGTTTGTCGGGACAGCTAGTTATATTATAAAGAGGAAAACGAATTTTTGTATTTTTGTATGTTTGTCATGAATTAACCTAAAAACTACTGAACCGATTTAAAAAATTCTTTCACCATTAGAATAAATTATCCCTGAGAAACATCGGCTATTTTTATTACTAGAATATATAAGGCGTCTTTGCTAAAACTTGAGTAATGTGATTGAAAGTGTCAAAAATTTTGCTCAAAAATTTTTTCATTGCATACACTGTAATATCTAGTGATAATAGAATAAATTATGTCCAGGAGTAGTGCTCAAATGTATAATGGTTGGATAGATTACATTATATTCTGCGCGAACGAAGTCGCGTTGATTCTGCTAGTTATTCGTCGTCAACCCATTACTGTCCCACTGCTGGGCACGGGTCTTCTCTTGGAATGAGAGAGCTTAGGCCATAGTCCACCGTGCTGGCGAATTGGTGGATTTCACACACCTCCGAGAACTTTTTTTTTTTAAAGAACTCTCGGGTGTGTAGGTTTCCTCACGATGTTTTCCTTCACCGAAAAGCAGTGATAATTAAAGTGTAATACGCACATAAATCAATGGTGCGTGCCTGGGTTTGAACCTCGGACCTCCCGATCGAGAGGACAAGTTTTAACCATTAGGCTATCACTGCTCAGTTATTAATAGTACCTTATTTCCAGATCACGTGGGTGGATAGCAACGCAGGGGTTTTGACGCAAGGCGTGACGTATACCGTGGAGCCTTTGTCCGACGGCCAGAGGTTCACCGCCAGGTGAGTGAATTATAAATACCGTTTAATTTTGTAGTAACTTCAAAAGGGAAGGCGTGGTTTGGTCCATTAATTCTGGTTGTACTATTGCTTATTGCTTATTTAAATGTATTTACCAGGTGGTAGAATCAGTGTGAACCCGGGAAAGTATCACCGCCACACTTATTTCTAGCGTGAAACAGTTTTTGCGTTTCGATGGAAGGGTGTGGTTGCCGGCACACTTTTTATGAGGCGACCGTCTAGTCCTCGGAAGTAGCAACGCATCTGTGATTCACTTGAGATAGAAATAGAAACCCACGTTCTATATGAAGTTGCTTACAGATGTCCATGGGCGGCAGTGGCCATTTGCAAGTGGACTGCAAGCTCGTTTGCTACTTTAATCATATAAAAAAATAGTTTTTTTAGTATGACTCGTTGAACAAAAGATATTTTGACGTCAGAATCAAAAGGATATATTCAAAGACCATCACTACAAGTCAAGTGATACCTCAGTGGGTAGATAAAATGTATAGTTCATCAACAAAATACTTATTGGTTCACTACTATACCTATAGTATATATACACACACGCATAGACGAGCACAGACACAGGTGTGTATGCATGTGTGACATAGTTTTTTTTGTTTTAATTAACCATATTTAATTTGTACCTGTTCAACCAAACGCAAGCACAAGAAACGTTTGACACTTGATTTATTTATTATCAAATCGATTTATATGCAATATTTCGGTTAGAATATCGTGAAATAAATTAAAAGCAATTTTAAATTAAAACCAATTTTTAATTTTAATCTTTAAGCATCTGTCCAAACGTTGATAGAGTCAACGAATGATCAGAAAGCTGGAAAATACCTCGGTCAACGAATTAGCCTTGCTATTCAACGAGGTAACGTTGCCAGCATTCTCGGAACTCATCCTGGGGACAGTAATTTAAATGCAGATTTTTATTTCTAATTTGTCAATTTGTTTCTTTTTAAATTTAATTTATTATTTTAAACATGTTTCATATGTAAATAGTTTCAATTCCTAATAGAGATTATTGAAATAATAAAATAAATGTACATTTCTTAACACTATCTTGCACACTACTGTAAATACAGTTGCTGCGCGAACCGGTCCAAAAGACCCTCTCTAATTGTAATTAGTCCTGTCATTACAAGTGTTTGCATTGTGTTACCTAATTGTATTTGTTGATGGATTAATTACAGAACTTGGCGACACCGTACCTGGGTAATTACATGTTAATGTTTACTGAGAAGTGCTACTCACTTTGATAGCTATTTATGTTTGATTTCCGGTGGTATTATGCTTGTTTGACTCAAGTTTTGGTTTACATGAGTAACTTACTTGGTTTATGTCGGGGTTATAATTATAATTCTTACTAGTTTACTTAAACGTCTGTCACAAGAGCTTTACTAGATTAGTTTTGGAAAAACTTACATGTTTTTATCTTCCACTAAATATTAATATAAAATGAATGATGGTGAAGTGTTTTCTGTTTAATGATATTTCATCTTAAAAGAAATATGTTATACATTTTATGTATAAATTCGTAGGTGCGCAAAAACTTAATTGAAAAGTTTAGTATTGCGATTATAATACAGACATGGAACGTAGAATATAGACATTACATAAACAGAATAATATTGAAGTTTACTCTCTGAAAGCATCGTAGCAAAGCAAATGTGATTAAAGAGTTTTGTGATAACCACTATGATTAATGATGACAACAATAATAAAACAAAAAATAAATGTTGTAACAGTTGAAGGTTATATGTAAATTATAAAAAACGCTTAAACTTAAAAAATCTGCATAATTGACGCAAAATATATTCATCAGCAATATTTTAATAATTTAGCTGATATTTCAATCTGGGCATACGTTTATGGAACTGGGTCAATATATGCGGTTAAAACTGACCCCATCGCGATTCAAGTGTTGCTTGATAATAAAAATGTGAGGAGTAATTAAGCTAAAAATACGCTTAGTCTATTAAACTCGTTAAAAACTAATTGAATCTAACTTAAGCGATTATTTGATTTGAAGGTACTAGAACCAGTGTAGTTCGACCGGGGAAGTACCACCGCTACACCTATTTCTAGCGTGAAGCAGTTCTTGCGTTTCGATAGAAGGGTGTGGTTGCCGGCACACTTTCACATGAGGCGAACATCATAGTCCTTGGGAGTAGCAACGCCTCTGTGATTGACTTCAGATGGAACCCATGTACTGTAAGAAGTTGATTACAGGTGTCCATGGGCGGCAGTGACCACTTACCATCAGGTGGACTGCATGCTCGTTTGCTACTTCAGTTAAATAAAAAAATATATATATTATACTACTTTAATAAATATACAACACAAGCTCTGTATTCGCGGGAGTTATTCATATACCGCGAAAGCAGTATACAAAGATGGCGCGCAAACAGAAGGCACCGATTCCGGCTATCTCTTACATGGCTTCTTGGCCGCTTATATTTCATTTTTCATTCATTATTTAAATAAAATATAGCCTAAAACCATCCTCGATAAATATCCTATTAGATTAAAAAAATATATTTAAATCCAACCACAACTTCCAGAGATTAGCGCGTTTAAACAAACAAACAAACTCTTGCGCTTTATAATATTAGTATAGATAATGTTTAAATTGCAACGTTTGGAGATCAAAGAACAAAATGTAAATAAAATAAAAATAATATCGTTAAGCGCCTTCGTTTTTTTGAATCCGTCAATATTTATAACTATGATTTCAAAAAAATGATAATTGTTTTTTTTCGCCATCGGGAATAGATTAGCAAGTAATAAAATCTACTATGCAGCTTGCGACTTCATCATCAGATCATCTACAGGATTCAAAAGTAGAGTGTTTTTAACCGAACTGCATAACTATTCGGTGTTGTTTTAGAATGTCATTTTAACAAGAAGTAATTGACTCCCAATAATTAATTACGATGTTAGTTACTAATCGAAGTATTAAATACCTATCAAAAAGTTATAATTAACCAATATGAGTTCTTTAATTTAATACGTCTTTAATTTCGTAGTCTTATTTTTTTATCTGACTGAAGTAGCAAACGAGCGTACAGGTCACCTGATGGTAAATGGTCACCACCGCCCATGGACATCTGAAATCAGTCATAGATGCGTTGCTACTCGCCAGGACTATGATGGTCGCCTCATGTAAAAGTGTGCCGGAAACCAAACCCTTCTATCGAAACGCAAGAAATGCTTCACGCTAGAAATAGGTGTGGCGGTGGTACCTCCCCGGGTAAACTACACTGGTTCTACCACCTTAAATGTACTCGTATAACTGATACCGTATCTGTGGTTCACCCACTGTCATATATTATGTACGGAGCCTCTCCGGCTATATAGTCCGGACCCCCCCCCCCCCGCCCTGGCATAGGTGAAAAAGAAAAAAACTTTAAAAGTCAGGATTTTTGTAGACATTGAAACTCATACAAACATTTTAAAGAATATTATAGCTATAATTCTAAATCTGTTTCGTTCAACAGGTCAATAATAAAGATGGCGCCCAAACAAGAACACCACAACCAGACGTTCACGTGTCAGGCACAAAACACCGCCGATAGAGCCTACAGAGCGGCGAGTGTGTTGATTGAGGTAAGTCACCATCACACAACACATATAGTAAGCATACCCACACCTATGCATATACACGTAAACGTATACATGCATGATCCCGTAAAAGCACGCACATACAGAAACATACAAAACTACGCATATGCAATACATAAACGCAGATGCACACATAGATACACGCACACAATCATATAAAGCGAGAGAGACATACACCTGCATACGCATATAATGAACACACACACATACAAGAAAATAGTTTACAAAGTAGAAGAACTATTTAGATATACAATTTTTCAAGTCAGATACAAGGCGGTATAGTAACACGTTCGATACTAACTCGGTAGGTCTGGTATATATCGTCCCTGTAGCCTCGGGGTCAGAATAGGGCTACGGTATCCCCTGCCTGTCGTAAGAGGCGACTAAAAGGGGCTTCCGGGATTGCAGACGGCTAGAGTGGGAACTCAAACCGTTCGGTCAGGCAATCCGGGAAGGACGGCGGTATGTGTGGTCGCATACCGTCGTAAAGACTAGACGGAGCGGTGGGCCCAGCCGCCCATCTGAGAGGAGCCCGATGGGGCAGCGCGCTCGGAGGATTCCGGTTGAAGTCGTTTCGAGATCCCGGAGTCCTCCTTTTCAGCGCCGAGGACGGCCACCGGGGGGGGGGGGTTTAGTGCGGTAAAAATCCCACATAACCCTGCGTCGCTCCCACGGCGTCAGGTACCTTTGGAAGGTTTCCCCCTGGAAACTAAAAAAACAAACAAAAAGGTCTGGTATATATACGAAAAGCATTATCCACTTATCCTCAAATAAGCTTTACAGTATTTTGCTGCTTTGATCCACAAAACATACCACCTGCTCTCTGTCTCTTGTATATACACACACAATTATGATTAACTACATATTTTAATGTAAACCATAATTTAAATTATTTAAATATGATCGAGCTATTCTCATTAAAATGTTCACTAATTCCAAATCAAATATAAGTTATGCAAATATACACAACATGACTCAGCCATCGTAGTGAAAGGTTTCGAGATAAACGCGTTTATATTTTCCCAACCTTTGTATCTCGTTGGTATTGCGTTAAAATAAATCTGACATGATAAGTGGATTATCTTGTTCTAGAGAATTATTGCATTCAATTTAACATTAATCTTATCCCCTTAACAATGATCAAATAACCTAGCGCAAGTGTGTACAACATTTATCCTTGAGTTTTGACTGACTTCGAATAAAAAACGACTTTCTTCTACACAAAATTCTTAAAAAAGTCTCCTGTAAAAAAAGCTGAATTTCGCAAATACGACGATTACTTTCTAGAGTAGAAATATTAAGGCTAATACAAACGAAAACATTCTAACAATTCACAAATAAATCAAAATTAATAGCCTCTTCCACGGCAATTTTCAACTCTTTCATACCTGATCTCAAAAATCGTTCGTAATTTATTCCGAGCAATTATAAACTCATTGTCAGCTATGTACAGTTTAATTAAAACCTAACTTTCGTGATTCATTGTTAAGAACTTTACAATTAATGATTTAAGATTCCCATAATTTATCGTTCGTGTTTTGGATTAATCAAAACGGTATTAAAAATATGGGTTGATGTGGTTGATTTATGATTTGCGGAGTTAATGGTCACTGTAAGCTAAGTGATGGATAAGACCACCCAGGAACGACCATACACTGTATTATCATGGTTAACTATAATTTCTTTAGTTACTAGAACTCTTCGTCTCTGGGGCAACTTGGCCACACCTTTTTTCTACCTAATAATAGCGATGTTAAGAGCTGTGTTCTGGTATATAAAGTATGCTAAAGGAAATGTGTTAATCCAAGGCGTTTCTACGTTTTTATAACATTGAAGTAGCAAACGAGCATGCAGTCCGCCAGATGGTATGTGGTCCCTGCCACCCATAGACATCTCTAAGCAATGTTTATATAGAACAGGGGTTCGACACGAAGTCAATCACGGATCCGTTGCTACTTCCGAAGACAAAGATGTTCGCCTCATGGTAAAGTGAGCGGACAACTTCGAGCAAGAACTGCTTCACGCTAGAAATAAGTATGATTGTACCACAACAAATGAACTACATTGGTTCTACCACCTTATATCATATTAATTGCGAGTTATCACTACATACTAAACAAAGTCACTTCACGCTGACTGTCCATATGTACGCTTACATCTTTAAAACTACGCTAAGGATTTTAATGCAGTATTTAATAGATAGAGTGATTAAAAAGTAAGGTTTTTATGTATAGTACATGCACAATATAGTGGAGGAACACTGATAATTTTAGATTTTTGACTTTTAGGCGGAACGAACGTTTTATATAAAACAAATCATAAATTTGTCCTCCAAGATGTAACAATAATACATAGTAACCTGCAACTATCATGCTATAACATAATATTTTCGTTTGAAAAATAGGTTTTAGCACGCAAACAATGCCTTTGAGCGTCCTATGATAAGTCGTGTGAGTTTATCTAGATAGCTTTACGTCTAGTCCTTTGTTTCGTCCTCAAAATGACTTTGTTAGACTTAGCTTACGAGCTGACACGAATAGTTCAGATTACATTTTTGAATAGATAATAGCGTAAAGGTGCCTATTTGTATATAGCTTTATTTAAATTATTCAGTTTCAATTCAGTTTTATATTAGATTCATATTTGGTTAATTACACACAATGAAACAAACATAAATATAATATATAAAATTCTCGTGTCACAATGTTCGTTCCCGTACCCCTCCGAAACGGCTTGACCGATTCTCATGAAATTTTGTGAGCGTATTGAGTAGGTATGAGAATCGGCCAACATCTATTTTTCATATCCCTTAGTAATAAGGGTTGTCGATCCTAAACATTTTTAAAATTTTTATATGGCAAAACAAAGTTTCCCGGGTCAGCCAGTAAGCTTATAAATAACTAAATGTGCAGAGGTACCTATATTTGCTATTATTATATAATTTAAGTTCTTTTCTCTTCCCGTGGATATTGTAGTAGACGGCTATAAGACATAATATAAGAGATGGGTAGCAGCGTCTTATGTAAAATCAACACCCACCAACAAGCATGTCAAATGCGGCGACTATTGGCAAAAATCCTCATTATTGTAATTATCGTAATAGAAAACGAACCAGACGTAGGGTAGAAAGGTAGTGCTTGTCAACGCTTCTCCCCGCCACCGCAGTTTCGCCGTGACCACGGTCCATGCAACTATGTCGAAATATCGGCAAAAAAAAATTCTATAAGAATTAAAAAACCGCATATCGTGATTACCCGTTAAGCATTAAAATAAAGGCTGTATAGTATCATAATAGTAGACTAGGTAACATTATTTTTAATAAAACAAAACGTCTTTAAAATAGGCTCTTTCTGTATAGAATAAAGTACTGCTTCATTATACAATATCACGAGGCTTTATATGCAAAATATCGTAATAAGACACTGCTAGAACACATTTTACAAGTATGTGAAATGAGGTTGAAGCCACCTCATTATTTCTGACGAGGATTTCTTGCAAGATTTTCCCAAATAAAACCCCTTAGATGGTACGTGGAAGGTATATTTAGTATACGATATTAGTGTTGTAACGAATATTTGCATACGCGAATATTCAAATATTTTTAGATATTCGGTTTAAAGAATTTATTTCTCATTAGACGTATAAGTACATTGTCACTTTCAATTAGAAACTCAATACTAAGTATTCGTATGATGAAGTTAAATTTAATATTGGTATTATTTAATTTAATATTCACATTTAAATTCGTAAGAATTTAAAAAAAATATGTGCGTGTACTAGCGTACACTCGTAAGAAGTGAAACTTATTTATGACGTTATTTTTCAAAAAATAATTTACTATATGCAACTTTACAGAAATTGGTTAAATAAAGTTAAATTAGATAAAGTTTAATAAAAGGCTTTTATTAAACTTTATCTAATAATCTAATCTATAATAATCTATCTAATATCACGCGTGGTAGGGATAAGAAAAAGATGGCGCGTAACGAAAAAATGTTACACTAAATTTTTTTCCAACCCCGATAAAGAAGTTTCACTTCAACAACCCCGATAAAGAAGTTTCACTTCAATTATACATAAAAAACTTATTGAATCACTCTATCTACTAAAAAAACTGCATTAAAATCCCTAGCGTAGTTTTAAGGATCTAAGCATACATAGGGACAGCGAGAAGCGACTTTGTTTTATACTATGTAGTGATAAACAGTAATCAAACTAAACTTGCTTTCTAATAAAGTATCTAACTTCAGTTATATTTGTAATGAGTAACTTGTTTTATCAAAATGATAAATATTCTTATCAATATGATAAATATTGTATTTAGATTTTTTTGTATCTAATTGAAGTAGCAAACGAGCATGTAGTCCACCTGATGGTAAGTGGACACTGCCGCCCATGGACATCTATAATCAACTTCATACAGAACAAGGGTTCTATCTGAAGTCAATCACAGATGCGTTGCTGTTCTCGAGGACTATGATAAAAGTGTGCCGGCAACCACACCCATCCATCGAAACGCAACAAATGCTTCACGCTAGAAATAGGTGCGGCGGTGGTACTTCCCCGGTCGAACTTCACTGTTTCTACCACCTTCAATATTATAACGTCACTAAATATACTCTCTGTAGCTAATTCATAACAATGCGATGTTACGAACCTAAATATCTGCACCAATCTTTCTCGTAACAAAAATAGTATAACAAAAACAAATCCTACAAAGAAATAGCACGTCGAATCGTAATAAAGAACGATATCTAGAATATGCAGCGGAAGTAAACATCGATTTTTATGTCCAACTCTAACAATACGCGACTATCGCATTGTCAATGTCGTATCGAGATTGTTTGTTATTCCGTCTGTTATTCATTCCTTTTGTTTTCTTTTTGCATTCAGTTACTGTGAATTGTTTTAAAGATAGTGCGCTTATAGATAGGTTTGATTTCAATGTTTGATTTGTTTGTAGATTTGTTAGGGATTGGTACTTTACATAAACATCACGATGCATGGTCTACATTGAAAGAAAAAATCCAGTGTATTAAAATCTTTTGTTATCTTGTAGTTCTTATCAGTATTCTTTATTATAATATGAATCGAGTATTATAATATTAATCGATTATTATATTATTACTCGATTACCGAAAATAAATACATACAAACGCAATAAATTTATGAATGATCTTTAATTTATTCCATCAGTAGGTATCATGTACTGGAAATCGCAACTTTGATAATCAATTAAGAAAGCCTATATCCATGATAGTCATGATTTCTGGTGCCGTATCTTCACATTATCCGTTATTATTATGTTTTCAATTCAATTCTAATTGAGAAAAAGATGTGTAAGGACACTTACATTCATACAACAAAAAATGTTATATGAATCTAAATAGTTTTACCAATCTTTCTCGTAACAAAAATAGTATCACAGAAACAAATCCTACAAAGAAATAGCACGAATCGTAATAAAGAACTGTATCTAGAATATGCAACGGAAGTAAACATCGATTTTTATGTCCAACTCTAACAATACGCGACTATCGCATTGTCAATGTCGTATTGAGATTGTTTGTTATTCCGTCTGTTATTCATTCCTTTTGTTTTCTTTTTGCATTCAGTTACTGTGAATTGTTTTAAAGATAGTGCGCTTATAGATAGGATTGATTTCAATGTTTGATTTGTTTGTAGATTTGTTAAGGATTGGTAATTAACATAAAAATCACGATGCATGGTCTACATTGAAAGATAAAATTCAGTGTATTAAAATCTTTTGTTATCTAGTAGTTCTTATCAGTATTCCTTATTATAATATTAATAGTTTGAACCCTAATACATAAAAACGCTATAAATTTATGAAAGATCTTTAATTTATTCCATTAGTAGGTATCATGTACTGGAAATCGCATCTTTGATAATCAATCAAGAAAGCCTATATCCATGATAATCATGATTTCTGGTGCCGCATCATCGCATTATCCGTTATTAATATGTTTTAAATTCAATTCTAATTGAGAGAAAGATGTGTAAGGACACTTACATTCACACAAAAAAAAGTTATATGAATCTATACATCTTTTCAAATCTTTCTCGTAACAAAAATAGTTCACAGAAACAAATCCTACAAAGAAATAGCTCGTCGAATCGTAATAAAGAACGATATCTAGAATATGCAACGGAAGTAAACATCGATTTTTATGTCCAACTCTAACAATACGCGACTATCGCATTGTCAATGTCGTATTGAGATTGTTTGTTATTCCGTCTGTTATTCATTCCTTTTGTTTTCTTTTTGCATTCAGTTACTGTGAATTGTTTTAAAAGAAAGTTCGCTTATAGAGAGGATTGATTTTAATGTTTGATTTGTTTGTAGATTTATTAAGTATTGGTAATAAATATGAGAATCTGGATGCATGAGCTATATTGAAAGATTTCAGCGAATTAAAAAGTGTTTTAAGCCAGTACTAATTATTCTTTATTATATGAATCTTTTGCCGAAGCCTTTACTAAAAACTCTCCAAAAAAATGTACTAAATTAGAAATCTAAGTTCATTATCTACTGTTTATAAAAGATGCCTGTTACCATCTTAATGCGGATCTCTGGTGCAATATTATTACATTATCCACTTACTAAGGTATTTTTTACATTCAATGCTGCTTGAGAAATAGTTTGCGACGGAACGCGCCTTTGTTTTATACTATTCAGTGATTCAGCAATCACACTTTTTCACCGAAACGCAAGAGCTGATTTACACTAGAAATAGGTGTGGTGGTACCTCCCTGATTGAACTGTACTGGTTTTCTAACCGTCAAACCATTATAATGCTAACAAATCATAACATTTCTTTCTTTTTTAATCCAATCTTGGTAGCAAGGCAACATGCAAATATAACCGCTTGAGGTTAGTTTGAAGCGTGGCGCAGCGGTTATCATACCGGTCTGACGCGCAATGGGTTCCGGGTTCAATTTCCGGCCAGACATGTATCTTAATGATGAGTGTAGATTCATGTTTTGGGTCTGGGTGTTTGTTTATTCGTCTTGTGTGTGTCCATGGTGTCGTGACACAGGAGAACATCCTAGAGGGGCTATGAGTGTAGAAAGCGTGATTTTTTTAGTCAACCTTGACCATTTAAATCCCTTACTGCACAAACCCCGATGCTACGTAATCAGTCATAGTCGCTTCAGAATAAATAGTTTCCTATAAAATATATTTCCATGTTTTCAATATATTTTCTACAGCAAAGACAATTTTATTACACTTTGCTAATAGACTCTTGTTTCGTATTGTCATTGTTATTTATGATTGTGATGGTTTTGTTTGTTTATTTCTCTTTTGTTCTTTTTATTTCTGCATTTACTCATTTTAACCCTATTGTTTCGGTGAGGCTTAGTCTTTTATTTGAATGACGTTTGACGAATAATGAATCTGGACGTAGAAATTATTTAAAAAATAATGGATGGAAATTTAACACTCTCATTTCATAATAATGTTTGGAATTTTATGTGTTTGTTATCTTCTGTATCCTACTTTCTCCTTTCTTCGTTTCCTACTTTCTCCTTTCTTCTCTCTAGCGGAGGTTGAAGGTCGAGTAACTCGCCAACAGGGACCAAAACCATCCTCTATTCCAGTCAGTAGTCTCGTCTCGGCTGAGCGTAAGCTTAGCCATCTAAACTGATTTTTTTTATCTGTCTGAAGTGGCAAACGAGCATGCAGTCGACCTGATAGTAAATGGTCACTGCCGCCCATGGACATCTCTAGGCAACTTCATATAGAACATGGGTTCTATCTGAAGTCAATCACAGATGCGTTGCTTCTCCCGAGGACTATGATGGTTGCCTCATATAAAAGAGTGCCGGCAATCGTCATCGAAACGCAAAAAAATGCTTCACGCTAGAAATAGGTGTGGCGGTGCTACTTCCCCGGTCGAACTACACTGGTTCTACCACCTGTAAATTGTGTAGTCTTTGGGAGTAGTAACATATCGTTGATAAACTTCATTTATTTCATTTCTCACGATGTGTTCCTTCACCGTAAAGGCGTTATTAATTTCTAATACGCAAATCATTTTAGTAAAATCAGTGGTGGCCTGGGATGCGAGCCTCGTCGATTAAGATTCAACACTTGGCTACCACTACTCTGCTATCTCTACTCAATTTCATTCAAAAAAGACCTTGCTTCTCACGTTTCGGTTTTAGTGACCACTTAGCATCAGGATTGGCAGCCAATTTTTTACTCTACTTTCACATAAAATATTCAATTTCCCTTTGCGTATGCGTAGCCCTTAAAGAAACTCATTTATTATTTCTTCTCCTTACATTTAAATACGTGTTCGCCTCCATCCAAGCTTTCCACATTTCTGACCGTCGTAAATATGCGATAAGCTATAAAATGGTTTATTTTTTTAGAAAATATTTTGAACTAGTTGAACCCCGCAGCTTTGCCCGCGTTAAAAATGGATGTATCGATTGTCGCGTGGGAATAAGATGTTTTCCGATACTAAAAAGTAGCCTATATGTTAATCCAGAGTGTCAGCTTTCCTATCAAATATGATACAAATTGCTCCAGCCATTTAGACGTGAAGAAGTAACAAACATACATACTCACAAACTTTCGCCTTTATATATGATATGATATCACGCAACAAATCTTTACCTATCACTCAGAACTTTTACTTATTTCACAACTATCAAAAAGTATTTCCAACTGTGTTCATTTTTAAGATTTTTTTTTTGCATTTCTTTTAAAAATGAATACTAATATGTGATGATGTGGTGATTATTTGTAGGTTAGGCTAGATTCGTTTTGCATCTGCGTTTGACACAGAACATGAAGGGCACTGAATGTACAATTTTGGTTCCGTACCCAAAGAATAAAAACAGAACTATCCGGCAACCCTATTACTTAGACTCCGCTGTTGGTCTGTCCGTCTGTCTGTCACACATACCTCATAAACCGTTATAGCTAGACATTTGAAATTTTCACAAATGTATTTCTGTTGCTGAACAACAAATATTAGAAAAAGACAAAAAAAAATTAAGACTTTAATTTTTTGCAGATTTTTATAGATGTACGGAACGCTTCATTCGCGAGTCGACTCGCACTTAGCCGGTTTTTGCTACATCACTAGCTTCTCGGTTCATGGTAAAAGTGAAACAAGCGGTTATGGCTATTTAAAATTACCTCCATGTTCGTCTCGTAGCCTAATTGTTAAAGTATGCACACCCAACACGTTTTCTCAACATACTGGTATTGTTTTGGGCTGTTTACTTATTCGCGTCTCGTACTGCCCTTCAGAGGTCATTTTTTCGAAGGTGAGAGCTAAGAAATTCGAGGAAGGGTGAGTTAGGCAAGGGTTTCGTACATTATTTATGTAATGGTATTTTTCCACCGCAGTTTTTAACGCTTTTTCGATGTTATAAAGAAGCGTATTTACTTTCAGTGTCTTATAAAGAATGACAGAGAAAATTGTTTTTCAGTAACTGGTACAGTTCAATTTTTGTTAATATGGCATTTGTATACCTTCATAAGATTGTCCATGTGTATGGTTTCTTTACGTCCATATTACATTGTCTCTGTAGTCCCGGGACCAGAATAGGGCTACGTTATCCCCTGCCTGTCGTAAGAGGCGACTAAAAGAGGCTTTAGCGGCTAGAGTGGGAGCTGTCAAGCCAAGCGACCCCGAGAAGGACGGTGGCATGTATGGTCGCATGCCGCCATAAATAACAGAAAGTGCGGTGTGTGTGTGTGTGTATAATGTGTATTCGCTCACCAGGGTAGAGCCTGTAATAGGCATCAAGGCGGACATCTCGGAGTACTCCGATTGTGTTCCGTTGGAGATCCTGGAGTCTCCCACACGGCCACCAAGGATGGGGGGGGGGGGGGTTAAGTGCGATAAGAATCCCACATAACCCGCGTCCTCCTTAAAAAGACCTTAAAAAGTTTTTCACCTCGTAAACAAAAAAACGGTCCATATTACATAGTTATATACGTTAAATATATGTGAAAGCCAGGTTATTCAAAACTTACTGAAAAACGTTACATTAATGTGTCAAAAAAGCAGTTTTTTTTTGGATTTTGTAAGAACTATTTTAGAAGTCGTTTAGACAAAAGAAGCACAGGTCGCCCCCTCACCAGGTGGACCGATGACCTGAAGAAGACAGCGGGAAACCGTTGGATTCAGAAGGCACAGGACCGGTTAGAGTGGCATCATTTAGGGGAGGCCTATGTCCAGCAGTGGACCTCAAAAGGCTCATGGATGGATGGATGGATTTTAGAAGTAGTCTATCAGCAACTTCCTGCAAAATCATATCAGAAGCTTTGAAAAGCAGCTCAAAAAGCCTAACAAGTTGAAATATTTATACAAATCCAAAACATTATACAGTATACAGTGTTAAATTAAGTCTAACGAAAATTAACAGACATAACAGCCACTTCATACCGATACCAGATCGGATGTTATGAAAGCTCTTAAATGGAAAACTTTAAGCTTTAGAAAGCTCTCGCTTCCGGGTTAGATTGAATTCGGGTTCCATAATTTGTTCGCGATCGATCCTTTTTGGTTTCTTGCTAAATACAATTTCGTATCAATTTTGTGCGTGAATGTTGTGGCGAAAACTTATGAATAGATAATGTATGTATGAACAGTCTTAATATTATGGTAAATGCGATAGTTTGTGGGGATGTATGTTGCGAGGCTGTTTGTTACCCTTTGACACAAAAACTAGGATTCTTATTATCGTGGCACACGTGACCAAAGCGGGTAATTCTAAGGGAATAACCTAGAAAAATATGGAAATCCCTACTTATTAAAAAAAAACGTTAGTTTTACTGAGATAGTTTTACAATAGTTTTACTGCGGCACTCGGAGACTGCCGCGGTATAACTATTGCATAGCATTTTTATCTACTAATGCAGTTATAATTATTTATTTATGCAGTATTTTCTTTGATATTAATTCAAGTTTTTTTTCTTTAACACTATGTACTTTCTTACAAACAGCTGGTTACATAATTGTCCGATTTCCGAGCAGATCGTCTCAATCGTATCATTGTACCATACCTCAAGCTTCGTATTATTGTACCATATACATATACGTTAAGCTAACGCTAGGCCGCGCTACATGGTAGGCGAAGTGGGGGGTGTTAGGTATTTTCGTTACGAATTTCTTGATTCGGTCGCCGCACTCAAAGCCCGAGATAAAAGCTATGCTTAAAAATAGGCGTGTCTGAGCATCGCATATATTTGCTAAAAAAGACCTAGCGGACTGAAAATAGGCTTTAACAATGATTTCTATATTTTTTTACAAAGTTTGTCTGCATGTTAGTCCGTAAATTTTAAATTGCATCGAACAAAAACGACTTAATTTAATTTCAAGATCTATAATATATTCCTATAACATTTAGTCTTTTTTTTAATATGTAACGGGTACTCACGATATGCGTTTTTTTAATTTCTTTCTGCCGATATTTAGATAATATTAGTTTAAATTCATATCTTTAGCCTTTCTTTTGTCAAAGACAGTTCTACTCTATCAAAAGTCATGGCTAACAATTTTAGGTTGTTGCTTTAAAAAAAACGAGGATGAAATCAAGGGATGTAGCTAGTCAATATATATACAAATACTATATGAAAATTTGAGGGTAGAACGAATTTGATTCTATCAAGGCGGTAATATCACCACGCCTATTTCAGCCGCGAAAATTCTTTCTTCGTGTTTCACTTGAAGGTTAAGGAAGCCGGCTTACAAATAAATTGACCAGTTGAGGCTTAATATATATACATTTAAATTATAACATTTATAATGAATACAACCAAGAAAGGATATATCATATTCCCTTAGGGGTTAAATGTTTGTTTACACGAACGGAGTCACAGGCAACAGCTAACACGAGTATTTTTACACGTCCAATATTATGTAACTTATCTAAATAAACATTTCAAAAGATTTACAGGTATATTTTTATTATAATCTGAAGTTGATCCTATAAGGAGCTTAAGAAATACGAACCGAAATAGAGGTAATGTTATCAGAGGTATTATGTTCTCAAAAAGTATTATTTACAAAGCAATATTATACGCCCACTAACAAATAAAATGGCTACCATTATATAGTTTTGACAAAGACACCCACACGAATTATTATCGCATCAAAACTTAGTAGATAAATAAAAGTCAAAATATCATAATCTTGTGCTTTCTTTGAAAGTAGTAACGACTTCGTCCAGATTCCAGATTTTTGATTCCAAAGTTAAGTACCCTTTTTTTTGAGGGAGAAACCTTCACAAGGCACCTTTTGGGCCCTTCCCCAATGACCGATTGATACTCACCGTGCCTCTCGGTGTATACGACGGCATACGGCCACTCTTGCCTTCGTCCGTTCCGGTGTCACTTGGCTAGATTAAAAAAAAACGCTTTCTACACTCATAGCCCCACAGTAGGATTTTCTCCTGTATCGTGGGTGCCATGGACACACACAAGACTAATACACAAACACCCAGACCCAGAACAAGAATCTAAACTCATCATTCAGACACTTGTCTGGCCGGGAATCGAACCCGGGACCCACTGAGTGTCAGACCGGTACGGTAACCGCACGGCCACGCGGGTCGTCATGATCATCTGAACTTCCACTCTTACCGCCCGTAATACAGAAAGCCCTTTTAAATCGCCTCTTGCGACAAGCAGAGGATATCGTAGCGCTATTCTGATCCCGGAACTACAAGAACAAGAATTATGTACTCAGCCAACCTCAGGCAACTGATTTTATGTGGAATTGATTACAGATGTTCATGAGCGGCAGTGACTAATTACTATCAGGTAGACTTCAGGCTCTCTCTAATCAACCCATTATTGTCCCACTGCTGAGCACGGTTCTCTCAGAATGACAGAGTTTAGGCCACAGTCCACCGCGCTGGCCAAGTGCGAATTGGTGGACTTCACACACCTCCGAGAACTTTTTTTTAAAGAACTCTCGGTGTGTAGGTTTCCTCAATGCTTAGGCTCTAGACTACTTCAGCTTTATATAAAAAGATCAATAAATCAATTTGTTTCAATATTAATAGAGATAGTTTACCACAATCCTAAGCTACAGGTTCAATGACACAGAATTGTGTCTCGTACTATGTATCTTTGAAATAGCCAATATGTTTGTAGACGCAGACGTAACTACAAATTAGATTCTAGACTCTTGGCCGATGCAATTTTTTACGGTATCTGTCCATATGGACATTGCCATATGGCCCATAACGACACGAGAAACTCGTCGTATTTTGGAAAAATACGAATGTATTTAATATAGAATTAGGTATAACTTATACGCAAAACAATCTATAATACTGATATGATAATGGTTGATTGTGTATATATTTTCTAAAACTTAATATTGAATTAATATATGTCGGCGTGACACCGCGTATTTATGAAAAACACGTTGTCGATAATAATTATTTTAGTTAGTTTAAAGATCGAAAATTGTTTGTTAATTGAATTGGCAACATTTAATGATTTTTAGAATTGTAATTTAGTTTACCCTCCATAAATTTATTATTGTCACACCACCAAACATTGTTATAAAAAGGCGAGCGAACGCCGGTAGAAAGGATTATTCTTGTTTAGCCGTCGAAGCGATCACACCTCCTCAATTGTGAATAAATCGAAGAAGTTTACTGCTGTGTTTTACTTGAAATCTTCAAGAACGAATAATAATGAAGACTCCTCGACCTTCCTGACGTCACGCATCACTCATTTCTCTTCGATATATATTTTTTTAGCTCGAGATGCAACAATATTGGTTTTCGACGTCAAAATATTGCCTAGGTTTTAAAAATATGTTAGATTTTCTTTATCTGATAGGAGTAACAGTCCACCTGATGGTAAGTGTTCACTGCCGCCCATGAACATCTGTAAGCAACTTCATATAGAACATGGATTCTATCTGAAGTCAGTCACAGATGCATTGCTACTCCCGAAGACTAGGATGGTCGCCTCATATAAAAAAATATGCCAGCAACCACACCCTTCTATCGAAACGCAAGAAATGCTTCACGCCTTTAACTATAAGAAATAGTAAAAATATTATTACAAGCTAGAAACTTAAACACAAAATCTATTTCCAATCCTTAAAACGTATTTAAACCTAGTTGTGTCACTGAAAACAATGTGAAAAAGCCCACATGTCGCGATAAAAAATGGAACATGTACAATGTACACCCTTCGGAGTGAGTCACGCTAGCTGTTACTGAGAAACACTAATAGGGTGGTTCAATCCATCAATTTCTATAAAGGTAGAATGGAAACGAAGAGGCTTGGTTTCAATGGCGTTTGGGTGAAGCCTTTATTCAGTTTAAAGGTTTGGTAGAAATGTTTACGTTTTTATGAGATTGGTGTAAAGTTGCATGCAGTTCTCCAGGTGCTATATTTACTGCCGAGCATCATCTATAACAAACCAGAACCAGTGTAGTTTGCCCGGGGAAGTACCACCACCATACCTATTTCTAGTGTGAAGCAGTTCTTGGGTTTCGATGGAAGTATGTGGTTGCCGGCACACTTTTATATGATGTCATCATAGTCCTCGGAAGTAGCAACGCATCTATGATTGACTTCAGATAGAAACTCATGTTCTATATGAAGTTGCTTATTTTATATGAGGAGACCATTTTAGTCCTCGGGAGGAGCAACGCATCTGTGATTTACTTTAGATAGAACTTCATGTTCGTTTGCTACTTCAATCTTATAAAAAAAATATATATTTCATATGTATTCGGGAACCTATTAGGAACTTCTAATAGGATAGGATATATGGTAATATAGCATGATAGGATATCAGGATTCCTTCACATGAATTCAATTATAGTGATGTACAGTAATACCTCGACTTACGGTACCTTGACTTACGCGAACTCGGAGTTACGCGGTTTTCAAATCTCCTCAACTTGTCTTTTATCGAGTGCCTGCGTCACACAATCTCTATATTATGGATAACATAGCCTTACCATCCTGCACTTTTAAATAAGAGTGGAGCATAGTTAGACTATGTAATATGTAGAACAGCTACATTTTATTTTGTGTTACGTATTTCTCGACTACTACCCCGACTTACGCGAATTCGACTTACGAGGTTATAAGTCAGTCCCACCTATCGCGTAAGTTCGGGGTGTTACCGTAACAGATATCTATGATCAACGTATCATAAAATGGACCTTTCATATATATGTCAACTAGCATCTCCACCCATCCATTAAAACGCAAGTACTCCACTCACCCTCTATACTTAGGATTTTTTGTATCGTGGCTGCCGTCGACACTTTAACAAATACACAAACACTCAGACCCGGAGCCGAAGTCTAAATTCATCATCATCATCATCATCATCATCATCATCATCATCATCATCATCATTCGGGGATCGAAAATGGACAGGGGTTCCGGAGTAAATTGGTTGCCTCATATAAAAGTGCGTCAGCAACCACACCCTTCCAACGGAACGCAAGAACTGCTTTACACTAGAAATAAGTAGCAGCTATAGGCAAACACTCCAACCCTACTTCATAGCCCTACGAGTTCAGCAATTTATCCCAGTATATACAGTAATAGCACATCTCTCCATTCGCAATAAAACCGACATTCGCTTAAGCGCTCATAAAACATTATTACAGAACGCAACGGACAGTGCACATGCCCTGTTATAAAAAATATTGTCCTGTGAAGAGTCTGTCAAAGCGGAATTACTCTGGTCATAGATTACAATCGACTGGAGGAGCTTTTTTGAAGTGAAACTTCTTTAAAATGTGATTTGAAACTCACTTGCATTTTGACACTTGAGCATGTGTACTTCACAGTGCACATACTCTATTATAAAAATATTGTCCTGTGAAGAGTCTTTTAAAACTTTCTGTTAATTTAAAACACATATTTTTTAATATATGCGTGATGTGATTACTTATAAGTGTAAGAACAATTAGAATGTATTCAATTAATTCCTATTTCATATGTGATTGTAAACATTGTTTCTTATATTGGTGATCCAAATAATAAATAAATAAAACAACATTGCCCTAGATAGGATTAAGCTCCACTGGATAAGCTTTTTTGAAGTGAAACTACTTTGAAACGTTTGACAGTGCACATGTCCTGTTATAAAAAAAATATTGTCCTGTGAAGAGTTCGTTAAAGCGGTATTAATTTGGTCACGGATCAATATCGACTGGAAAAGCTTTTTTGAAGTGAAACGTCCTTGAAATGTAATTGTAAATTCACCTTTTGACAGTGAACGTGCCCTATCATAAAATATTGTCCTGTGAAGAGAAGAGAGTGTTAGAGAAATGCTTTTTTGAAGTCAAACTTCTTTGAACTCGATGTAAAGAAAATACATTACAGTTGTCAGCGTTATAACTAGATGGCGCTGTACCTCGCTAGTACCTCGCTCTGAACCTCGCTAACGATTTTACTTTATAGCTTGACAACAGTCAAGTTATGTATATTTTTTGGTATATAGTCGGTGTTTATAAAATTGAACTAGCAAACGAGAATGCAGTATACCTGTATCGTATGTGAAATTTCCTTTAAGCAGTTTGATATTTACTAGGGGTTCTATCTAAAGTTAACCACAGATGTGTTGCTTTTTCCGAGGACTAAGATGGCTACTTTAAACGAAAGTTAGTCGTAAGTAATTTTAAATTGCTATTATAAGGCGAAAATAGTTATACAGTTTAGTTCCTTATTCGAAGGTACAAATAAATTCAGAACTGAAGATACATTATTATAAGAACCTCAATGCAAATACGTAGATCATATCAAGTGGACGGTAATATTTATGTATATAAAAAAATATTGTCCTTCGAAGAGTCTGTTAAAAGGGTATTACTATTCCGGTCACGGAATAGGACGTACTAGAAGCGCCTTTGTTCCGTTCTGTCCACTTATCATTATTTATATTGTCCAAGTTACAGAATTTCCCGTAAGGAAAACGCTGAACCGCCCCGTTTTAGATTGACGGCTACGTATTTGATATTCAAGTTACGGGTGCCTTTTATTGTTGTTTTTCATCGGAAACTGTATTTTGAAATTGACAGCCTTGTTTAATATTCTATGCGCGCTGTAAATTTTTACGTTTGAACAAACTCGTTCGAGTTATGAGAGTTTTTTTGTATTGTAACTGTATGGCGCCCTTGGCCCTTGTCTTAATTGATGTATTCAAAAACCTACCCATTATTGGCCCACTGCTGGGCACGGGTTTTCTCTCAGAATGAGAGAGTTTAGGCCGTAGTCCACCGCTCTGGCCAAGTGCGAATTGGTAGACAATTGATGTATTACTAAACATTAATAGGTAACACAAAATTGACGACGTGACCTAAGAAGGTGAAATACGAACCTGGCCAATTTTATTTAAATTATTTTTGCTTTCTAGCGATTCTGATTCTGTCTGTTTTTTTTTTTTTGTTTTTTCTTTTTTTTTTGGTTCAATGTTTTTGCTCTGCAATGTTTCTTACTCTGTAATGTATTAAGGTCAGACTTCGTGAATTTATCGTACTAACGATACAGTAGATAAAATTATTATTAAGAAACTCAGCAATTTTTTTTTTTATATTTGTACCTAACGATAAGGCAGACGGGCCACCTGATGAAAAGTGGTTACCGTCTCCTATGGACATTTGCAACACCAGAGGAGTCGCCAATGCATCGCCGGCCTTGAAGGAGAACTCTTTTTGCACCTTTCTTGAAGAGCCCCATGTCATAGCGCTCTGGGAATACCTCAGGAGGAAGCTCATTCCACAGCTTGCACGTGCGTGGTAGGAAAGACCGTGCAAACCGAACCGTGGATGACCGCCACGGGTCCAGTTGATGCGGATGGAACTTCATCCTTCGGCGAGTGGTGCGATGAAGGAAGGGTGACGTAGGCACCAGGTCAAAAAGCTCTTCGGAACACTCACCATTGTAAAGCCGGTAGAACACGCAAAGGGAACCCGCAAAATGATAATGAATTTGCGTTTAGCGTTCCGTATCAACGTTTTTAAAACACATTTTTGAATATAAGCGTTATATACGCCACTGAAAAACATAGGTGCGTGAGTTCAGCTGGACCTACTTTCGCAAAAGGAAACCAACGAGTTTTTCTACTGTCACCCATCCATCAGCCTTTGAAAGTCCACTGCTGGATATAGGCCTTCCCTAATCTGCGCCACTTCGACCGGTCCTGAGCCATCTGAATCCAGCGGTTACCCGCCGCTACATATGTTATTTATCTACATATGTTTTATTATTTTATGTTTTCTACTGTACTACTTATCAAAAACGTTGATTTTTAATAATATCATATTTGATACGAACAAATTATTTTGTGCAACATTATAAACAGATTTAATTAAAAACAACCTAAAATTATACCGTAAACAAAATTTTGACAAAAATGGCTTTTTCTCAAAACTGTTGTTGTGTGGGTTGATTCTGTTTTGCATAAGTAGGTTAAACTGTCAAAGCTTAGTGCTTGTTATGTATCGTTTTCATACGAATATAGATAGGTATAATTATATAATAGTCGAAATAATTCGAAAAGTCGTACATCAAAAACGTAGTGACTATTCATTATACATCTTGACCTTTGACATAAAGGAGCTTATAGAGCATCTTAGATTTCCAAATGAAAATATCATCAAATTAGGTTAAACAGCTTAAACTTCTAACTCATTAAAATACAGTACGACAATTTGCTGCAGAAAATCGAAACCACGCTTATTGGAAATTCCTCGATTTAAAAACATTTTTCTGATCACTACAACTACACGTACACTCACACTCATTTACACACACACACACAAATATACGTGCATGTGCAAGGGTGAATTTATAGGATACTGCAGTTTAAAAATTTTATAAAGCGAGCTAGGGAGCACTCTTATTTAGTCCCGTCCATCAGCACAGGGAAAGGCAGTGGCTGAAAAACAGCGCTGCGTAGGACGATAGGCCACCTCCTGTTGCTCATGTACTTATTATTATATAAGATATTTCTATTTTGTAATTTTAAGTGTGGTATGTGGCAATAAATTGTTTCTTTTTTTAATAGACAAATTGATAAAATAAATAATTTGACAAATACAATATATAAATTATATATTAAAAAGCCAAGTAATTTATTTCTTGATACTTTATATGCAATTTTAAGAAAATGCTGTTTTATTTTATAATAAAAACACCAATTCGAAGTCGCAGACAACCCGTTCGATTTTGCAACAAAGTCTCAAAATACAAATTCCCGAAGGCTTACTGGGATTTCGGTGAATACTTAAACAGATACAATTTTTAGTGTTTCTGCAGTACATTTTTTATGGGCACACGAAAGCTTTTAGTTCAAAAGCTTCGCAAATATTTGTTCATTGGCCGACCGTTACAAGTATTTTTCTACGAGTTTTTTTCGCACCAACCGTTTCCAGTACCAACATAAACATTGTCATCTTTGTTATGACGTAAAAACAGGGTTTGTTATGTATTTTTTCGTTGCTCATAAAATAAGAACCCTTTTACGGGGAACCCAATTACATTTTACGATCAGATGGCCGCACGATATTACTTTGATATTGAGATGGTTGCCATTACAGCGTGCTTTGAAAGGGAATGTCAATAATTTTTCACTGCTTCCCGTTGCGGATTGAAAAACTGACCTTTGTACGTTTCCCGCTCGGTATTAGCTTTTTAATTACTTTTGTCACCCGTTTTTGTTGGAATTTTTTGTGGGTTTTTTGTCTACCTTTCACCAACTCTTTTACTGGTGAGCACGTATCACAGTATGGAATATATGTATGACGACCCGCGTGGCGAAGCGGTTACCATACAGGTCTGACGCGCAATAGGTCCCGGGTTTCGATTCCCGGCCAGACAGGGATCTGAATGATGAGTTTAGATTCATGTTCTAGGTCTGGGTGTTTGTGTATTCGTCTTGTGTGTGTCCATGACACCCACGACACAGGAGAATATACTAGTGTGGGGTTATTAATGTAGAAAGTGTGAAAGCGTGTAGTACACAGCAAATACATATATGAACATATATTTAGTGATCTTTATAATTATCCAGAACATGAAATGTAAAAGAGTTTTTGATTTTGTAAGTAAATCATTTTCTTTTTACGGTGTTGTTCATCACTTTCTCTATAGAGCCTGAGTACAGGCAGATGAACGGACAGACGGAGTCGTCAACCCATTATTGTCCCACTGCTGGGCACGGGTCTTCTCTTGGCATGAGAGAGTTTTAGGTCATAGCCCACCGCGCTGGCCAATTGCGAATTGGTGGTCTTTACACACCTCCAAGAACTTATTTTTTAAAGAACTTTTGGGTGTGTAGGTTTTCTGACGATGTTTTCCTTCGCCGGAAAGCAGTGATAATTAATTTCTAATACACACATAAATCAGTGGTGCATGCCTGGGTTTGAACCTCGGACCTCCGGATAGAGAGGGTAAGTTTCAACCATTAGGCTATCACTGCTCTTAGTGTCTTATAATAGGGTTTTTTACTCTTAGGGTACGGAACCCTCGTCCCTGTAGCTTCGGGGTCAGAATAGGGCTACGGTATCCCCTGCCTGTCGTAAGAGGCGACTAAAAGGGGCTTCCGGGATTGCAGACGGCTAGACTGGGAGCTCGAACCGTTCGGTCAGGCAATCCCGGGAAGGACGGCGGTATGTGTGGTCGCATACCGTTGTAAAGATTAGACGGAGCGGTGGGCCCAGCCGCGCATCTAGGAGGAGCCCGATTGGGCAGCGCGCTCGAGGATTCCGGTTGAAGTCGTTTCGAGATCCCGGAGTCCTCGTTTTCAGCGCCGAGGATGGCCACCGGGGGGGTTTTAGTGCGGTAAAAATCCCACATAACCCTGCGTCGCTCCCATGGCGTCGGGTACCTTTGGAAGGTTTCCCCCTCGAAAACAAAAAAAAAAAAAAGGGTACGGAACCCTAATAACTTCAGTCCTCCGCTCAACTTTGGAAGTTGATTAGGATCTACAAGCCGAAGAGCAATCAATGAGGATGTACCGTAATATCTATCAACACCGTACAAGGAAATTTGAGTGATTGTGGTAATAAATTGAGTATTAAATTCAGATAAAAGATTTTATTGGAGCCGAAAACAGATAAAAGGGAGAGACAACGGTATCTGTAAGACATTTCAGTGCTTTTAGTACATTTTTAAATAAAATTGAAATAACAGACAAGCATGTAGTTACCATGGTAAGTAGTCACTGCAGAACATGTACATCTGTAAGCTACTTCATACATAGAACACAGATTCTGTCTAAAGTCAATCATAGATGTGTTGCTACTTCCAGGGACTAAGATGATCGCTGTATTTGGAAGTGAGCCGGCAAACACTCTTCTTACATTTAAACTAGGTGGTAGAACCAGTGTAGTTCGACCGGGGAAGTACCACCGCCACACCTATTTCTAGCGTGAAGCATTTCTTGCGTTTCGATGGAAGGCTGTGGTTGCCGGTACACTTTAATATGAGGCAACCATCATAGTCCTCGGAAGTAGCAACGCATCATTGACTTCAGATACATCCCATGTTCTGTATGTAGTTGATTACAGATGTCCATGGGCGGCGCCACCATCAGGTGGACTGAATGCTCGTTTGCTACTTCAGTGAGATATAAAAAAGCAGGACTCGTTTTCAAACAAAAAATTAAACTCCTACTAAGTTAAAAGCAAAATGGCTGCATTCCATTACATATTAACACCAATGCCAATTCCAAACTGACTATCATACAAAGTGCATGATCAATTTAGACCAAAAATAGTTGTGTCATTTCGCTTTAACGCTTTCAATAAATTGATGTATCGTTTAAATGTTCCAATAGCGATGGTGATTGTAGCGGAATATTCAATTAAGAGAATCCCCAATTAAATCAGGAATAGTCAATGTTTTAGTGATTGCCATTTTAGCCATTTTGGATTTGACATGTAGGTTTATTTTAGTTAATTATTATGTAGTATGTTATTGCCGCTTATACCTGTAGTTTCGGATGGGAAAGCATTTTTAAGTAATATGCCGCGGACGGATTAGTATGAAACTTTGCACGGTTATAGTGGACGTAGAGAAAGAGTGCAGAATGTTAATATTTTTTTCAAATAATGCTTATAACATACATAAAATCAACTAAAAACACATTATACACACTACCGTGCATTTGTCACAAACACATAAATAGTAAACAATAGTAAGACATTCAATGTCTTACTATGAAAACACATAACGTCAGAAATGTCAGTGTTTTTTGTCAAAACACCCGCTATTGCTTTTAAATGCGGTTTAGCTAATTTAGCTAGTTTTTTTTTAATTACGGTCGAATTTTGACGAATGCGACGGGTGACTAGTCTATATAAGTCTTCATATCCAACCATTTGTACCGAAACCGTGCCCAGATGTGGCATGTAAAAACAATAAATCGACAACCCTACTTAGATAACATTAAACAGTACGCCTTTAAAACATAATATTATCTTTACTATACACTATTACACTAATTCTGAAACAGTAAAACGGAACTAACACTAAACTATCCAACATCAAATGAGAGCACTTCACAACTTCGCCGTTGTTAATCCTAAAAACTAACACTAAAATGCTATTGGACGTCCGCAGCGCGAACTATTCAAGCGCAGTGTAACACCCCATTCATACGGTTCCGACTCTATGGTTTTAATTTTGAGTGTAGTTCTAAAATTACGTATATTTTTTAAATCTACTAAATTATATAATACTATTAATATAAATATGTCACAAGGATATAAATATTTATATTTATATCCTTCTGACATAATAAAAAATTAATAAACTGTGAATAATGACTAAAATTAATAATATTTAAGCATGACTTGTTAAAAAAGTTTGAATTACTATTTTGCTGTAAAATAAATCTGGATATTCAAAACCGTTAACTCGCGAGTTAAATCCTCAGAAGATCTAAAAGGCTTTATTTTAGGCTTTTATTTTAACTAATTTAAGATGTAGATTGAACATCAATAGCTAATAACCCTATAGTAGTAATAATACTATAGTCTATACAATAATGCTTGTATAAAATACGAATAATTGATGAAGAGTGTCCTAACAATTACACTAATTCTAGAAAAGCCAAAACAACAAGCCCCGTTTTAATAACACAAACACTAATTTACAGCTGAATTATTTATCTTCATAAATATGCTACGTCTACAACAGTATAATTGACTTCTAACACTAAAATATGCAACATCTTACAAAAACACTTTACAATTTCATTGTTATAAATCCCAAAAGCTAACCCTAAAACGCTGATAGAATAACCTGCAGTGCGAATCATTAAAAATGCAGTAAATTCGTGCATTAATCTGATTTTATGACATTAATTTTAACTGTAAAGTAATTAGTTCGTTGAATATCGCCCTCAGTCGCATATGAAAGACAGTCTATATGATAAGGGCGCTTATATAAAATACGATAAATCTATCAATTGACGATAAATGTTTCAGCAATTACACGAATTCTACAACCGTAAAACTGTACCCCACATCAAAAAAGCACTTTACAACTTCACCGTTATAAATCTGAAAGACTAACCCTAAAACGCCGATGGATTAACCTGCAGTGCGAATTATAAAAAATGCAGTGAAAAATATCTTATAAATACATTTACCTAAATTTATGACTTTTATTCGAACTGTAATTTTACTTATAGGCTGAACATCCCTAGTTGTAGCAAATTAAAGACAGTTTATACATTAAAATCGCTTTTATAAAATACGATATCTATCAATTGACAATAAATGTTTTAGCAATTACACTAATTCTACAACTATAAAACACTCCACATCAAATGAAAGCATTTACAACTTCGCCATTATAAATCCAAAAGACTAACCCTAAAACGCCGATGGATTAACCTGCAGTGCGAACTATTAAAAATGCAGTGAAAAACACCCTTTCATATATTATTCGCACTTTATGGCTTGCCCGTAGTCCACCCTTATTTATGGGTATTTTATTTTCGCATGTAGTAATGAATTTTGTTTATTGTTCGCCTCGTCTGTTTTTTTATTGACGTGATGTATACGCTGTAATAGAAAATGGATGTAAAAAGTGCTAAGAGACGGCAAAATGCCATTTTGGGGCGTTAGGTCGTTTTATTGCTGACTTTGCAGGTTTTTGAGTGTTATTCGAAATCAACTGAAACGTTCATTTTTAAATCGCAATTGGAATATGCTTTATAGAAATAACTGAGCGTTTTCTGTGTAATACAGAGCGGATTGTTCATTACCATGTAGAAAAAAGAAAATTGTAATTATATTAAAAAAAATATATATAAATAAGAAAAAAGACAAACCCACTGACTTTCTTGCCGGATCTTCTCAGTTGAGGTCGTATTCCGATCCGGTGGTAGTGTAAGAAAAAAATGTAAGTGACAATTTATAAACTCCCCCGTAGGCCTATACAAAATAAAGACATTTCATTTAATTTCATATAAATGTAAATGCTAATGCCATGTATTATATCGATGATCCGCCATCCAAAGAAGAGAAAAAATAAAGACCTGGTAATTTGCCAACAGTATTTTACCACTTAAAATTTGAAAAGACATGAAAATTAATAATCTATTACTCCGTTTTCTTTATCCTTTTTAAAAGCGTTTATCTCATTTATATTTATGATTTTCTCTGTATATCTTGGAATTGTGTCTGTCCACGAACAACAACATTTACAAGGCTAGAAAGTATTAACGTGTTTAATTATTTATCTATTTACTTTTCAAATCGAAATCTAAATAGTAGTTACAGACGTAGCAAAAGTACAGTTATTAAAATATTCGTGAAAAAGGCAAGTAAATAGGATACAGGAAAATAAGTGGACTAGAATCTATATCGATGATAGATACCTCAAGATGGCTATTGCCAAAAACGAAGGTCCAAAGTTAAAAATGCTGCGCAAATCAGGTCAAGTTTTGACATTAATGGTATGCTCTGGGCTACTGATACATATGTTAAATAAAAAAAAGTTTTAACTAAAAAATCTTTAAATTCTTCGCCTATTGACCTCTAAGTCTCGTAAAATTGGACCAACGTTGCATAATCCCAAGATGAATGCAACCTCAGAAATGGAACTTAAGCAAACACGTGGCTCTTTCAAAGAGGCTTTGTTTGATCTTAAATAAACCCAGAAATTGCCTTCTAAAATAGCTTTTACATAACTTTTTGAGATAAAAATAAATAAGATGCTCTATTCGTATACTATAAACACTTTTTTAATTGTTGTTGTACGCAAAATAATAGTGAAGAAAAGAACTTATGCTTTTTCTGTAAAGTAAAAGTCACTAATGTTGGTATCATGCAATACAAGATTTTCTTTAATTTAGAATATCGATATTCAGCACTATTACTGTCGCGAATTACAGTCTTATTTAGAGTCAAACCCTATATCCTATTAATCCCAATAGGCCTATATCTTCACGTGGAAGACTCGTCAAAATCTTTTCAGCTTTTCAGCAGGTAGTAGAACCAGTGTTGTTCGACCGGGGAAGTATCACCGCCACACCTATTTCTAGCGTAAAACAGTTCTTGCTTTTCGATTAAAAGGTGTGGTTGCCGGCACACTTCTATATGAGGCGACCATCTTAGTCCTCAGGAGTAGCAACGCATCTGTGATTGACTTAAGATAGAAACCATATTCTATATAAAGTTGTTTACAGATGTCCATGGGCGGCAGTGACCACTTACCATCAAGTGGATTGCATCGTTTGCTACTTCAATTAGATAAAAAAAGAAACAAAATGTAGAATAATTATACTCAAACAAACATATTATACTAACATAATTATGTTTGTGTAAAGTTAATATTGTAGAAAACAAAAACTATGGTATTTTATTATATTCATTTGTCAACAGGTAAAATACGCGCCGAAAATCAAAATTCGCTACAAAACAGGAAACAAACTCGTTCCAGAAGGCAAAGACGTTGTTATAAGTAAGTGATATTGAATATTACTCGGAATCTGGCTCAAAGGATCATGTTCGTGACACATTTTCTATTGCCAATTAACTTATTTTACGATTGGAGCTAATTTAAATTATTTTGAATAAAATTTTCATATGTTTGGTGTAAATAATGATTTTTGATATATAAGTAAAGTTATTTTAAATGATTACCAAAAGTTAGATGCAAATGACAATATTCAAAAGTTTGACATACATGTATATATTTAAAGTTGATGTTGATAAATAAAGTTGATGTGAAAAGAGAGACGCTTATCCTATGCATTCCAACTTGCATAAGATTCAGGGGTGGCATAACTATCTATAGTCAACCTCAGGGCAATTTATTATTTGCCAGGACTGATTACAGATGACTATGAGTAGCAGTAGTCTTTTACCATAGAGTATACTGCACGCTTATCTGCTACATCTAAAAAAATCTCTATTAAAAAAATCTTATAATACTTAACGGGTACTCACGATATGCGGTTTATGAATTCTTATAGAATTCTTTTTGCCGATATTTCGACCCAGTTGCATGGATCGTGGTCACGGCCAAACTGGGTCGAAATATCGGCAAAAAGAATTCTATAAGAATTCATAAACCGCATATCGTGAGTACCCGTTAAGTATTATAATGTATCAATTCCGCGATAATACTAGTCTAAAATTATATAAAAAAATCTTCATAAAATAATCGATATTCATGTTCGAAATGTTTCATTAATATTCGGTTTTATGATTGGTATCACAGGACAATGAAAAAACATACAGTGAAAGTAACTCAAATGTAAATTAAACAATAAAACCTTTAGTATATTTTAACTCTCAATTCATAGTTAATTCGAAGAATAATAACTAACTCGAACCGTTTTTGCAGGTTGTACCGCTGACGCCAATCCGACGAATTTGACTTTCAAATGGATTATGAATAACGATAGTATTGTTGGAAACAGTTCGGAATTGGTAAGTGATGAAGTATTTTGCATGAATGGTATAAACGGGGTTATGGTTTAAAGTTAGGACTTCGTGGTATACTGAGGTGTCATCAACGCCATATAAATGGTTTCATGGTTGCATTAGATTTAGAAAGAAATCAGCAAAGCACTTTTGTGTTTAAATTTAAATCTATACTAATATATAAAGCTGAAGAGTTTGTTTGTTTGTTTGTTTGAACGCGCTAATCTCAGGAACGATTTAAAAATTTAAAAATCGATTTAAAAATTATTTTTTTATTGAATAGACCATTTATTGAGGAAGGCTTTAGGCTATATAACATCACGCTGCAACTATTAGGAGCGAAGAAATATTGGAAAATGTGAAAAAAAACGAGGAAAATTATTCATCCTTGAGGGCTTGCGTTGCGTGCCACGCGGACGAAGTCGCGGGCACAGCTAGTGCTATGATAAGACTGAAAGATTTAGTGGTATCGCGTTTAATTCTGTGTTTAATGAGATGACTGAAGTTTACGACAGAATTCATTTTTCTTGTAGTGTAAGTGTACTTTATCATATTTTTCGACTTATTCCTTGACCGTGTATATAAAACTTCGCTTTGTTCCTTTATCAGGCGGACATTTAAATGAATTGGGATTTCTTTCCGAAATCTTCATATTTGTGTCTTTATTTTTGTACCTCGTCTTTCCTATAAATCTATACAATCTACGATAGAGATATCGTGATGCTGTAATACGGGAAATGTATGGAGATGGTGAAATTTTATTCTAACCTTGTAGATACACTTGTCTTATAGAAGGGTTGTAGTGCTGTTGAGTTACATTTTAGCTTACGTGTTCACATCTTGCATTAATAGCTGAAGAACACGCTCAATTTTTGCCACGGTTTCATAAAAAGTTTATACCGAAAGAACAGAGGGTTTTGTTTAAGTATACAATTTGATTTACTTGGGTTCCCTCTTCGTTAAATCTGTGGAACTAAATTGTATTTAGTCTGTATTGATTCTATTAGGTTAAGGAGACTACCGCTATTGACTACTAATAGGAACTAAACCAAATTTACATTCAACGAACTTCTTCTTAAATTGGATCATAATGAAATATTTATTCAGGCTACTTTGTTATTATAATTGTCTTTTTATTAAATTTAGGATTTGCCAACGTTGTTATTTTCTATTTCTTTTTTAAAATATGATAAACAAAAACTTTAGCATCATTCACTTCTTTATCATAAAATATTTTAGATTCCTGATGTATTTTTCTTCAATATATTATCCAAAATATTGTTTTTATTAATGTCTGAAGATTTCGAGTAGTATTGGTTGACGTTTCAGGAAATTATATCGACCATAAAATGTACTTTCATGGTCTACGAGTTTGGTCTCAAAGAAAGAGTTTTGAGTTTAATTACCAGCCAGTAAAGTATCCGAGCAATCTAAGTTATTATATAATGTTCTGGGTTTTGGTGTTAGCGTTATTGTCTTCTAGTACCCAAATAACCTATCGGGATTCCTAGGGCGTTGATTTGAGCATAGAAAAAGTCAATTTATTGGTAGATGACAATGAGATCAAGAATTGGCGATTTTATCCTTGACCTACTGACTGATTTTAAGTTACTAGTATTACTTTTTTTTTGTACAATTTCAATATTTATTTAAATTTTGATTATAAGTCACTTAATTATTGGTCTTTATATGATGAGTGTAGCGTAGATAATAAAACACACAATTGAAATAAATTCCTTTCCACTATCGTTATTTTATAACAATATTCGTAATATATTATATTTTTAAGTAGTTTCATTAATTATTTTAGATTTAAAGCCTAAGCGTGCTTAGTTAATCCGAGTAAGCTGGATTCGCAGCTGTCAAATTGTCTACATCGCAAAATCTTATTCGATTTGATAATACCTGGATTTTGGAGAAACGTTCGTTAAAATGAACCTAATATTTCGTGAGCGCTTACAGTCAGCGTAAAGCAAATAGAACCTCATCTCGTTCACAGAAAGACTCATAGCTATACAAAGCTGAAACATAACACATTTCAAAAATTTATCAGGAGAATAAAATTGTAGCATCTTTATATATGAATCTAAAATTCATAGTCCTTTTTGTTTTAGAAAATTCCAAATGTGACAAGAAAATATAATGGCGTTCCCATAAAATGTGTGGTCTTCAATGACGTTGGACGGAGCGAGGAGTCAGAGACACTGCAGATCAGTTGTAAGTAAATAATTTTGGTAGAAATATAGTATAAGAAACTAATAATTAAACGTTGAATAATTGCCACTGAACTTGTAGTTTATTATGAAACAATAGTTATGAAACAAATTAATAATAATAATCCCAAGCATCGGACACTTATTAAATTAGCAGCTAGAGAAGCACAATGACGTGTATGGACATCTCTAAGCAACTTCACATAGAACAAAACCTGACATTAAACACAAATGTGTTGCCACTCCCGGGGATAAAGATGGTTGCCTAATATAAAATACAAACGGCAACCACACACTTCCATCGAAACGCAACGCTTCACGCTAAAAACAGGAGAGACGGCTTTACCTCTCCGATCGAATCATATACTTTATTTCACCTCAAAAATAAATAAGATTATAAGGAAACTACATAAATAGGTACATAAAGTAATAATGAGTATTTTTCTAGATCCACCTTCATTCAGAAATCGTCCTATCGATGTTGAAGCTGAAGTAGGCAAGATTGTAACATTAAGTTGTGACGTTGATGGCTCTCCCGCACCTGAAATACAATGGATCCATTACGAAGAGGATACTAATATTGTAAGTACTGTATTATAAGTAAACATTGATTCAGTAAACGTTATTGACTTAGCAGCTCTTGTTATGGTTCTCGCCTACAAACGAGCAATTTTAATAAGCGAGAGATAAAAATATAAGTGTGGCTTTATGAAATCTCGATGCAATTGTTTTTTTTCCAGTTGAAAACTTTATACTGAAATAAAGTCCAAAATTCGTTTTCTTTATGCTATTTAAATTATGCATTATATTTAAATTCCGTGTAAATAACAAAAAATAACAAGAAAGAAGTGTAGATTTGAAAAAAGAAACAGTAAAATTTAAGTAAAATGTGTCGGTCAGAGAGTTTCTGATAATATACGATCACAAATTACAAACATTATGCTGATATGTTTATAAACAGACATTTCTTACGTTCAAAGATTTCACACGACTTGTAAATAAGTCAAGACATTAATAAAATTTGTTATCCTAATCGCTATAAGTGTCAGATACTGAACAAAACTGATACTAAACACGAGTTTACTTATCAAATGCTTATCTAAAGTCACGTTTAGAAATACAATGTTGATACGCGCAAGTGATTTAGAATTTCCTGTAGTCTTAGTTATACCAAATATATTTATATTTTATCTCGTAAGTTATTGTGAGACAATGTATATATTATTACTGTACCGTATTATATTACTATCTGCTTTGCAGACAATCAAATTGTGTTTTTATTACAGCGTACTTGCTCTTGTCAGATGGTAAAGTATTCGTTAAAACTAACGCGGTTAAAGCAGGAAGCGGTGTTATGTGGCGTGGTATATTTATTCTATCAGTGTTTGTGTAAATAAATGGGTGTTAAACGTTTATCCATTTCAAAAAATATAAATCTTCTAAAACAAAAAAACATTTTTAGAATTAATTTATAATATATTTTTTTTTTTAATTTAGTAGATTCTATTTGGTCTATTTATTTTAATACTTTTTTTTATAAACGCAACATTGTTATAAGTTCATCTATTTTTAAAATTCCAAAGTTTTCTAAAAATTTCATATTTTTTAGATTTTATATATATTTAGAATTCATCTGGATTTCGTACATTGTGTTCCAGTGTTCCAACTACTTTTCGTTTAAATAATTACACATAGTCGTATACGAGTCTATTAAAATATTCTTCTTAACGAATTTTAATTTAGGAAAGTCGCTACCGCGTAATCTACGCTCCATTTCGACCCGATCTTTACCAACATAAGTTTCTGTGTAGAACAATGTCGTTTTAAAACCTCTGTTATAATATGTTTTGTCTTCGCGTGGGCGCTAAGTAATGTCATTCCGTCCTTATCAAGTTTAAGGCGTTAGAGGGAGACATGGGTACTTTGTTACCGATATAATGTATCCTTATCTACCTTACCGGGAGATAGGTACAGTCAGCAGCTTATAGTTAGTGGCGTTCAAAGTGTCCATATTGTTAGATACAATCAAAGTGTTCAATAATATCGGCACAACCTACGTGTTCTAATTGTTGACAACACATTAAACTACCAAATGTCAGGACGTTCATAAACTCATAATGTTAATACCACCCAAATTGTCACAAATATTCCGGCGTCAGTGGTAACCTAGCAATGAGACTGTTTGTAAATATAGGTACATTTTAAAATATTAAACTTTATGTTGCGAATATATTGTAAGGATCATTTACTGTGCGAGCAATTATAATATTGACATATGTTTATCTCATTTAAGGTTTTAAAATTTAATGAAGATACTTTTCATCAGTTTAAAAATGAGAAAACCGTAGAGGTAACCGTAGAGAAAAACTATTATATTTTAGCTAAAATATATTGTTTGTAAAAAATATACATCGGTCTTTAATTTAATAAGTAACGATCGAATAACTTTAAGCTCGTATGTGAAAACGAATTTCTGAGGAACTTCTTTTTTGTACGTCAAATAATTGTGAACAATGTTGTTGTGGTGAAACAGCATCAGATAGTGTCACTGGCAAAAGTTGATTTCCGGAGAGAACAGGAAGAAGACTCAATCGATTGAACTTGTTCTTTTTCAAGTGTGTTATGAACCCACTTAGGCCTTCTTTTTCTTGACGAGGGTAGGTTTGTAGAACTTGACGTGGTAAGTATTTCAGGTGCAATATATGTGTATGTTTCCATATACAGAACATTAACAACACTTGACGCAATTGAGCACGGATGAGATACTAACTCTGTCGATGGAATTATTAGAATGCAATATAATGGTGTATGCCATTATGCCCCGTGACATTTACGCATTTTGCCCCAATTACTATGTTAAAAGAAAATATGAAATAACGGTAAGACTAAAGCAGTGTTAAAATTGCCCATCAACTTCAAGGAAAACGTAAAATAAAGGAGAACATAATCATCAATTCAATACTATTTCTTGCTTGTTTCTGTAGTTATTAAGGATAAAAAAATATTACATCAATTATGCATTTAAACTAAATTTGATTGTAAATCAACTGTCATGGTCCATTGAGTATTGTTTGAAAGCAGGTTCTGATGGGCTGCAGCAACATCTCGCAAAAGCGTTTCGTTTCCGGTATGTGTGCATGACCCGTCTTACTCGTCCGTCCTCTCGTCTTGTCTTATCATGCCTCTTGTTCCCCTAGACCGATTCTATGACTTTGACAGTCAATGACGTCATTGCAAGATATGAAAAGGATAGTTGTTAATATAAAAAAGAGAGAAGAGAAGAGTCATTGTTAGCATGTCCTATACCGTAAGTGATCAGGAACCTTATATCCGCAACATAAGGTATAATATTATAAAATGTACCTATATTTACGAACAGTCTCGTTGCTAGGTTACCGCTGGTGTCGTAACAGATGCTGAAATTGTGACAATTTGAGTGGTTCATTATGAATTTATGAATGTTCTGTCATTTGGAAGTTTAAGATGTTGCGAACAATTAGAACACGTAGGTTGTGCCGATATTATTGAACACTTTGATTGTATCTAACAATATGGACACTTTGAACGCCACTAACTATATGCTGCTGACTGTACTTAAATAAAGGGCAAATTAAACGGTAAATGTCAGTGATAAGCTATTATCTTTTGTCATTGTGAAACACATTGTACTTTTATGGGGTGGCTTCATGTTATGATAATGGACTTGGTATGGTTAATGTTGTACAGAGTTAATATGGCTTGTTTATGAATATACTAGGTTAGTGCGGCATTGTTGCTTCGGTCACGTCTACAGTAATGAGTATCTTAGTCTAGGTCAGGAACTACTTGTGTCAGATTTTAGCGAAACAAACACACACTCACAAACACGTATAAATACAATAAGATACTCGCTCATCGGAAGATCATCATCGACTTTTATTTTTTATCTACCGACATTATGTCTGTTCTTACAGAAGTTTTAGGTCTTAGTCAAATGCGCTGACAAAAGTGTTAAGTTTCAAAATTGTTTTTTAGAGAATTCTCAAGGATGATTGATACTTTGCAACGTTACATTTTACAATTTAAGCAATGGACTAAATGGCAAGTGTCAAGTGAGGTAAGTGGCCACTGTTATCCATGGACATCTGTACTAATCCCCAAATAAGATTTAAAACGCTTTCTACACTCATAGCCCCAAAGTAGGAATTTCTCCTGTGTCGAGGGTGCCATGCACATACACAAACACCCAGACCCAGAACAAGAATCTAAACTCATCATTCAGATACCTGCCTGGCCGGGAATCGAACCCGGAACCCACTGCGCGTCGGCCCAGTATGGTAACCGCTCGGCCACGCGGGTCGTCCCGTGTTAAATTACTACCTGAAGCCGGTTAAAGGACTAAGTTGGAACGCCTCGAATTAGTATGTTTCCCCTATCACACAAAGAACATCTTTTCATAACACTAATACTACAAACACAAACAGATATTGTATTTATTTAATATTTGACTATAATATACGTATATTTCGAAAACATTATAATATATAACCCAAATTTACAATTTATTTACTAAAATTTACAATTATAAATAGAATAAATGAGCCAAATCGCAGCCCCTTGGAAATGTACCCAAGACACTAGCGGCATTACCTCGCTGTATTGCTAAACTTATTTGTTGGCCGAGGTAAGCACCAGCTCTCGGGTCACCGGAGGCGTCAATCAGGCGTGAAGACAATTCTTTTTAAAATTGTTCTTTGTAACACTAATTATGTGTTTTTCCAACAGAAAGTCGGTAAAACAGCGAATCTCACGTTAACGGTGGACACACACACAGCGGGTCGATATCTCTGCAAGGCTACTATCGAAGGCTACCCTGAAATACAGGCTGAAGCGTCTATATTTATAAAAGGTAAGAATCGAAGGTTGTATAACTTTTTATGGATTAATTGCGAGCGGATGTAATATTTGTGCCTTATAGGAGATATTAAGAGCTGAATTATTCTGTTATAAATCCGAAATAAAAAACTTCGAAATATATTGTAAAATAAAAACAAAGAATGAAGTCCTCCACTTTTAGATTTTTTTATTTGATTCTCTATTGGGAAGAAAGTAACCCTGTCTGGACCCCTTAAATCCTCTCTTATACAGGTTTATGTGTAAGAGAGGGAGTATGAGTCGAACTTAGTTCTCTAACGTTGCAACGTATCTGTAAGAGGCAGGAATTCAATACTATTTCACGTCGAAAGGTGTTTATGATGATTTGCTACTATATCTATATAGCTTTTGAACCAGGACACAAATTCTTAACACTGATATTATTAAAAAAAACATGCGTGCGTACAAAGTACACATGTCAGAAGTGAAACTTCTTTGGCGAACTCATTTATAAATCTTGTTTATATTTATACAAATCTAAAACTTTAAATTTCCAAGATTAAGAGGAAGGGAAAAAGGCGTGATACGACGTTCACTCTGTCTCACTTTTTCTCTCAATCTTTCTCACTCGCTTGCTCCCTACTCTCACTCCACGGCTAGTTGCTCATGCTACGTTCGCCCTGTCTTACTCTCTCTCAATCGGTCTCGATCACTCTCTCTCTTTTTTCCGACACTTCCGTTGCATACCGGCGTGACGTTTCATCTGTAAAAAAATTACCCTCATGCGCCTAAAGAAGTTTCACTTCAAAAATGTACAAAAAGACATGTGACTATAGTCTCTTCAGACAAATCTAAGAAAAAACAGGTTCTACCTTTACGATAATCACAAGTAAATCTGACAAGATATGTAGTGATCAGTGAATGCAACGCTCAATTTAAACCCAAGCCTGAACATTAGGGCTTCATGAAGTTTCTACTGTAATTAAACCGAAACATTCCGTGTATCGTTAGACAACCGATCTAATGGCTGAGATACGTGGGTTACGCCCGCAGCTATCCATTAGGCGTCTATTTAAAACTTACTTTTAACGTGAACAATGCATAGTACAACCCATTATTATGCCACTGCTGGGCACGGATTTTCAGAATGAGAGAGTTTTAGGCCATAGTCCACCGCACTGGCCAAGTGGACTTCACAGACAGATACTTTTTTTAAAGAACTCCCGGGTGTGTAGGTTTTCTCACGATGTTTTCCTTCACCGAAAAGCAGTGATAATTAATTTCTAATACGCACATAACTTTAGAAAAATCAGTGGTGCGTGGGTTTGAACCTTGGACCTCGATCGAGAGTGCAACTGAAATTAAGTGGTCCGTGCCATATTTATTTAACACAATGTAAAGCATTAACAAAAACGAATGTCTATTCTTATTCACCTATTGAAAAGTACAGGAAAGGCAGCTCAATTTGCTACCAATTAGTACCATTCAATATTTATTAGGGTTCTATTCGACAAAGAATTTAAAAATAAACCAGATCTAATAGTAGATATGGTTCCGTACACGCTAACTGCTATCCATTAAGATATCTGGCATTAACTGAATAGTACATTTGGAACGGTTAAATGTTTTAAACTACTTTTAAGGGGCTTTGTATTTTAAAATAATCTATTTGGTCACGTAACTTCGTATAGTCGTTGTGGGACATCTTACTAGTAAAAATATATTAAATGCATATGTAATACATGCATTTACAATAATTATAAGGAATTATAGCGTGTTTTTTTGAAAGTTATAATTTAAAGGACGATTACTCTAACCCTTATAGTCCGTATATTTAAGTTATATTCGATTTTACTTTTTTTTTTTTATTTGACTAAAGTAGCAAACGAGCATGCAGTCCACCTGATGGTAACTGGTAGTCACTACTGCCCATGGACATCTGTAATCAACTTCATACAGAACATGAGTTCCATCTGAAGTCAATCAAAGATGCGTTGCCGCTCCCGAGGACTATGCTGGTCGCTTCATGTGAAATTGTGCCGGCAACCACACCCTTCTATCGGAACGTAAGAAATGCTTCACGCTAGAAATAGGTGTGGAGGTGGTACTTCCCCGGTCGACCTCCACTCGTTCTACCACCTTTTGAGTGTATATTTGGTTCATTAAGATTAACGTAAGTTTACTTTCGTTTATTTGTTACTAGGTAACCCGGCGTACTTCGTTCCGCTTAAAAGTCAAAAATCAAAAATTATCACTGTTCCTCCACTGTATTATGCATGTATTATACATAAAATCTTTCCTCTTGAATCACTCTATCGATTAAAAAACTTGCATTAAAAAATTTTAAACAAAAAATACAACCGACTTCCATGCCACATAAAAGTAAAAAATAATTTAAATACATGTTGGTTTAGAGCAAACACAGTATTTAGTACATAGTTCCGAAGTCGGCGCTCATATAAGATACATGTAGTTTCGTCATGATCCAGCAAAATATGGTGAGCGGCGCTCACCATTTCGCACGAAATTTCCTACCAAATGAAAGAAAGAAAATGGAAATCTGTTCAGAAACACCCAAGTTATTACAGATTTTAAGAAACCGACATTTTCCAATTTTCCGGGAAAACCGCCGGAAGGTTTTCATTTTCCTCAATATGGGACTGCCTGTGAAACTAGCCGCATACGATGTCGTATAAATCGTGTCGGTAGGTCGACGATTTCTAGCCATTTCGCCCGAAGATACATAAAAAAAAACGTGACGAATAGATAACCTCTTTCCTTTGGGAAGTCGGTTAAAAATCCGTAGCGTAGTTTGAAAGATCTAAGCCTACATAGGGACAGGCAGCGGGAACTGATTTCGTTTAATAAGTACTGTGTAGTGATTATTCATCCATCGTTCTCTATTGAAATCGTAACAAATTGTTGATTATTTTCTACGCATTTTTTACCAACATAAATGTTTCTTTTACGTTATAAAAATACTTTCATTTAAAAAAAAACCTTTCAAGATATTTATAAGTATCTTTTTTTCATATTTATCGACTAAAATTTATTGACTAAGGATAAAATTTACCAATTTAGTCAATCGATAAGAAAAAAATAAAACAGATAAGTACTTATTAATATTTTAAAAGGCAAATTTTAAAGTTACTACTAAGTTAATTATCAAAAGGCTTACAATTCATTGCCAATTATTTTCAGTTAGGGAAGGATTATTTTTTATCCATAAAGTCACGCTAATTTATGTAACTACTAAAAATAAACTTCTTACTACTAACTACTTAAAAATCCACTTACAGGTTGTTATAATTAACAAATATAATTTCAAAGCATTCATTTTAATGAGTTGTTCCATCGCAAACGAGTAAAGAAGCGCGTCGACATATTTTGTTTTAAAACTCCCAAAAGCTACAATCTACTCTTTGTTCGACTTTAGAATGCTACGTTTATTTTTGACATACATCTGCAGTGTTAAACGCTGTGTTTTATTATAAAGGTTGTAAGTACTAAGCATAAATTAAGCATTTATTATAAAGGTTGTAAGTACGGAGCAGTGATAGCCTAATGGTTAAAACTTGCCCTCTCGATCGGGAGGTCCGAGGTTCAAACCCAGGCACGCACCACTGATATATGTGCGTATTATACTTTAATTATCACTGCTTTTCGGTCTTTAAAAAAAAAAAGTTCTCGGAGGTGTGTGAAGTCCACCAATTCGCACTTGGCCAGCGCGGTGGACTATGGCCTAAGCTCTCTCATTCCGAGAGAAGACCCGTGCCCAGCAGTGGGACAGTAATGGGTTGACGACGAAGTACTTAGCCATTATTGATATTAACTGATCACAAGGTGAGAGAATGACTGTGAATATACCTCCGCAACGCCTATTTCAAAGGTAAAGCTTTTTTTTCGTTTCGGTAGCAGAGTAAGGTTACCAGCTCATTTTAACCTAAAGTAACCATATAAACTCTTCTCTCTCGTCAACCCGTTATTGTCCCACTGCTGGGCACGCGTCTTCTCTCAGAATAGAAGCGTTAGGTATAGGCCAAAGTCCACCGTGCTGGCCAAGTGCGTATTGGTGGACTTCACACGCCTCCGAAAACTTTTATTCTTAAAGAACTCTCGTGTGTGTAGGTTTCCTCAATTTTTACTTCACCGCAAAACAGTGATAATTAATTAATAATACGCACATAATGTCAGAAGAATCTGTCGTGCGTGCCTGGGTTTGAACCTCGGACCTCCCGATCAAGAAGGCAAGTTTCAACCATTAGGCTATCACTGCTCATCTGCCATTAACTTAACAGTAACAAACCATGTCTAACATGACGTTGCCCTTTGATATTGCCGTTGCCCATCTTTCAATGCTAATTCAATCAGTTCAAATATGTCAGAAAATGGATCGACAACCTATATCTGGGAGTTAGCAACTTTCACGTTTTCACGCTTTCTACACTCATAGTCCCACAGTAGGGTTTTCTCCTGTGTCGTGGGTACCATGGACACACACAAGACGAATACACAAACACCCAGACCCAGGACACGAATCTAAACTCATCATTCAGATACTTGTCTGGCCGGGAATCGAACCCGGGACCCATTGCGCGTCAGACCGGTATGGTAACCGCTCCGCCATGCGGTCGCGGGTCGGTCGGCGGGAGTGAGCAACTCTGTTTCAATTCCAACAAAACCGCAGTATGGAACTGAAAAAGCAGAAATAGCCAAACCAAAACAAGGCGTTCGTAGCTCATAGCTTTTTGTAAAACCAGTACCTGACACCGTTCTACGAAAATTACAGCTTTGTAAAAGGTTTTCCTTTCATTATAAATACAAAAGTTGTCCTTGACTCAGTTCTCAGTAATACATCGATCGTTTAATTGTTTCTGTGTATTTAAATTTATTTTACGAATGTCTTTTGAAAACAGTAGAATATGAATTAACACTTTTATAGTTCAGAGTATAAATGTATCTTCTATATATATAAAACTCTCGTGTCACAATGTTCCTACCCGTATTCCTCCGAAACGGCTTGACCGATTCTCATGAAATTTTGTGAGCATATTGAGTATTTCTGATAATTGGCCAACATTTTTTTTTTCATGCTTAGTGATAAGCGTAACATTTTTTTTTAATTTTATATGGCAAAACAACGTTTTCCGAGTCAGCTAGTAATAATAAAATGTTAGGTAATTTGTTTTGTAATAGTGTAAAGGCGTATTTGTTCGGTGGTAAAACATATACCTATTCTAGGCGTTCTAATCTACCATTAGGTGGACTGTACGCCCGTTTACTTCTCCCATATTGCAAAAAGTCGCAAATGTACCCAAAATGATCTCGTCAACCCATTATTGTCCTGGAGTCTTTCAGAATGAGAGAGTTTTAGGCCATAGTCCACCACGCCGGCCAAGTTCGAATTGGTAGACTTCATTCACCTCTGAGAACTTTTTTTAAAGAACTAGTTCAAGGAAAATAATAATTATGACTAATTGAGATATATTACAGCTAAACCAACTTGAGTATAAGTGGGGCAAATGTACACAAAATGATTTGGATAATATTATCTTTGATGCATTTGAAATTTAGTTACAAAGTTATTTGATTAGAATATCAGCAAAAATACTCGTGATTTTTTTGTATTTGGCATTGCGAACGAGTCCAGACCTATGATAATGGTATTTTATTTCCACACCTAACTCTAGCGTGAAGCATTTCTTGCGTTTCGATGGAATGGTGCGGTTGCCGGCACACTTTCACTTGAGGCGACCATCATAGCCCTCGGGAATAGCAACGCATCTGCGATTGACTTCAGATGGAACCCATTTTCTGTATGAAATTGATTACAGATGTCCATGGGCGTTAGTGACCACTTACCATCAGGTGGACTGCATGCTCGTTTGCTACTTCAGTCAGATAAAAAAAATATTCAATGAGCCCTTTCATTTAGTTCATCATGTACATTGAGCTTGTTATATACTGTGTTTCCCTAATTTCTAGAATTATTATTGACATTATCAGATTGCGTACACTGCACAGTATGTGTTATTTTTACCAAACTGAACTTCTTCAATAATTGACCATTTTAATTTTTAGTGCATATTTCGCTTTTTCTATGCATTAGACCATCGACGTTGTGATGAACAATTACATCATTAATTTTTATTAATTATAAATCACCTTTACGGGACGTTGGATTGAGAACCCCAAGCAAATCATACTTCATAACATTAGGTTATGTCCGATTATAAAAGTTTAACCGAAAATTAAGTATGCCATTCAATTTAATTAAAACGCTTCAAACGTACATTATTTTCAAATTAACAATGGTTAATCATTTATTATACAGTGAATAATTTTCCTAGAAACTCGAGATAAATTTATTACATTTCGATAGAATCAATTATTTTAATTGTCTATGCTATCAACACTAGACTATTAGATAATTAATTTATGCTTTATCAGTACTTAATGATGGACGGAAGCCTTGATTAACATTTTGACATTGTACTGGAGAAATAATTATAATTAGGGGTTGGAATTTTAATTTACTATATTAATTTGGTAGGGTGTATCCATACAATATCGGGAGAGAATATTCAGTCCTCTAATTTGGAAGTAGCAAACGAGCAGTTCGGGTGGGGTGGGGTACAAGGTACAACCCATTATTGTCCCACTCCTGAGCATGGGTCTACTCTCAGAATAAAAGGGTTTTAGGCCATAGTCCACCGCGCTGGCAAAATGCGGATTGGTGGATTTCATACAACTCCGAGAACTCTTTTTTTAAAGAACTCTCTGGTGTGTAGGATTCCTACCGGCTTGCTTGCCTGGCTTTGAACCTCGGCCCTCCTATTGAGACGACAAGTTTCAACTATTAGGCTATCACTGCACAAGCAGTTCACCCGATGATAAGTGGTCACTGAAGCTTATGGCCATCTGTAATCAGTCTCAGATAAAGTTAGTCGTCGTCAACCCATTACTGTCCCACTGCTGGGAACGGGTCTTCTCTCGGCCATAGTCCACCGCGCTGGCCAAGTGCGAATTGGTGGACTTCACACACCTCCGAGAACTTTTTTCTTTTTTAAAGAACTCTTGGGTGTGTAGGTTTCCTCACGATGTTTTTTTTCACCGAAAAGCAGTGATAATTAATGTATAATACGCACATAAATCAGTGGTGCGTGCCTGGGTTTGAACCTCGGACCTCCCGATCGAGAGGGCAAGTTTTAACCGTTAGGCTATCACTGCTCCATGATAAAGTTAGTATTGTCTGATAAATAATATCTGAGGTTAGTCAAAGATGCGTTGCTATCTCTGAGGACTAGATCGGAACTCCTCGGACAACGGTTTTATTACCTTTAGTATATACTCGTATTCCATACTTCCTCAACTTTTGACAGTTTATTTAACATACCGATTCGCTTTTAAATGACTGACACACCAAAATGCTCTTTCTATAAAAAAAAGGAGAAAAAATATGCATCTAAGAAATTTAATTAAGTTACTACTTCCGATGCCGCTTCTAGTCACCAAACATCCATGTAATTTTACGTACCTTGCTCGTCTCATATTTATCATTTTTAAAAAACTACCCACATTGTGAATCTTAAGTATTGTGTTCATACCAAGGATAGAATATTAGCACGTTTGCCGAATATTCTATTTAATTTTAATATTAGATAAGTTCTCATTATAAGTGAATGTTATTTCTTATGAGAATAAATTTCTTAAACCTAATTATATAAAAAAAATATTCAGTTTCATAGATCCTAGTCACGGTGAAACTATGGAAAAAATAAATAGTTGCCAAGCACTAGTGGTAGATCTTACCGTTGAATTTGTAAATATATCTATCCAATCACTTAAATATTAAAATATATCAATGTCATGATAATATGTATCCCAAATTGACCTAAAACACTTTTTTTTAATAATATTTAAGTAGCAAACGAGCATGCAGTCCACCTGATTGTAAGTGGTCACTGCCTCCCATGGACTCCTGTAAGCAACTTCATAAAGAACATGAAGTTATATCTAAAGTCAATCACAGATGCGTTGCTACTCCCGAGGACTAAGATGGTAGCTTAATATAAAAGTGTGTGCAACCACACCCTTCCATCGAATCGCAAGAACTGCTTCACGCTAGAAATACGTGTGGCGGTGGTACTTCCCCGGCGACCTACACCGATAAGCATTCAACTGTCAAATGAATTATCTTGTCACAAAATTGCAACAAACATACAAAAATATATAATACTAACATTCTGTACAATAAAACTGATTATTCAGTTGGCTACGAGCAAACATTTGTTACAAAGATAATTGATTACACATGTCCGAATATGTATGAGGATTCCCCTACACAAGCAGACTATTAAAAGTTTGTACGAATTAATCCTATTAGTAACGGATGAGTACCGAACAACAGCTTTATCTCTTTTATATATGGCCATGAATATGAATTATGATTTTAATATCGAGAAGCAAACGAGTCTATCTGGGGGTAGCTACTACTGCTCATGGATATTTATAATCAGCCCAAAACAAGACTAATCTTGTGCTGTAACTGTGTTTTGTTTTTTTAACTGACTGAAGAAGCAAACGAACATGCAGTCCACCTGATGGTAAGTGGTCACTGCCGCCCATGGACTTCTGTAATCAACTTCATACAGAATATGGGTTCCATCTGAAGTCAATCACAGATGCGTTGCTACTCCCGAGGACTATGATGGTCGCCTCATGTGAAAGTGTGCCGGCAACCACACCCTTCTATCGAAACGCAAGAAGTACTTCACGCTAGAAATAGGTGTGGCGATGGTACTTCCCCGGTCAAACTACTCTGGTTCTACCACCTTAAAATGTTTTATTGCACTAAGTTAGACGACTAAGTATGACGACCCGCGTGGCGAAGCGGTTACCATACCGGTCTGAAGCGCAATGAGTCCCGGGTTCGATTCCCGGCCAGACAGGTATCTAAATGATGAGTTTAGGTTCCTGTTCGGGGTCTGGGTGTTTGTGAATTCGTCTTGTGTGTGTCCATGGTACCCACGACACAGGAGAAAATCCTACTGTGGGGCTATGAGTATAGAAAACGTGTAAGGTAGCAAACAAGCATGCAATTCACCTGATGGTGAGTAGCCACTGCCGCCCATGGACATCTGTAATCAACTTTATACAGAAAAGGCATTCTATCTGAAGTTAATCACAGATGCGTTGCCACTCCCGATGACTATGATAGTCGCCTCATATAAAAGCAAACCACACCATTCCATCGAAACGCAAGGAATGTTTGAATTCACGGTAGAAATAAGTGTGGTAACTCCCCGGTCGAACAATCTCCAATTAACCCAAAATTCGATGAGTGTTTTTTCGCTGATGCGATTATATATGTAACAATGGATATGTCTGATAAGTCTCCCTTACATTAGAACATAACTATCTCATTCCGAGATAAGACCCGTGCCCGGCAGTGGGACAATAACAAGTTGACGACGACATTAGAATATAAACTGGAACAAGAATTCTCATACGTATTATTTTTAAAGAAAACCAACACATAACGACTTTAAATCGTCCTCTTTATCACTGAGTGCATATTTTTCCTTACAGTTTCGGATGTACACTTGAAGAAATAACCGTGTATAAAAATAATTTGTTCCACAGGACCGCCGAAGATCATATCAAATCACACGCAATTCGGTTCCCAAGGCGACACCGTGAATATAGAATGTGCTGCGTTTTCAGTTCCGAGAATAGATTCCATTTCGTGGACATTTGAGGGGAAAGAGATCGACGCCATTCACGATCAAGTGAGTTCTCTGTACTATTGACATTCAATAACTATATCATATATATTTATGGACTTATTATGTATATTACGGATAAAAGCTGAAATTCTTAAAATAATGTAATCCATACTGATATTATAAATGTGAATGTGTGTTTGTTTGTTACTTTTTCACCTCGCCACATAGCTATTATATGATATGGTTTATATGCTGGGAGATAATTAGGAGGGCGCAGAGTGACGTAGGCTACTGTTTACCGCGCTTTCTCATTCCCATGAGAATATCGGTCTTTTATTAGTTGATACATATTTAGTAGTTCCAGACGTTGTTAATAGATGGCGTTAGTAAAATTTATTTGCGAGTTCAGAATCACGCTATCAAATGCTAATGTTCCTTTGACCGTGCGGGCGAAGCCGCGGGTAAGAGCCAGTATTTTATATTTCTATAGTTTCTGAATTCCACCCTTTTGAGTCTTTAGAAGAATTGTCAAATTTTACAAATTTCAGTCAAATATTTATCTAACTATAAGTTATGTAATTTTTAGGATTTATGTCATATTCCTTAAAGTATAGAAATAAGTCTCAAATTCTAAAAAAATAACCCATTTAATTGTCAACAGGATTATGCATTCTTAGAAGATCTTCAACCAGGCGGTGTCGTAAACTCGACACTCATTATCCGTGAGAGTCAGTCTAGACACTTCGGAGTGTACAAATGCAATGTCTCTAATGACTATGGGAGTGATACACTCGAAATTATTCTACGACCTAATAGTAAGTACTTATTAATTTTTAAGTTACGTATCGTTGGTTGATTAATAATATCAAGCTATGTCTATTCGCTAAGCAACAGTTGAGGCTTTTTATCTTTTATCGAATGGCGACCACATTTAGGCAGAAGGAGCACAGGTCGCCCCTCCACCAGGTAGACCGATGACCTGAAGAAGACAGCGGGAAACCGTTGGATTCAGAAGGTACAGGACCGGTTGGAGTGGCGTCATTTAGGGGAATCCTATGTCCAGCAGTGGACCTCAAAGGGCTGTTGGATGGATGGATTATCATTTTAGTATTGGAAGTAAATTTATAGACTTAAGTTAAGACAAAATGGTAGAAACGGCGGTAAAAGTGACTGTATTATCTATATAAAAAAATCTCACAGATTCAAATAGATCTAAAAGTAGAAAAAAAACACGTTGTGTTTTTTTTTTTATTAAATAATTTCGTCCTGGTGATGAGCGGGGCACCCAGTAATACGAGCTGTAAACCCAGTACAGGGGCCCTAGCGAATTGTTTTGTGAATAATTCTTAATCAATAAAAACATTTTTATTTTTTTTAATCTTACTGATTTAACTTTATTTCAAAGTGCTTATATTTATTATATACTGTAATAACTGATACTCTGTGATAGGAAATGAAAACGCCTCTTTCAAAGTATTCATCTCATGCTAACCTAAAAAATGACCTTAATACCGTGCACTGTATGAAAAGTTGCTACATTTTTATTTTAAGTCACAAAAATATCGACGGCAATAAATGTCGAAAGTTTACATTAATTTCGGGATCTGAAAATTTCGAATATTACCTTTGTTTTTGTTAGCTTGCTACTCGAACGCTAAAGTTGCCTGAGCTTATTAAAAAAGTTCGTTTTATTTCGCTTACAAAGATAATTAGAATTATTTTAGTAATGTTCTATTTTTATACTGAAAATATTTGAAAAATTTAAAGACCTGTTCTATCATCCATCCATCAGCCCTTTGATGTCCACTGCTGGACATAGGCGTCCCCTGAATGGCGCCACTCCAACCCGTCCTGTGCCCTCTGAATCCAACGGTTTCCCGCTGTCTTCTTCAGGTCATCGGTCCACCTGGTAGGGGGGCGACCTGTACTCCTTTTGCCTAAACGTGCTCGCCACTCGAGGACCTTTTTTCCCCATCGGTTATCGGTCCTTCGAGCGACATGGCCGGCCCACTGCCACTTCAGCTTGCTGATTTTGAGAGCTATGTCGGTAACCTTCGTTCGTCTACGGATTTCATCGTTGCGAATCATGTCTCGTAGCGAAATTCCGAGCATAACCCTCTCCATAGCACGCTGAGCGACTCTGAGCCTTAAGTGAAGGACCACGTTTCAGCGCCATAGGTCATCACTATATTTTGACGGAATATATTAATGGACTTACAATATATAACAATGAATTTTACGCTTTTTTAGTATTACGATTTCATATCGTATAAAACGATATTTTAATACTGCTAAGGTTTAATACCTTAGAAGTATTTAGATAATAAGATCAGGTATTAAGATATGGTATAAGATACCTCTAAAGTATTAATATATCGTTTTTTAAATGAAAATTACATCTTAATCTAAAAAAATATTTAATCTTAATATTCAAAAATACATCTTAAACTTAAATTCTTATTTTTTATTAAACAGCTTACGTGAATCTTTAATTATAAATACTAAATCGTTAAATTATATTGGAAGGCCTCAAACTCTCTCTATTTAAATCACATTTTCACGTTCTGTACACTATAATACAATAGAAGAATAGTCTTACAACAATTTAATACGTCAAAACGAAAATAGTAACATAATAACACAATTCTCACAACCCATTTTCAAATGAGAACAAGATGACAAGAGAAAAATTTAACTCCGTTCCTATTTTCCATTTCAAGTCTTATTTGTTAAAACTCTGGAGTATAAAACCGTTTTTAAATTTGAAAATGTCTACTATTCCGTCACGTCACTTTTACTCGCGGGAAAATATATAGGATTTATATACTTCTTTTTGAGATTTTTTATTTATAATTCTATTATATTTATACGTTATTTTTTATATCTAACACTATTAAAGTTCTGTTTATTTTTACTATTTCAAAAACATGTTAATTAATGTTTTTTTATTATGTTAAATGACATGATAGTAAATAATTATGTCACGTCACGTCAACCCATTATTGCCCCACTGCTGGGCACGGGTCTTCTCTCAGAATGAGAGAGTTTAGGCCATAGTCCACCGCGCTGGCCAAGGACGAATTGGTGGACGAACTAGGTACATAAAATTATCTTACATTATTACACTAACAAATTTGCATCTATGCACTTAAATTATAGGCTTGCACAACATTAAAAAAAAATATAAGCATATATCAAAATCAAACGCGTTAATGGCCATACGGAAAAAAAGTAGAAGTATTGAAGAAACTAATCACAGTGCGCACTTCGATATACTAATATTGTTTAAAAGCAATTTATTTTCAGTTAAAAGTAAAGTAAAGTTTTATAGTTATACATGCCTTGTAGAGCAGTGATAGCCTAATGGTTGAAACTTGCCCTCTCGATCGGGAGGTCCGATGTTCAAACCCAGGCACGCACCACTGATTCATGTGCGTATTATAAATTAATTATCACTGCTTTTCGGTGAAGGAAAACATCGTGAGGAAACCTACACACCCGAGAGTTCTTTAAAAAAAAAAAGAAGTTCTCGGAGGTGTGTGAAGTCCACCAATTCGCACTTGGCCAGCGCGGTGGACTATGGCCTAAACTCTCTCATACTGAGAGAAGACCCGTGCCCAGCAGTGGGACAATAATGGGTTGACGACGACGACGACGACATGCCTTGAACAAAAGAGTAAGGGGACAAAAACAGATATTCCCTCTATCCATCCATCCATCCATCAGCCTTTTGATATCCACTGCTGAACATGGGCCTCCCCTAAATGGCGCCACTCCAACCGGTCATGTGCCCTCTGAATCCAACGGTTTCCCGCTGTCTTCTTCAGGTCATCGGTCCATCTGGTAGGGGGCGACCTGTGCTCCTTTTGCCTAAACGTGGTCGCTACTCGAGGACCTTTCTTCCCCATCGATTATCGGTCTACGAGCGATGTGGCCGGCCCATTGGCACTTCAGCTTGCTAATTTTGAGAAAAATTCCCTCTATACTTTCGTAAAATCCGGAACAGTAGCAAAATAAAGCAATACTTGCACGCCTGTTTCATACGAGTACAATATGACAGAAACGAAGTTTAAGTAAGTTCCTATTTTCCATTCCAAGGCTTATTTGTAAGACTTGGAGTCTAAATCCATTTTTAAATTTGAAAACTTCAACTTTTGCGTCACGTTTATATATTACCCGCGGGAGAATGTCCTGGAATTTTATTCAACGTCCTCTTTGCTATTTAGTAGCATTTGTTTTATCTTTCAAAAGTTTTACTTCTAACTTAGGTTGTAAAATGTTAAATAAACGCTTACAACCGCTTTGTTACTTAAATCTGTTTTACATCTAAAAGTACAGGAAAGTCATTTGTTGTCATCAAAATTCCAAACTGGTATGCAGGCTGACATTAAGTGGTAACCGTCCGTGGCTATCTATTGTCAATTCTGAATATCATTTGTCTTCTCTCGTCAACCCATTATTGTCCCACTGCTGGGCACGGGTCTTCTCTCAGAATGAGAAAGTTTAGGCCATAGTCCACCGCGCTGGCCAAGTGCGAATTGGTGGCCTTCACACACCTCCGAGTTTTTTTTTTTTAAGAACTCTCGGGTCGAAAAGCGGTGATAATTAATTTATAACACGCACATACATCAGAGTTGCGTGCCTGGGTTTGAACCTCAGACCCCCCATCGAGAGGGTAAGTTTAACCATTAGGCTATCACTACTCTACTTGTCTTACTTTTTTTAACTAACTAAAATTTGTTTACATCCATCTGTTGATCAGCTTTTGGATTCCTACTCCTACATTAGTTTAAGCCACCTGCTGGACTACTATTTGCAAATCAATATTATATTTAAAACTAAGTAAATATGTATATCTGTCACGCAAGAACCGAAGTCATAAAATACTGAATTAGTAAAAACATAGTCATTTCATCTACACATAAATTAATATCGAAATTACACCATATTTAAAAAATAACGTGCAACAATGTCCGTTCAATTAACTACCCATGGTTTGATTCACTAATCCCAGATTGTATAGAGACAAAGATATAAAAATTACATCATAGTTTTCGAAATAAATTATCCTGCAATATAATTAGAATCTCTGTTTGATAGGTACCTGTCAAGGAGAGATTCGTATAATTTTAAAGGATAATTTATAATAATAAGTAAATTATATCTACCACTTAAGGCCCTACGTCAGTGGAAACAAACTTCATTACATCTACCCATCTCTATTCTATATAAAGTTATAAAACCCCATACATCTCTGATAGTTGGCAAGTGTCGCGGGACCCATCACCGCATATGCCGGGCGCTCATTGTGGAAACGACCGCGCATTATCGTAAAGATATCGTCGTTGTAACTTTACGCACGGTACCGAGGGTGGCTAAGAAATATTAATAAGAAAGAAAGGAAGCAAAGAGAGAATTCGTTTATACGGTTCATAAGAAACATTTCGTCTGTGAAACAGAATCTCGTTTAATTAATATTGAAATTACACTGTATTCAAAAAAAATAGCGTGCAATTAAATTCAAAACAATGTACGTTCAAATAACTACTATCGATGATTTGAATTACTAATCCGAGATTATATAGAGGCAGAGATACAAAAATTACAACATAGTTTTCGAAACAAATTATCCTGCAAAGTTATACGAATCTTTTATTGATAGGTATCTGTCAAGGTTCTTTCCTTCCATAGTTTATAGTCAAAGTTATGTTGAAACAAAAGTCAAAAGAAATCTACTAAGTTTCACCTTCAATGGAAATTAGTATCACGAATAAAAAGTAAATACTTTTATTTTTAGAAACCTTTCCCCTGCTGTTAATTCTATTTGGAGTGACATCGGGCACGATAATGGTGGCAGCGGTAATAATGCTGGTAATACTGTGTCAAAGGAAGCAAAGGAAGAACAAACAAGCTCAAGTAACAGAGAAACCAGATGTTACTGTCACAGCAGAAGAATTGTTCAAAGAGAATGATAGAAATTCAAACATAAGCGATTTGAAACTGGAACTGCGACAAGCAAATGGGAGTTGTGAAATCGTAAGTATTATATTAGTGTTAGAACTATCGGAACCATGTTTGCTAGCGAGCGTGAAAATTTCTTTTTCGTTCCACTTCATACCGATGGAAATTCAATTTAAAATCGTTTTAGTTTTAGCCTTTCTGTTTACTAAGTCGTTTTTCTCGATTTCGTTCCGACGTTCCAGCTACGGATTACGTAAAGCTACATTTTATTTTAACGTATGTTTAATCAATTTTAGCGATAAAGCTAACGTTTTAGGTTTTCTCACATCCTAATTTATATCGTTATCTTTTTCACTAAGGCAGTGTTTTAAAAAGAAATTTATGTAGAGGCTTATAAATGTATGTATGTTTTAGTTTCGCATAACGTGTTTCAGTTAAAACATTTTGACGTCTTAGAAATTACAGTCTCTTATTTTATGCACTATTTCAATTGAAATATTTTATTTTTTAAATCGCGAAAAATAATCTTATTGCCAATTGAATACTACTAGTGAAATATGCACAGTCTAACGTGTCAAAATTAACTTAGTTAAAATACCTTTAAAAGCAATAATATTTTAAATTGACAAGTAGTCTACATTTATTTACTGTAACGCAGTTGGAAGAAAAATATTATACACAAAATGAACTATTTTCTTAAAGTATCGTGGTACGTACAGACGAGATGGATGGTGTATACGAGGCTTAAATATTCATGAGCCTTTTACGCAAATGGTAAAAGTACTTTTCATCACATTAACCATTGTTATCATTGTCAGAGTTTTGATAATAGGGCGTTTCTATTTTATTACATTATCGATCCACCTGAATACATTAACGGGCTTTCAGTAAATTAGAAAATTTCCAAGGCTTATTATCGAACAATAATTACTTTGATACCACTTTAGGTACTATTCTAGACAATCATGAATCTAGTATGTAGGTGAAATTATTTTTAATTACAACGAAATTTATATCTGAAGGATCTTTTCAACTGCCGTTTATTTGGTTCGCTGGTAGTATATAACGTTAATTGTTGTGGCTAGCTATTTCTTACTTATTCATTTATTTTATTTCTTGAACATTTCTTAAGTCAATAGCCAAAATTCAGTTGCAATTACTTTGTGCTCCTAATACTGTATATACAATATTATTAGCTTTATCACATTCAAATTTTCATATCACTTAATCACATTCATAAAATTAATTATTATTGTCTTCAACGTATCTTAAATTGTATAAGTGATCGTGTCATAAGTTAAATGTATCATTTTTTTCTAGGATTATTCTAACACTGGTTCGGATAGTACCTTATGTTCGAATGCAAAACTAGGTAGTGGGATACCTTTAGCAGGGTCCGTACCCTTATCGTCAATTAACCAGAGCAACTCTTATCAAGGTTATCGGTATAGTAATGACTATAGCGATCCTGCTTATTCAGATTGTTATAAGGTATGTAATTATTGTGTTTTTCATTTTATCATGGCATTTCGTTTTCATTCGTTGTTTTTTTCATTTTATTTTATTTTATTTTATTTGTCGGGTATTTTTGTTATAACTATTTGCGTATATCGATGTTTTCTAAATATAGGGGTCAAATCTAGAATTTTCTTTTTATCTCATTATATCACTCATTGTGCCTTGTTACTCATGTTAATGCATTTTTACGATATAAATAAATAAGTGGTCTATGAAGTTATATATATTATAGTTATATAATATATCATGAATATAAACGCGGCAATTTCACGAGGTTGGCTTATACTTCGAGTTAATCTGCTAGTCAAATAGAACGTAGAACGTAGTAACTAAGTTTATAAGTACAACGTATAAACACATAAATATATATATATATATATTATCATTATATATTACTAACAAAACACAAAATAATTTCAACTAAACTTATTTTAATCATTATTAAATTATATTACTAAAATGTAAATCACATCATTTTAATTATATTATATACATGTATAAAAGCCAAGGTGTAGTGAAAAAGAGCTAAAATATATCAGAAACAAAAGCTATGGCACTAATTATTGCAATAGTTGTCTTAGTGAACTAAATTTTGCATAGTTTCGTAAGGTTTTGTTTTACCAACTTTTAATTAGAGCAGATTTAAACTTTCGGTGCCTTTACTCTAAAGTTCTCATTGTATAGTTTGACCCTTATAAACGTCATCGATATTTGGAAATTTAACTTTTAGATCAAATATACTTGGAAACTTATACCTTTAAATATTTAAGACTGAAAATTACATAGACCTAAAATCATTATTGAGTTGAAAATAGTGTATGCGAATTTAAAATTTACCATCAATTTGTGAAATTGAGTAGTGCTTTCATAAATTAAAGAAAAGATAACATCACCACGTAAATTCCGACAAATTGCTATCAATTCCTACAATCCAAAATTTAATTCTCATTGTGTATTCATGTTTCTAGGTAAACGGTTTCAACAATGGATACCAAACGTACGTACATTACGGACATGACTATACCCCTGGGTCTTTAAGGGTGCAGTCACCCACGATAGGCAGTGACAAATTGACGCCGAATAGGTAAGTGTGTGTCTTCATTGAAATTACAGAGTAAATTAGATTGTTTGTTTTGCATCGGTCATTGTAGATTTGAATGATTATATGTCAATTTTGTCAAGATTTATCAAGTCAGTTCATGATTTGTAGCATCTGAAAAGTATTTTAAGTTGCTATTAATCTCGGCGTTCATATCAAATTTTAGACTTTTTAAGATAACAAAATTGTACATACGATACATAACCCATTGATATTTTTTTAATTCTTTATAATTTTATCTATCTTCAAAGTAATCTTCTATATCTTGCTTGGCATTTCATAGAAAGAGGTCAAAATTCATGACGACACCTATTTATTCTATTTAAGTTTATTGAATGTAATTCTTTTGCACTTCCTTTTGCCATCATAAATAACAGAGCGAGCGTAAGAACTTTAACTAAGTGCACGACAGCCTCAAGAGACTTCAGGAAAAATACTTTGCAAAGAAAAAACAACACCCAAGAAAACTTGCTGAAAGAAATAAAATTTTAAAGCACCATTGTCTTCTAGGTCAATAAACGGCAGTCTACCAAGAAGCGTCGACACACCGTCTACGGTACAATACAACCCGGCCAATAGTTCCCAGAACAATTCTTTACAACGGACCGCTAAGCGGCAAGGCAGTAGCAACGCTTTGAATAACTTAGGAGTGCCTGAAGGTTTGTAAATTGGATACTGGTGTGTTTCGTGAATTAGAAGCGGTACAGAATGGGTTTTTTATGTGATATAGAAGTAGCAAACGAGCTAAATTTTGAAAATTAGACAACACTTGTTTGTTCTTGTTCATTTTATACTTTATTAACTTAGTCAAAATATAAGAAAACATGATTTAATTTTAAAAAATGAAATATAAAATAACAATAAAGACAAACCCGCTGAGTTTCTTGCCGGATCTTCTCAGTTGAGGTCGTGTTCCAATCCGGTGGCAGTGTAAGAAAAAAATGTAACTGACAATTCATAAGTGTCCCGTAGGCCTATATCGAATAAATACATTTCATTTCATACCTACGATACGTGGAACGCTTTGTGGATTGACTCCATAAGCCACACCCATTTCTACCTGATAACTCTGCTGTGTTAGAATAGTGTGGTAAGTTAGAAATACATAAACTATGCGTTTCATGTAGGTAAGACTGATCTCATCCGAGTTTAATTACTGATGTCTGTGGGCAGAAGTGGCCACTTATCATTAAATGATGTAGTTCATTTAGGATTATTTGTAGTAATTATAGGAAATAAATATAGTATTAAATATAGTAGTAATTATATAATATAGTAGTATATTATATAATTTTTGTACAAAACAAAATCTTACGAAATTTGTAAAATAAGGCGGTCTTAAAGCTTATATTAGTAGTATCCGATATAACATTTAGTGCTTCCGTCAAACCAAAGTGGTGCTATAATACTGCCCTGTAAAACCCAACAAGGGAGTAACGTTGAATAACTTAACACAACTTGAAGGTTAGTAAATTACAAACTTGATAAATAACAGATGCTGTTTCTTTGTTCACGTATAATACTGAAACCGTGAAAGAGGCGCTTTTGTTACCTTTGTCGGAATTTATGAAGGGTATTGAATAGGAAGGTAAACATCTAAGCAGTGTAAGCTAAGAAATATTGTTCTGCTATATTTTAGGTCTATACCTAAGGTACTGAAAGAGAATATTATATACAAGAAGAATAGACGATGTTAAACCGAGCTGTTATTGTTACATATAAAATTAGATAGTTAAAGCTAAAATGCTTAGAAATCAAACACAGTCTTAATCGTATTAACATTTTTAATGTTATACAAGCCGCACTAGATTTTATCAGCAGCGTTACACTCAACTTTTTGTTTTAATCTAATATATAAAATTCTCGTGTCACAGTTTTTGTTGCCATACTCCTCCGAAACGGCTTGACCGATTTTTAGCAAATTTTATATGCTTATTCAGTAGGTCTGAGAATCGGCCAACATCTATTTTTCATACCCCTTAAGGGTTGTCCACTCTTAACATTTTTTTTAAATTTTTTATATGGCAAAACAACTTTTGTCGGGACAGCTAGTTTATCTCTATAATTATGATTAATTTCTAGTGATTTTCCCACATACCTATCTATTTTGATAACTACTTAAAATTGAATGATCAATTTCTGTGTTATAAAAACATGCAAGTAAAGTAAGTCAAACGCAGCTTTTCAGGTTTGTAGTAAGCGAGACATTCGAGTCATTCCAACTTAGTCATTAGTACCAAGGCATCTGATATCGACGGCCGGGAAGGACTACAGTTGACTATAAATTTTGATGACCAGGAGTGATCACTTATCACTTACCATCTTGTCCCTACTTCAACTTTTATAATAACCATTTCTCCTCCAACTGCAGAAATACCTCAGCTCCACCTATTTAATAATAACAATGTAAGACACTTCGGCTTCAAATTTAAAAGGTTTATTAAAGGAGGTATACTTATCCGATATATTCCAACGGTTCTCAGGTGTAGTATCGCAACTTCAAATGAGATTATAATCTTATCTAGGGTTCATTAAAGATGACCATGTGCAACAGTGACTACATACCATCAGTTAAACGGCGTGCTCGTTTGCTACTTCTAAATCGCAAAAATAGTAAATAAAAGTGTGTTTTTCTTTATGCAATTTATATGTCTACAGGAAATAGAGTGCCCAACGGTGGTATATTGCACGGTGTGGACGTTAGATATGCGGCAACGTATGGTAACCCCCATCTTAGGACGGGCGGTGGTCTTGGGTTTCCTACCACAGTGAATACCGCTAAGCCTGCGTCGACGCCCGCTCCACCGCCGTACTCATCTGTGCGGAGTTCTGTTATTTTACCTTCTGGTAAGTTTTTATTGTTATTATTATTGTGTATCTTTATTAATTTTAACATGACAAAATTTAAAATAATTAATTTTATAGCTTTATGTATATTATACAAAAGAATAATTTAAATGTGAAAAGAAACAAATTGCCAAATTACATATAAAGTTGCATCCAAATTACTGTCCTTATGTTGAGTTCCCAGTATGTTCGCAACATTACCTCGTTTACATTTATTATTATTTTATTTGTTATTTGTTGTATTACTTTGTATCATGTTGTGTTTTATCGCTCTCTCTTATTGGCAATATTATATGAACTGACTATAGTGAATATTTGATTGGTGTCAATATACATATTTTATTTGGTATACATTATATGAGGTACACTGGTTGATATTTACAAAATTAAATATTTTGCTTTACTCTAAAGGAGGTGGAAAAAAACATTTAATATTTTCCTTTTGTTATTAGCTTAGTAATAATTCTGTTGTTCTAAGTGGACTATCATACTTCATACTATCATATTTCATACTATCATACTAATATTATAAAGGCGAAAGTTTGTGAGTGTGTATGTTTGTTAAATCTCCCCGTCTAAACGGCTAGAGCGATTTTCATAAAATTTGGTAGGGAGTTAGCTGACACTCTGGATTAACATATAGGCTACTTTTTAATGTTGGAAAATATCTTATTCAATTTAACGCGGGCAAAACTGCGGGGTTCAGCTAGTCACAATTAAATTTCGTACATTTTATTTAGATTAAATATTCGTTATTTAGTATCAAATGTTCATTTGCATCGCATACATTGATAAGTTTTTGTTCCGTGAAAATATAACTTATATCTTCAAAGACATTCATGCCTGAAGAAATATTTCTTTGTGTGCCCATATTAAGAGAATCAATTTTCAAAACAGGCACATCATCGCACTCGATAACATCGCCGACGAGTCTCGCGTCGCCTCAGTGCGCAACAAGTCCGATAACTAATTCCACGATGTCTACCGATAGCGCACAACCTACGGTGAGTACTCCATTATTGAAAATATATGCTATGTTACTTTAATTGTTTTCTAGTTTTTCAATCAATTTTGCCTTAGATCTTAGATATTAGGGCTGTTTTCTCGTTTCAATTTTGTCATAAGGCAAAATCACATAAAATATGTAACTTCATCTTCAAATCTCTTAACGATCCGCGTGGCGGAGCGGTTACCATATCGTATTGACACGCATGGGTTTCTGGTACGATTCTCGGCCAGAAAGGTAACTGAATAATGAGTTTAAATTCTTGTTATGGATTGGGTGTTTGTGTGTTCTTCTTTGGCGCTCACGACACAGAAATAAATTCTAGTGTTGGGCTATGAGTGTAGAAAGCATTTTAAACGATAAACACTTTCTACCATCATAGCTAAAGATGTTAGAAACCTTGGTTCGAATTCTGTGGTAACGACATCACACCAATATTGCCTTATAGCAGCGGTATTATGACTTGCTGTATTCTAGTGTCGAGGGTGTGGTAAAAGGACGACATTTATTTATTGCATTTGAACGTAAACCCCAGGGGTGGCTGCGTTGCAGCTGAATTCGAGTTACAGAAATAGAACAGTAATCCCATTACGACTTGATGTAAATTGCAAGCAGTGACTTATTATTAAGTGGCTTGTAAAGTCGTTTGCTTCATAAATTTAATAAAAGAACTAGGCTACGTTCTGGCCTCGTAGAAACCACATTAATTTTAGGTTTCTTAGAAATTCCATTACCCATTCTGAGATACGGTTCCAAGCGTAGACATGAGGTATAAACAGAATGAATGAGCTTATTCAGGTTTATATCATTGATATTAATATCTGTTTCCTTCAGACGTATGCCCTTGTCAGAAATGAAATTGAGAGACGTAAGGTGTTATATTAAGTATGGAAGATATTTCTTATTATGAAGTTGCGACTGTATGTAATGAAATTTGTTAATATAATTTTACACACCTAATAAATTAGGAGTTGACTAATTATGTAGCAAATTTGTCGTCATATCTATAATAAAGCAGTCATAATTTTTTGCGCTTGTTAATTTCATAGTCATCATAAATAAAACTATTGTATCACTTTTAGGCACGGTCTCTATCCCATCTGCTAGTTTTTAGTTTTTATTTGTATTATGTAACTAGTTACAAGTATTTTGAGTCGTTAAGATTACTTAGACAGCACTGTCATCTGTCATCATCATATTAATCTACAAGAAATTTTTGGGTTCAATTCCCGGTCAAATAGAACAGATGATGATGAATTTAGATGATTGTGACATATCATCCGTTGCACTCAGATTTTTTCCCAAAAATACTTAATCATCAACCTTGATTTAATAATTATAATAATCATCATTAGTAATTATCTAACATACAGGTTGTTTTCAGACTGGTGTAGCGACATCGTCTGCAACTCCTCAGTCCCCAAGTGCACATTACATACTTGCCCCATCAACTAGAACCATGACTAATACCACTGTTACTAAAAAAGGTAAGTCTTAGTCAAAAGCGTCATGTTTAAGTATTTCTTTTCTGTTTCTTTTAACATCGAGTTCGTTATTTTAGCTTTCCTTAATTTTGGTCATTATTTCTCCGATTTCAAGCACGCTTTAATGCACAATTAATGTAAAAACACAATTTGGAAACCTATTTCAGAGAAACTTTAATGAATCTCATCTATAAAGTCATTACCAATATTTGCATGAGATTTCATTACAGAATTAAAACTTAGTAAGATTTGGATATAATAAGAAAATAACATTCATAGGCTTATTTCTCTAGAAAAATCTATTTAGTCTATTTTGTCTTACTTTTTATACTTTATTTTATTTAAAGAAAAAAAATACTGTTGCAATTAATAACAATCACTTTGATAATTGTCTATTATCCAGTAGAATTTTTCGCAAGCTCAGATCCACTTTATTTATAATAACTTTTTAGATCTGTGATACATATTTTATTTTTGTTTTAAATTAGCCTTTCTGTGTTAAATGAGCGACGTTTTTTCGTTTTCATCGTCACAATACTTTCTAAATAATATTTTGATTGTAATCACCCTCCAAGTATTTCAATTATATCGTTAAATGTTAATCGTAATTACAAATAATGTTCAAAGCTTTCATAATTTGTAATTTTTCTGTTGATATTATTAAATCACGCAATATTTTTAATTCAAACATTGTTTTCAGGTAATGGTCACCAACAACCATTAGCAACGCATGTATAACGTTACTAAAACTATTAACTATTTGAAATAAAACTAAGAGTGAAGTGTGAAGTGCTTTCAGTGCAGTGTTGTTCATAGGTTCTAAGACAATGTTGATGTTAGTGAACTATTTGAACTTGTTTTTAACATCATATATTGATTGCTCGTCTAAAATATTACATAGGCGACCAATTTAACTTTTAATAGGTGCTCTATAACCGTTTTTATTTATTACTTGTGTTTGAATTTCATATTTTTTATCCGTACTGTTATGAAAATATGATTTATCTTCATTATTTCACGTTATTATATACGTAAATCTTCCTTAAACAGTGAAGAGCTTGTCTGGGTTTGGAAATAGATATCAATTTGATTAAATTAAAGACACTGTCAAATTAAACCGAATTACGTTCGTAAATGATTAATCGTTCGCCGCCTATAGGTTACATTCAAGACAGAGCGATTAACTTGAATGATTACTTATTCAAATGAGTTTTTCTTGTAATGTTGGGCAGATTTTATGTAATGGAGTGAAATTAAGTATTTCCTTGTCATTAAGCAATAGCTTATCCATGGAGAGGAAAGAAATTTTGAAATATGATGTCTTTTTGATATTTCGTATTTACCAAATACTAAACACCAAACCACATGGTAGAAATAAAATAACATAAAACTCCGACTTTAATCCATTATAGTCTCACTGCTGGACCCGGATTTTCTATCAGAATCAGGGATTTTTAAGCTATAGTCGGTGGACTGGCTAAGACTGGTAAGTGGCACTGGCTAAGTAGACAATATAAAATCATTTTATACTAAAAACATTACACTAGGATTCGCAGGGCTAAAAACATTATATTAGATTCCTGCCTGGGCAGAAATCAAACACGGAACTTTATTTATGTCAAGATGGATAAGTGACAAGGACGTTAATTCAAAAGATAGATTTTAAATGTATGTCATAAAAAATATGTATCTGCAACTCATTCTGATTATAAAAGAAGAAAAGTAACATCTTCTAAATCTATAAAACATAGTATTTTAGACAGTAAAACCAAGGAATTTAGCAATTTCATGTTATTTGATAATAACAATCTTTGCGTCGAGGCACATCATTAACTGCTTAAAAATCGCCCAACAATTTCACAAAAATCGCTCTCTCTTTAACGTGATCCTTATCAACTATTGCGTGTGAAAAGTGATTCTTCCATTCAATTACGACCCCGTAAAGTATAGCTGTACATCATAATATTTCATTGGATTGAACAATATTCACCTTTAGATGCTATCTGATTTCATGATTTACTTTTGCTGTTATTTAGCTCCGTTTTGTGTGTTATAAATTACACGGTTATTATTTTGAAAAGGATACCTTTTAAACATACCCAATAAATTACTTTTTATAAATGTATGACGCATTGTCATTTGTCATTGGTGTCATTTTTAACATGGATTTATTTTTTATCAAATTATTATCATTTTAGTGTAATCAATATGATATCTTTTAATTTATTGTTATTGTTATTTTAATTTCAATCTATTTAATGTCAATTAAATGTTTGTCACTTCGCTTATGCAAGTTATAAATGTATTTGAACCCCAACGATTTTAGGCCTATACTTTGAACTTTATTGTAATGTCAATTTCATACTTATCAAAACTGAGACTGGTCTTTTTAACTGTAATTATTGTAAATGTAATATAGAATGCTTAGATTAATTGTTTATGGTGTATAGATTAAATTATAAACTCTTGATACGAAATGTGTTGTGGATTCGTTGTGTAACATATTTTGTTAACATAACATTGTTATACAGTGAACTACTATTAAACAAGTATAAATCAAATTGTAATGTTACATAAATCGTTTTATTATTAATTATAGTGTCATATAAAGTGTTATGTAGATGTAATTAACATATTAGGTCTTTCAAAGTCGTCATGGCGTTATTAATAACATTTATATTACATTACTACCATTTTATTCATAACAAAACGTTGCCTTCCAAAATTATTAATAAAATTTTAGCACAAACATTTTTTTTCTAGTGATTTATTTAACGTTTTATAAATACAATTTTCATTAAATTTTAATAATTTTATGAATAAATCCTATAAATGAATTAGATTTGTAGATAATATGAATATAGTTACATACATAAATCGGTAAAAAGATACTACATACATAAAACTTTGCAACTTTTACATTTATTAAATTAAAATGTTTGAGTAAATAGGAATATGTAGATAAATAAAATTTCACGTAGATAACAAATAAAGATTGAATAAAGTTATTTTGGTAAAATTAATGCAATCAATTTAAGTTATAAGGTTCATTGCAATCAGTAAAATGACCGATTTTATAAATAATTTCATATAAATACAAAAATAAAAAATATTAGCATCATATTAATTATTAATAAGCGGATAATTCCTGATAATTCATCGGTTTGCGCCTGTTTTTTTTATTTTATTTAAACTGTAATTAAGAAAATTTATTAAGCCTGTTATTCTTACATTTTAGACAATTACATGGCTTTAGTATGAAACAATAAAATAAATGTTATTAGTTATTTTTATGCAAATTATATTTACTTCATGTGATGCAATATTTTAAGTATTTAATTATCAATAGGTATAGCTTTAAAATTACAACAAAAGATGTGCCATTTTCATTCGTTTCGTTCATACACATTTTTATTATATTATCAATTCAGAATATTAGGAAGTTTAATTGAATTATTGTTTATTGATTAATTTGTATTATAATCATATCTATATTAAATGACTTTTGATATATAGGTACATAATTTCTGCATTATATTCTCTCCTTTTATTTTCAGCTTTCAACATCAATTGAAAAATCAATTATAAAATATATTTTGTCATTTAGCATATAATAAACATAAAATATATTTTGGAAATATTATTCCAATTATAACTTTTAGCACTAGATAAGTCAATTATTTTATTTGAAAACATCAAAAATATCAATTTTCAATTTATTTGTCGAGAAATTTCATATTAATAAATTATAATTATAATATATTAGAAGGTAATTAAAAATCAATCAATTATTTTTTAAAAGACTGAAGACTATACTTTTTGTTCAAAAACAAATGTAGGTATATTTTGCCATTTATGCACTTTTAAATTTTTAATTAAGTTACGTTACGCAAGAATATTTTTCAAATCAATTTAGATACGTTTTAATTTCACAATCCCAATGATAAAGATAAATCACCCGAATCTCCAATTAATATTCTTAATGACTATTAATTTTGTATTGAGGAAATTGCGATGACGATATAAAAAGTACAATTTTTAATTAAACAATTCAAGGAATTAAAATACTGAATATATTTAATCATGAACTAAAATTAATTTAATTATTAATTTGCGATACTCGGAAAAATTGGAGAAATGATCCACATTTTCAATACCGTAGACAATTCCGATCCTGTGCTAGATAAATAAAAATGTAATTGACAATTTGCAAATACCCCCGTAGGCCTGGGCAAAATAAAGACATTTCATTTTATTTCAATATATTTATAACAAATACAGTTATACTAGACATAAACCAGAGCAGTGAGAGCGTAATGGTTGAAACTTGCCCTCTCGATCGGGAGGTTCAAGTTTCAAACCCAGGCACGCTCCACTGATTTATGTGCGTATTAGAAATTAATTATCACTGCTTTTCGGTGAAGGAAAACATCGTGAGGAAACCTGCAAACCCGAGAGTTCTTTAAAAAAAAAGTTCTCGGAGGCGTGTGAAGTCCACCAATTCGCACTTGGCCAGTGCAGTGGACTATGGCCTAAACTCTCTCATTCTGCGAGAAGACCCGTGCCCAGCAGTGGGCCAATAATGGGTTGATGAGAGACTTAAACCACACATAGGGAGAAAGTTACACTCATGACTTATTACTAAAATATTATTATGTCCATAGTCCAGTAGTTTGGATGCAATTTCAAATAGACAGACAAACCGACGTGAACAAAAAAATGATATTCCATTATAAATTATCATACTAATGTTTGTTACTTCTTCACGTGTAAACGGCTGAAGCGATTTTCATAAAATTTGGTAGGGAGTTAGCTGATACTCTGGATTAATATATAGGCTACTTTTTACTGTGGGAAAATATCTTATTCTCACGGGATAATCGATTTTTGATCCAACTAGTTGAAAATAATACGAAGTCCTTCAGAGTCCTCTAAACTTTCTTGTAAATATATGCATACGTACACACAAATTTTTATTTTTATTATCTGTATGGATCGTATAATCTGGTAGTTTGTTACCCTATTGTTCCCTATTCACTCCTACATTTCTCATCTTCATTGCATGTTCTGTGGCTGAAGTGTCTACTAGAAGCGACATAACACGCATGAGGTTATGTAATGCCCGCCTCAAGACACAAACACATGTCACGGAAGGTGTAAGTGATTTGTAGCTCTTTGGTACACTGATGCCTTCTATGAGGAAATAGTTCACTGCTTGGATTGAATAACACAATTCACAAACAAAAATTCTATACAAGCCAAGTAAAGATTTCAAAATACTTTTTGTTTTTATGTCTAGACTATTTTTTCGAACCCATATCATCAGCCTTTGGAGATCCACTATTGGACATAGGTGTCTCCTTAATGACGCCACTCCAATCAGTCCTCTGTCGGTTTCTTCTTCTCCTCTGGTTATCGGTTCATCAGGTGGGAGGCGACCTAGACTATTTTTGCCTAAACGTGGTCGCCACTCAAGGACCATTCTTCCACATCATATTTTGAGTAAATAAAGTTAATATAATAAAAAATCCATTAAATCTGGTGTAGATAGTGCAATTAAGCTTTCAATTATAGGCCTTTTTTGGATAAAGCTGTATCTTTAATTTAAAATTAATAGATTTTGAAATAAATACAGTCATAAAAAACATCGTTTATCGCATATTCTTTGAGGATATAAATAAAAATTGTAGCATGTAGAAAATAAGGGTTCCAATAAACAGAAACCGTTGATAACTTGCAACTACAAGCGATTGTAAAAGTTACAAATTCACTAAATATTTAGCCTCCGATAAACTAACAAGAACTTCAGAAAACAAACTGTTGTGAAGACATTATTATAGTGCTTTAAAAAAAGGTTACCACAACTTTGAAATTCACAAAGTTTTGCCTCCAATAAGAATTGTTAATCCGACTTCAAAGTGAGTAGTTATTTTAGTCACTCGGAGTTTCCTTCGATAAATATTTTAGTGGGACCGTCAAGCTTTATTCATCTGATGTGTCTATTGTTAGAATTTTACTCGAGAATGTCTGGTAAAATTAGAGTGGTGTTATCATTTATAATTTACAATAAATCTGTATCATGTTTTCTGTTGGGCACGGGTCTTCTCTCAGAAAGAGAAAGTTTTAGGCCAAGGTTCACCGCGCTAGAAAAGTGCGAATTGGTGGACTTCACACATCTCCGAGAACTTTTTTTTAAAGAACTCCGGGATGTGTAGTTTTCTTCACGATGTTTTACTTCACCGAAAAGCAGTGATAATTAATTTCTAATAAGGACATTAATCAGTTGTGCGTGCCTGGGTTTGAAACTCGGACCTCCCAATCGAGAGGGAATGTGTCAACCATTAGGCTATCACTGCTCTAAATTTTACACTAAATTTTAGTATTTGTTATTATATCGACCCGAATAATACAATCTCAATAAATCCAATTAGGTATATATTATGTTCCATAATAGACGTAAGGTAAAAAAAATATCGGTTTCCCCACTGTCTTCTTCAAGTCATCGGTCCACCTGGTGGGGGGCGACCTGTGCTACTTTTGCCTAAACGTGGTTGCCACTCGAAGACCTTCCTTCCCCATCGGTTATTGGTCCTACGAGCGATGTGGCCGGCCCATTGCCACTTCAGAACATACAATTACCATCAGATTAATTTCATGCTCGTTTGCTACTTCAGTCTCATAAAAAAATCCCAACTACTTACGGAAATTTCTTATGGAAAGTTAAAGAGGGAGTTTACAAGATGGTTACTCCCAACAGTCTAATAGGTGTCATGTAATGTCAGTCCATTTATTGACTGCCCATTGTCATCATCCATTAATTATCCAAAACGACGCCCAGTGCGTAAATCAATACTCGTGTTATGACTGGCGGATAGATAGCGGGGAACGGATGTAATGTGGATTGGCACAATAATTATGTGACCAGACAATGTATTCGGAATCAATACTGGTCTCATAAGCTGACTAGAAACGTTACTATCAAATTTTCTTTTCAATATTTGGTTAAAACAGGAGTCGTATATTACCCTTTATAACTCAGTATTTACCTATTCCACGATCTCAAAAACGAGAATTTTGAAATAATAAAAAACCTTTTTCACTTAAATATCCAAAAAAACGCCAAAAATACATGTTTTTTGCTTATTACCATCCAAAGAGAAAAACTGTGAGTATACAAAATAAAGACAATTCATTTCATTTCACTTGGACAAGTGCGAAGGATTAGTAACAGAGTTCTATTTACTCTTTTCTTACAGACCCGTGAAAAGCAAAATTACAAAACGATTACCAACAATAGCCTAATAGGCGTCATGTCATTTCACTTTATTTATTGTCTGGTCATTGTCACCATACATTAATTATCCAAAACGACGCCCAGTGCGTAAATCAATACTCGTGCTGTGACTGCCGGATAGATAGCGGGTAACGGATGTATTGTGGATTGGCACAATAACTATGTGACCAGACAATGTACTCAGAATCGATACCGGTCATGTCAATTCATTTATATTGAGTGGCCATTGTCACCATACATTAATTATCCAAAACGACGCCCAGTGTGTAAATGAATACTCGTGTTATGACTGGCAGATAGATAGCGGGTAACGGATATATTGTGGATTGGCACAATAATTATGGGACCAGACAATGTATTCAGAATCAATACCGGTCTCACAAGCTGAATGCAAATTAAAATTAAAATTGCTGGATCAATACTAATCTAACAGTGGGGTGACCGTAGACTATCAAACTTCATATAGAGACATAAAATAGGGGCCTAACGCGGCCTGTGATTTCGTGGAATACGGAAATTGTAGTCAAATTTTGGTAAGTTTTGGTCGGTGTTTGTAGAATCTGAAATGGGGTGTAGCCTCCGAGTTAGATTTTGCCGTGTGGTGTGATCTTTCTTTAGATACTTTGTAGATTTTATCCCTGAGATCCTTCGTGTCATACAAATCCCATAAGACGATCAGTAGCGTCTTATTGTGTTACACCTACATGATGTTAGGCACGGTGACTAATGGCAAAATCTCCTTGTCTGATGATTCCCAAAGGACTTAGAAAAACGGATGAACAGAAAATACTTCTATTTAAGTCAATAAACAAACAAAACAACTAAAAAGGCCTTTAAATACTTTAAAATAATAAATCGTATCGTATTAAACCGTCAGGTGTAGACTAATTTGTGTGTCGAATGAGTGGCACTATTGTCACATCATTAATTATCCAACCCAATGCCGGTTTATCGTAAATCAATACTTGTGTTGTGACTGGATGAAGCTGTTATTGAAAAATATTTTTGGGCCTGATATACAAATGTTTAACAATGTCAGATGTCAAACGAAATTACTTTTTACGTGTGACACGAGATTAGGTAATTTACCAGACTTTGTACTTTGTACCCGACAGATTGAAGGGTTGTGATTTTGGTAAACGTAGAAATTACTTTATGTACTCGTTTGTACGAGCTGTATCCTAAAGTTTTTTCATGCGAGGTGATGTAAGGTTTAATTAGCGTGAGTGACTGTGGGTAGACAAAAATTCAAACTAAATAGGGCCTTTACGAAGGACCACATTCGTTTGGTTTGTAAATGTTGTGTGAATTTGAGCAAATTGCGTGGCCTTACGTTGTAAATATTGTGTCCTCCCAAATAGGGGTTTTGCCAAAAGTCAGCGAGCTTGGCGTGTTGATGACCGCACTGGAAGTTGATCTCTTACTAGTTGACCCGGCGAACTTCGTTCCGCCTAAAAGTCAAAACTAAAATTACCAGTGTTTCTCTTTGTTTGTTGTGTTTGTTTACTATATTATGCATATATTTTCTTCCTTCCTCCTTCCTTTCTCCTGAATCACTCTATCTATTAAATAAAACTGTATTAAAATCCATAGCGTAGTTTTAAAAATGTAAGCATACATAGGGACAGACATCGGGAAGCGACTTTGATATATACTATGTAGTGATACACCTCCTACGTCATCGACCTCAGACGAAAATACGGAGTGGTGTTATTTGTGATCTCCACACCACATGGGATGATATAATATCATATCGATGATACAATAGCCAAAAAGCTAAAATATGCACCATTATACAACTAAAATAAATAGGTAATACATATCCAAAAAGTGGTTAGAATCGCAACTTTGTGAAGTATGTAATCGACAAATTTTAAATCAATTAAACATCTAAAATACCTTCAAAATTTTTAACTAAAATAATTTTGGTATCGAAAAATATAATTAATACAAAAACACGGCGTATCGTCCGATCTACACGGTCCGAAAAATCGATAAAATCTTTTGTCCCGACTGGAGCTTATTCGAATATGACCTCGGTGGTATCGATTCTGTCATTCGAGTACGTGTCAACTCGTTAAAATTAACGGGCAGGGGACAGAATCATTAAAATTCCGACGAGATAACTTTTGTGGAGCACTCGATTAATTAGAAATTACTGAAGGTATCATTAACACGTAATGATGTGTCGTTAATAAATCAATTTTAGTTCATGATTAATGATAAATTTGATGTTTGTCATGTAGTTTCATATTTTTATGTCATTCTAAATTTCATATTGCAATTGCCCATGTTTCAAGTCTATCAATATGATTTCTCATATCCATATTGCATTTTGCAATATTTAATTATTCAACTCAATTAATTTACAAAATTGTAATAGTAATTAATAAATATGGTCAATTGTAAAATAAAACTGTTGAAATAAAAATGGAAATAATTTTAATAAGATTTTTAGTTGAATCGTACTAAAAGTTGCTTGCAGATCTGCAAGTACAATATTGTGTAACGTATGCGCCCTCAATACAAGTTTATTACGTTTCCATAGAATAATTATAATAATAATACCTATTTCTAACGTGAAGCATAACCTATTTCTAACGTGAAAAATTCCTTGCGTTTGGAAGCGTGTGGTTGCCGGCACACTTTTATATGAGACTTTTATATGAGACCATCCTAGTACTCGGGAGTAGCAACACATCTGTGAATGACTTCAGATAGAATCTATGTTCTATGTGAAGTTACTTACAAATGTCTATGGTGCGGTGACCACTTACCATCAGGTGAACTGCATGCTCGTTTGCGTCATTATTATTAAAGAAATATATTCGTTTTTACAGTTTGAATATGTATACGAGCCATTTACGTAATATTGCTCGCGATTATTATTCTCTTCGGTTATAACTAATGAACTCGTACCTACTAAGATAGGTGGACTGCATGATCGTTCGCTAATCAATTGAATATGCGATGTTTCAGAAATCACCCATATGCCTCTGTTTTCATTTATTTAGTAATAATATGATTATAACAGTTTTATGGTATGAAAAATTTTCAATTAGTTTGTAGCCTGCATTAAAATCTTCATATCAATAATATAATAGTTAAATAGAATTACATAGTGACGCTTAGTATCACATCATCCGTCTTCAAGTAAATAATAGCTGGAGCTCGATTTTTGATATAAAATACACTATTTGTACATAGATGTTAGATAGTAAATTACAAAAACTAAATCTTAGACATTTTGTAACTAGTATTCATATATCAAAAGTCGAGTTTTAATGTAAATGGATTGTAAAATATTAAAATGTCGCTTAATCTTCAATTTTACATTAAGGTTTATAGAATGTAAAGTATCCTCTTAAGTAGGTACTTGGTATTAATGTTGTGTAAAATATATCAATTTTGTTATTGTAAGCAAAATTGATTGAAATTGCTATATTTTACAAAACACCATCTCTTGTACTAGATCTACGTGTGCAAAAAATATCTTTAAAAAAAAAAATTTTTTTGGATTTTGATTGTTATTATTTACAATGTTTTTTTTTAATTTATTATACTAATTGATTGTGTTGTAAAATTATGTATTTTTTTTGTATTATCATTTGTATTAAATATGTACAATACTAAGTAGTATAAACAACAATACTATGTAGTATTTGATTTTCACAAAAGACGCACAGCTTATTTCTGTGCCCTTTAATTAAATTGGTATGCACGTCCGATCTTTTTCAATGAAATATTTTAAAAAATTGTTACAAAATGGAAAATTTTCTTGTAAATTTCATTTTTCCAATACAAATTTATCAAGATATCTCATGTTCGATAACGTTTAGATAAACTAAGGTCGTATTCACTAAAGATTCAGATTTACGCATTGTTTTTGCCAATCATCATGAAATGTATAACAAAATTATATAAAAAAATGTGTCGGCATATTGCAAATCCGAAGATAGCCGAGTATAACCGACTACCTAAAGCTTGGTGTGATATTGTTACGACCTTATACTGTAATGACATTCAGATAGTAAAATTGTCAATTATACATACCTATATATGAGATATTTGAGAACATTGTCAGTTATTCTGTAATAATAGTGTTAGTTATTTGATAATATTTTTATTCATACACTGTAATATAAAAATCATTTGTCTAACAACATTTTAATACAGACCTTACCCTATTTTATATTATTTTTGTGTTTCATTCTAAGACAATTAAGATATGTAATTTACCTAGTTTGTATTATATATTTTTTGGTATTTCATTATTATTTTGTAAGTCGTGTTATATTTTTGTGAAAAAAATCCGTAAAAGATATTCTTTGCACAGCATATAATTATTTTTCTGTGATACATAGATTAAAGTGTTTTTGTAAATAGGAACCGCTATCAATAATTGAGCGAGTTAAGAAATATGTACTTACTTACTATGTAAAGCTTTTAACTAACTTAGCTGATAGAAAATGGAGTGAAAGGAATTAGACGGAGTGGTATGACAGAATGTTATGAAATCTTGTAAGTTAGTGAAATTGTACAAATTACTTTTCTAAATAAAACGAACTTTGGCCTATGTACATTTAGTTTTTATTTTTGACCCTTTTTATAACCCCATTTATACAAAGTTTAAGTCACTTGAAATATACAATAATATAAATAATATAAAACACAATATAAAATATGTAGGTGTCCTGTGTATGCTTATTGAATCGATTTTGATGGAACTTTTGCGGGTAAATAGAACCTTTTATGAGCCTTTTACCTTAACATCGATTTCTGATAAATTTCAGTCTGAACGAATGCTTTCCATGAAAAAACTCTGAGTCACTTGACTCGTAATAGTGACCCAAGGCGAAAAATAAGTCTATCAGTAGACGCTAATGTCTATCTCTTGGACATAATCCTTATAAAAAAATGCCATCATCTCTTTCAATACAACGATCACTATTGGCAATATATTGCTACCTACAATAAAAGTCGACTACCTACAATAATTATTCACTATCTACAATACATCGAATACTATTCACAATCCATTTCTTATACAATTGAAGTAGAAAAAGAGCACACAATCCACCTCATCACCGCCGTCCATGGACGTCTGTAATCAACTTCATATATACGAGTACCACGATATTTATCTAAAGTCAATCACAGATTCGTTGTTATTTTCAAAGATCAGTACTTCATGTAAAAGTAAGCATCATCACTTTAACTTCATACATTGGCTATGTTTCTTGTGTATTTCGTACTGTTTCATTTTTTTTAATAAATTGCTCAACTGTATAATTAGCATAAAACGCCTCTTAGCTAATAAATAGATAATACGTCATTTATAAACGTCTGAGGTTCAGTGAGTTCTAGGTTCAATCCCCGGCTAGACAGATCTAAATAATAAAGTCTGTTTTTTTATTCTGTGCCTATAGTATAAGTTGTAGGTTTTCGCAGATGGTAGAACCAGTGTGGTTCGACCGAGGAAGTATCTCTGCCACACCTATTTCCAGCGTTAAGCAGTTTTTGTGTTTCGATGGAAGGGTGTGGTTGATTGCACACTTTTGAGGCGACCATCACAGTCCTCGGGAGTAGAAACGCATCAATGATTGTCTTCACACAGAATCCATGTTCTATTTGAAGTTGCTCACAAGTGTAAGCAGCTTAAGGGCAGAAGTGACCACTTACCATCAGGTGGACTGCATGCTCATTTGCTACTTCAGTCGGATAAATAGACCGGTTAAGTGTGAGTCGGACTCTTGCAATAAGGGTTCTGTACCGTTACTTATAAAAACGGCTAAAAATCACATTTTTTTGTATGGGAGCCCACCTTTATCTTTTCTTGTGGTTTGGAGTTCATATTCAACAGTTAACCATAAATAAAGATGACATGATTTTTTCCTGTAAAAAAACTTCAACTTAATTTCCCATAAATGCTATTATGGCGCTTTAGCATTATTTCCTTTCCACTGACGATATTATTTTATTATTATTATGTTATTATAGCAGCAACAGAAATACATTATCTGTAGAAAATTAAAATGTCTATCCATCACTTTTCATGAAATAAAGTCTGATGACAGACAGACGGACAGCGAAGTCTTATTAAAAGGGTTCTGTTTTAACGCTTTGTGTACGGAACCCTACAAAAAGCTTTATAATGTATTCGCATCAACCCATTATTGGCCCACTGCTGGGCACGGGTCTTCTCCCAGAATGAGAGAGTTTAGGCCATAGTCCACCGCGCTGGCCAAGTGCGAATTGGTGGACATGACAAAATGTATAATGTATTACATTATACATTTTGTGTTCGCTTTATACATTTTTCGAATACTTATATTTGCTACTTTAAGCGGATAAAAACAGATAGCTATATTAGTACATTTATACATTTTGTTCGTATATTATACATTTGTGTACACTTTCTACATTTTACGTATATTTATACATTTTGTTTGTTTCAGTTAATTTATCACAAAAGTCGTATCGTACACTCGGCCCGCGACCTCGTAACTTGAGAGATTTCGGCGCGACAATAAAAAAGAATAATAAAACATTTCTGTAACTTCCCCAGCTGTTAGGTAGCCTGCCGTGATATTGGTTTTATGGCTTACATTGAGTTATTTTGGCTACCTTTGAATAATATATATGTCGGTGCAAGACAGGAAATCTACGTATGTTTTATGATTAACGACGTTTAGTTTAAAGTTCGTAATCTATTAACATAGACAAGTGAGGGTAGCACCTACTTCATTTTGCGAACGCGAAACGGGTAGACGTAGATTATGTCGTGCGACCGGAATGCATAAAAGTGAATCGACTGAGTTAGTTCAGGGATTACTTTATTAACTATGCTGCCGCTTTTACCACTTAACATAGCGTTATTCTTGTTAATTCCAGTTATACGTTATTTCAAATGTTTATTCCGTAAAGTGTGATAGTGACTAAATCAGTGTCGTAATTATCTCCTTGTCCACAATCCTTACGCCCACAACTGAACGCTACCATGATTGGCAAAGGATAGGCTACCGTGCCTATATATATTTGGTGCTGTTGTTGTAATACTTATTTTTTTATGACTCCACTATTTTCTATGTTAATGAAAGGCAAAATACATTTTGTTCGCATATTATACATTTTGTGTTCACTTTATACATTTTGCGTATACTTATACATTTTGTTTGTTTTAGTTAATTTATCACAAAAGTCGTAATATCGTACACTCGGCCGGCGACCTCGTAACTTGAGAGATTTCGGCGCGACAATAAAAAAAAGTAATAAAACATTTCTGTAACTTCCCCAGCTGTTAGGTAGCCTGCCGTGATATTGGTTTTATGGCTTACATTGAGTTATTTTGGCTAACTTTGAAAAATATATATGTCGGTGCAAGACAGGAAATCTACATACATTTTATGATTAACATCGTTTAGTTTTATAGTTCGTAATCTATTAACATAGATAAGTGAGTGTAGCACCTACTTCATTTTGCGCAACGCGAAACGGGTAGGCGTAGATTATGTCGTGCAATCGGAATGCATAAAAGTGAATCGACTGAGTTAGTTCAGGGATTACTTAGTTAAATATGCTGCCGCTTACACCGCTTAATGAAGCGTTATACTTGTCATTACCAGTTATACGTTATTCCAAATGTTTATTCCGTAAAGTGTGATAGTGGCTAAATCAGTGTCGTAATTATCTCCTTGCTTTATTCTTACGCCCACAACTGACGCTACCATGACTGATATAGGATAGGCCACACTGCCTATATATATTTGGTGCTGTTGTTGTAATACTTATATTTTTTATGACTCCACTGTTTTCTATGTTACTGAAAGGCAAAACTCTTAAACACTTGAGAATAAGTATTTCGCTTAGATCTCATTAAAGAAAATACCTATTACAGAATTTATTCAAAACAAAAGACCTGATCTTAGTGATAAAGTGAAAACCAAGTGTTATGTGTTGATTTGGGTGTAGAAAAGTACCCGGCTCACTTTTACATGTAGCGACCATCTCAGTCCTCAAGCGTAGGAACGCATTTGCGATTGACTTCAGGTAGAACCCTTGTCCTAAATAATATTCTCATAGAATTTTCTTTGATTCTGACTGAAGTAGCAAACGAGCATTCAGTTCACCTGATGGTAAGTGGTCACTGGCGCCCATGGACATCTGTAATCAACTTCATACAGAACATGCCTTCTATCTGAAGTCAATAACAGATGCGTTGCTACTTCCGAGGACAATGATGGTCACCTCATATAAAAGTGTACCGGCAACCACACCCTTCCATCGAAACGCAAGAAATGTTTCACGCTAGAAATAGGTGTGGCGGAGGTACTTCCCCGATCAAACTATACTGGTTCAATCACCTGCAAAAATAGATGTTCAAGGGCGGCAGTAGCCACTAACCATCAGGTGGACTGCATGTATAGATAGTGCTTCAAGATAAAAACAGCTTTATCAGTACGTATTGCATTATACATTTTGTTCATATATTATACATTTTGTGTTCACTTTATACATTTTGCGTATACTTTTACATTTTGTTTGTTTCAGTTAATTTATCACAAAAGTCGTAATATCGTACACTCGGCCGGCGACCTCGTAACTTGAGAGATTTCGGCGCGACAGTAAAAAGAGTAATAAAACATTTCTGTAACTTCCCCAGCTGTTAGGTAGCCTGCCGTGATATTGGTTTTATGGCTTACATTGAGTTATTTTGGCTACCTTTGAATAATATATATTTGGTGCTGTTGGTACTTACATCTGTTATGATGTCACAGTTCTGTATGCCACTGAAAGGCCATTTTACGCTTAATTATGTTTGTTTAGCATTTCAGCCAGTCAGAAAAACTAATTATTATGTAAAAAAAACATTATTAAAAGAGAACAAAATTGTGTATAGTACTTACATCTGTACAGTATTTTTGTAATACTTTCTAATATATATGCATATATATATATGTCGGCGCGACACCGCGTATTTTTGAAAAACACGTCGCCGAAAATAATTATTTTAGTTAGTTTAAAGATCGAAAATTGTTTGATTATTAAATTAGCAATATTTCGTGGTTTTAAGAATTGTAATTTAGTTTACCCTCCATAAATTTGTTATTGTCACCTCACCAAACATTGTTATAAAAGGCGAGCGAACGCCGGTAGAGAAAGATCATTGTTTAACCGTCGAAGCGATCGGACCTCCGCAATTGTGAATAAATCGAAGAAGTTTATTTCTGTTTTACTTGAAATCTTCAAGTATGAATAATGAAGACACGTCGACCATCCTGATGTCTCATGTCACGACTGCACTTCGTTATATATATTGGAAAGTATTACAAAAATAGTTAAAAATGAATAAAGAGCACTGATAGCCTAATAGTTGTAACTTGACCTTTCAATCGGGAGGTCCGAGATTCAAACCCAGGCATGCACCACTGATTTATGTGAGTGTTAGAAATTACTTATCACTGCTTTTCGGTGAAGAAAAACGTCGTTAGAAAGCCTACACACCCGTGAGTTTAAAAAAAAGGTCTCGGAGGTGATTGAAGTCCACCAATCCGCACTTGGCCAGCGCGGTGGACTATGGCTATAGAATGTATGTGAACATTCATATTTGATTTCATTTGATATCCATATGCCACTATATGAAATAAACGTGTTCATTTGCGGCACATTTAAACATTATATACCCTATGTCACTCGGACATTTGTCAATTCTAAGGATATGTCACATGTTAAAATCCGTCAAGACATTTGGGCTGTACGTGCGAAAGAAATTGGCATATGACACGTGCTCGAAATAATCGGTTGTTGGTAAAGTTGGTTTACTGACGATAGTTGAACGTGACAACGTCATAAGAAAATACTGATGGAATGGTTGCATTTTTCAAAAGAACCTTTTAATTTTATTTGTTTGATAGATATTTTGTATGGATACAGAGAAGGATGGAAATGGGAATCGCAATGGAATTGATCAAGTTACATTTATTTGTACGCATAAATACTATTATGTCATTTTTTTTCTGTATTATTGTATAGCAGCTGTCCACGCGGACGCATCGCTCACTCAAGTAGGAGAGAGACAGATGTCGAACGCTGCCTGATGCGGAGGCCTATTGTGCCCCTTTGTCGCTCGTTCCACGCTCTCGCTTGCAATTCAAGCCTGAAACGCCTCAAAGCGAGGTAACGCCGCATGAGTCGTGTTATTGGTGCGTGCAGCCGGGTCCATCGAATTATAAGACGCTGAAGTGTTAGTGTTTCTGACTGACCGGTCGATACGAGTATATTTTCTATGTTAATTTTGCATATACCGGTGAGATAAATCATACAAGAGAAATGGAAATCATATCTCCAACCACTTCTGCCACCTATACATATACTGTCTTGGAAGAGAAACACCCATATTTTCATTATTTTTGATAGTACGAAACCTTGTCTTTCTGTATGACCGCATAAAATTGTAATGGAGACACCGATTCTTTCCTCCTATTATATTACTTTCAAGTTATGTGTTGAAAGTGATAGCGAACTTGAAAGATATATGAATGTCCTCTAAGCGGTTCGTCCCTGTAGCCTCGGGGTCAGAATAGGGCTATGGGGATACCATAGCCCTATTCTGACCCCCTGCCTGTCGTAAGAGGCGACTAAAAGGGGCTTCCGGGGTTGCAGACGGCTAGAGTGGGATCTTGAACCGTTCGGTCAGGCAATCCCGGGAAGGACGGTGGTATGTGTGGTCGCATACCGTCGTTAAGACTAGACGGAGCGGTGGGCCCAGCCGCCCATTTGGAAGGAGCCCGATGGGGCAGCGCGCTCGGAGGATTCCGGTTGAAGTCGTTTCGAGATCCCGGAGTCCTCCTTTTCAGCGCCGAGGACGGCCACCGAGGGGGTTTTAGTGCAGTAAAAATCCCACATAACCCCGCGTCGCTCCCACGGCGTCGGATACCTTTTGAAGGTTTCCCCCCTCGAAAAACAAAAAAAAAAAGCGGTTACATTTTTGTTTTTTTTAGCAACCACACCTATCAATCGAAAAAGTATAGTACCTGATCATAAGAAATCTTTCTTCATAACAAAAATTAACACATCCATATGAGTTACTTTAATCACGCATACACAAGTCACATAGATTCCAATTTAATCATCCACAAATATAAAACGAAGGTAGTACAGAACCGTTGAAATTTATATTTTTAAAGAAAACTATACGTTCTAGGAGTACTTCATAACTATTAACTTTATATTAGTTCTTCATAACACGTATCAGCCCTAAATCGCTCAGTATATAAGTTACTTTACGGCATACAATAAAGCAGCAAATAAAGATATCTTGCAAAGGAACAAATTGCCCGTATCCAAAATATATAAATACGTATATTAAGGTAAGTATATGATTTACTTTATAGTGTATAAATTACTTTTACGGCGTTCACTTGTTTCACTGCGAACGAAAAGCGATAGGCGATGCGTAAACGATTTTGGTATGAGAGATAATATTTTATTTTACCGATATCTGTACTAAATATAAACATGTGTGTTTTACTTGGAATAGTTTTTAAAGCTCGTTTTTTTTAAGGAAATTAATAGTAGTGTTTATCCTTTTTAGCACAAAATTATGCCTTTTTAATAAATATTTTTGTAGATCAAGAAAGTCCAGGAAGAATCTTGTATTTATTTTACTTTTTCTCGCAAAAAAAATATAAATATTTGTTTAAGTAAAAATCTAATAAATAAAAACACAACAAAACCAACGGAAACTTCATTGGAAATTATAAATATACATAAAGAAAATCACCCAAATATAGAAACTCGTTAAAAATGCGTCAAGAAAAATTAAAAAAAAAAGAAACTTAAGTTCATCTAAGTATTCACTTAGTTATTAGATATTAATTATCACTGCTTTTCGATGAAAGAAAACATCGTGAGGAAACCTACACACCCGAAAATTAAAAAAAAAGTTCTCGAAGGTGTGTGCAGTCCACCAATTCGCACTTGGCCAGCGCGTTGGACTATGGCCTAAAACTCTCTCATTCTGAAAGAAAACCCATGCCCAGCAGTGGGACAATAATGGGTTGACCAGAGATTCATTTATTTTGCTATAGAATTTTATAGTAAATTTGGTGATAACTAAATAGCTTTTCTTCCTGAATACGACACCTGCCTAATAGAGGATTAATACTAAACTGAAACAGAGGTCGTAAAAGCGAAGTGCGAAGTTAGTTGGTAAGTTAAATTATTTGATGCGCGTGATAAGAATTTTTACGGTCGTTGGTAATATGGAGCAATTGTGATTCATTCTTTCTATGGACATGCGCGTTAAATGTTTATCGCGAAATTGGATGGGCCATGAAAATAGCGATTTTTGAAAAGCGGTAGCGGTTGTTATGGAAATGCTTTAAGAGTAGGTCATTCATTTAATTATTTATTTCAAGTATCATTTCCCATCCGGTGGTAGTATAAGAAAAAAATTACAATTTGTAAGTGCCCCCGTAGTCCTATACAAAATAAAGACATTTTATTTAATTTCATTTAAAATCTTGTTCAGTTATTAAAAAGCCTAACATTCCTAAAAAATTCTTCTTACGTAATACCACGGATACAAATGATTCCACTGGCTGATTTCTGTATGTACAGATAGAATTTGCATTTTTTATAAACCAACAAGAAAGATTTACCGACTCATTAGTTTTATAACATTAAAGTCAAGCATTTTTGACCGACTTCCAAAAAGGAGGTTCTCAATTCGGCAATCAGTAAGTCATAATAGAACATAGAAATAATTACTAACTTGTAAATAACCTAAAACTCCACTGACCTTCATTATTGACATATTATGAAAATTAATTTGCATTTTTTTATTGATTTTCAATATTAGTCACAAATACTTTCCTAATATTTTGAGACCAACATAATCGCGTATTTAATGGCCTTAAAGGTCTAATACTAGGTGGGATTTTAGAGAATGGAAACAAACGCAAACCGCTTCGGTTATTGGTTATTACGGTAGAGTGTTTTTCTAGGTATTGTATTGAAAATACACGATATCTCTGAAACAGTTATACCAGATCTGAAATATTTATACTGGTATAAACTAAAAATTCTAAAAGTTCTCTTGAGTTTTTTTTAATTGAAGTAACAATATAATAGCATGTATACGTTGCTCCTTTCAAGGTCTGTTTTTTTTTGTTTTCGAGGGGGAAACCTTCAAAAGGTACCCACGGCCGTGGGAGCGACGCAGGGTTATGTGGGATTTTTACCGCACTGAAACCCCCCCGTGGGCGTCCTCGGCGCTTTAAAAAGGACTCCGGGATCTTGAAGCGACCTCAACCGGATCATTTCAAGGTTGAAGGTCGCCTTTTGGGTGATGGTATAGCAATTTTATATGAGGAGACCATCTTAGTTCTTAGGAGTAATAACTCTTCTGTAATTGACTCCAGGTAGAACTAATGGTCTACGATACGAAGATCTGTTTAATGGATGATGATTATTGGATAGATAATTTAGTTTATTAAAAACCTGCGGTCAGAAAAATGGGAGGAGGGGCTAGGAGCGATTTTTTTATTATCGTAAAAATATGCATATCAAATGAAAGCTAGTAGTAGTATTAGTAGTATTACTAGTAGTAGTATTAAAATATATAATTATATGCATTATAATACTTATATTGCTGTCTCGACGCAAAATACAAAATGTGTTTTAATTAAACATAAATTATTACAAAAACCGAAAAATGCGTTTATTCGTTTTAAGCAGTCAAGTGTTTTTTTAAATTATTATTCAATATTACTTGATTTAGTTGAGGAATGAAAAATAACAAAGTAGGGGAAAAAATGAATTTTACTCAGATTTTGAATCTGCCAACCTTTCATAAACAAGCTATGAAATAATGATGTTATATACGAATAATTCCGTTAAACACGAAATCTACAAACATTTTTCTTACCGCTGTCAACAACCGTCAAAAATCTTGAGTAACGGGAAATCTTGGAGTTGAAATGGGGAATTTTCCGTTCGGTCCCGGAATATTCGGGTGCGAGGTTCCTGTCAGGAATTTCTTCGGGAGCTCTTGATTGACATGGGTAGCTTTCTTGTTACGCTCGGCTGAGCTTTCCAGTTTAAATCGTGCAATTAGGATATACCTGTTTGACCGTCTCAATGGATGAACAGATGAGAGGCGATGGGCAAAAAACCCTTTGCCAATGTTGAAGAACCCATCGGGTAAAGTGTACCCAATTTGATGAGGCCTAAAATGATGTATAGTTTGGATTTCTGAGAATTGTATTTCTAAGATTTGGACAGTCATCTTTGTTTTAAAAACAATGACTGACATTATCACTACATAGTATAAAACAGAGTCACTTCCTGCTATCTGTCTCTATGTATGCTTAGATCTTTAAAACTATGCTACGGATTTTAACGCAGTTATTTTAATAAATAGAGTGATTCAAAAGGAAAGTTTTTATGTATAATACATGTAGAGAAAAACTGATAATTTTAGATTTTTTACTTTTAGGCGGAACGAAGTTAGTTGGCCGGGTCCACTCGTATTAATATTAGTCCAAATTTAATCCATTTATTAACAAACAATTATACTAAAAACAAAAAAAAGAACATTAAATATAAAAAAACTTCATCAAAATTGTTGCCCTTGGGAAGCGTGCCCAAAACGTTGGTGACATTACCTCGTTAGATCGCTATGCTAATCCTTTAGCCAAGGTAAGCGCTAGCCCTTTGGTCATTATTAACGTGTTATATATCAAGTAAATAAATATTTTATTATGATATTCCTTGCTTAAAACATTTTTTTTATGCAAAAATTGATTACGTTTTGTTGAAAAATCTTACGTACAATGTCTTCTTTAGGGTTCAGTTCGGAGCTATCCAAAAGGTTGATTCCTAGACAGATTTCTTTTCTATTTACTTTCAGTATAGATTTTATAAAAAACATTTTGCCTAAAAGTAACACGTTAAGACTAGCATTATCACTAGGTTTTTTTTTATCTGACTGAAGTAGCAAACGAGCATGCAGTCCACCTGATGGTAAGTGGTCATAGCCGCTCATGGACATCTGTAGTCTTCATACAGAACATGGGTTCTATCGGAAGTCAATCACATATTGCCACTTCCGAGGACTATGATGGTCGCCTCATATAAAAGTGTGCCGGCAACTACACCCTTCCATCGAAACGCAAGAAATGCTTCACGCTAGAAATAAATATGGCGGTGGTACTTCCTCGGTCGAACAAAGGTTTTTGCTTATAACAAAAATACTACAGTCACTTGCCTCTTTTGTTTTATTCATGTATTAATTTAATCCGTACGTAGTTTTCCTTATACTGAATGTTGAGGACGTCTGTTATTCTGTATTATGTTTTGCCCTATACCTCTTTTCCGTTAAATATATAGAATCATGTATAGAAATATTTACTATTACTACCCTGGTGTCGATTTCCTTATTTCTTGGAGTCTTGAAATTTATTTTTTTCGGGTGTTTTCTTTTTTGTCGCAATTTTTTTCAAGTGTTGTTTTTTACGATTCTCGTTACAATTATCATAATAGTTTTTGACAGGCTTTAATACACCAATATTTTAACTTACTTCACAAATAGCTTTTATTAAAGTACTCAGATATACAGAAATACCTTTCACACCAACATCTATACTAGCATTCATTACCGGTTTTGTATGGCGTTTGTTTTTACATTTTCCAACAAAAATTAAAATAAAAAAAAACAATAGAATTTTCTCCTGTGTCGTTGGTGCCATGGACACACACAAGGACGAATACAAAAACACCCAGACCCAGAACAGGAATCTAAACTCATCATTCGCGCGTCAGACCGGTATGGTAACCGCTCGGTCACACGGGTCGTCGTCGTCGCGAGTTTCTAAGAAAGAGAACTATCTTTTTAGTAAACGATATGTAAGATAATCAGTGAGTTAGGGGCGTAATATATGTATGTCGGCGCGACACCGCGCATTTATGAAAAACACTTCGCCGAAAATAATTATTTTAGTTAGTTTAAAGATCGAAAATTGTTTGTTTACATTAGCAATATTTAGTGATTTTTAGAATTAGTTTAGTTTAGTTTACCCTCTATAAATTTGTTATTGTCAACTCACCAAACATTGTTATAAAAAAGCGAGCGCCTGCCGGTAGAAAGGGATTCTTGTTTAACCGTCGAAGCGATCGGACTTCCTCAATTGTGAATAAATCGAAGAAGTTTACTCGTGTGTTTTATTTGAAATATTCAAGAATGGACAGTAACGGACACCTCGACATTCCTGACTTAACACTGCCACTTCATTATTTCGTTAAGTTTATCTTCATGTAAAGAGTTTCACAAATTATATTTTATTAATCAGGAATCAATGATCTTAAGAAACCGATGAGCAAAGCAAGCTTCAAAAGGACCTTCGTGGTTATTTAATAGATAAAAGTAGTTAATGTTATTGAAGACAATTATTTATCTGTGTGTATGGACGTATTTATTATTATATTGTATGTATATATGTATTATATTTATGTATTTTTATATGTATTTATGTATGTAGTATATATATGTGAACCTTTACCCGTATATAACTATATGTTTAAATATTTTCTGTCTTATTATTCTTTTTAGTTATACCGCCTTCGATGTTTTTCTTATATCTTGAGGTTGACTGGCAGAGAATGCTTATAGCATTAAGTCCCACCTTTGTACATTATTGATAAGGTACATAAACAATAAATAAATAAATAAATCAAACTTTTAAACTGACTATTTGTTTTTTAGATCAATTTAGATGTTAATTTATTTTAAAGTTGTTTACTATTTTTGCTATACCTTTTATTTTGCATAACTTGCGTTGTTCCGTTATAGGTAGCTTTGGCGTGGAATACCTTAAGGGACATGAATTTATACGGGACTTTTTTTGGTTGCTTTGACACAAGAATTTAGGGATTTCTGGTGAATATTTTTACTTACTTGATTCTTGCTGGTCAAAAAGGGTCTGATGGATGTGTTGAGGTTTTCTTTGTGGCGTAATTTATGTGTTAAGTTTGTATAATATTTTATCTCATAGCCTAAAAGGAAAATATTGTTATCTCAGAAATGTAGGTCTGGGATGTAATAAAAGGTGAAATCTCGAATACTTCATCATCTTTCAAAATAACAACTTTCTATGTCAACATACGTAGAAATATTGTAATTAAAGAGTATAGCCACACAAGCGTAAATAACAGACTTAATTTATAATTTATCTTACCTTTTATGATTTTTTTCTTTTTTTTATTAGATTGAAGTAGCAAACGAGCATGCAGTCCACCTGATAGTAAGTGGTCACTGCCCCCTATGGACATCCTGTAACCAACTTCAAATAGAACATGGGTTTTATGTAAAGTCAATCACAGATGCTACTCCCGAAGACTAAGTTGCCTCATATAAAAAGTGTGCCGGCAACCACACCCTTCCATCGAAACGCAAAACAAAGCTTGACGCTAGAAACGGATGTGACGGTGGTACTTCCCCGTTCGAACTTGTAATTTGTAATCGTGTGTCCATTTGCGGCGGGAATATGGAGAAACTGATAAGAATATTTAGAGAAATTTAATATTTAAAGATAAGTTTCCACAATAAATAAATTTGATTTGATTTGAACTACACTGCAACCACCTGCAAATTTTACACTGAGTCGATTTTGTGTATCACTATAATTGTCTTTATGTTATAAATTCCGTTTCGACATATATCACTGAATACTACGAATGTGGACCGTATATTCTGTTATTAAAATATTTCGCCCAGTTATTTTTCCGCATGCAGTCATAAACTACAACATCAGTCTTTATTAAAGCCACAGGTGTGCATAATTCAGACAAAAATATTACGTGGCAATACATCTATGGGCATCAAAGGTACCTAAAATATTACGATAGCAAAAAAAGCGAATCATCAGGCATACAGAATTGGGGTTTTGTTTCGTCTTTTATCTCTTACAATGATCAGCTTAGGGCCCACGCATTAGCTAAATTGAGCAAGCAATGCAAGTTCTTAAGCAAATAGGAATAAGGGCGGATATCCAGTGCAAGGTCGCAGCTTTAACTTGTACTCAGTGGATGGTTGTTCGTCGGGAAAGCATAAAGTTCTTTTTATGTGCAAACATGGTTCCTCATAAAGATACTACGTGATATTTTTGACAACAGCTCCCGTGGAGGACTTTTGGTGGAGGGAATGAAATGTTAAACAATGTCAAACATCTGGATTACATCTGGTTAGTGCGATGTAAGAAAATAGTTGGGATAGGAAAAGATTTGCTAAAGGATTTAGGTCTAGAAATTGTTTGTGCTTGAGAAAATAATATTGGATATAAGATTATTGTCGATGAAGCAATATTGGATTTCGTAATTGAATGCGGGGCTGAGTCTGTAGATGTAATGTGGGAGTAGGAGGAGGTTAGGTAAATCAAGGGACATCATTTAGGGTGTCTATTTTCGATTCTTGTCATAAACTCGATAGTAATCTCATTTCCTATTAATATTTTAAATTCAACAGTTTTTCAGGACGTATGTTTGTTAATTTTTAATACGAAGATAAATCGAGGGACATAATTTAGGGTGTCTATTTTCGATTCTTGTTCTAAACACGATAGTAATCTTATTACTTATTAATATTTAAATTATATATAGAAATTATATCAAATATGCGCTTGATAATATTATTGACTACTTAGATAAACTTTTTTTAAATTATAATTTAGCACAGAAAATTGCAATGCCCGATACGGGTAAACTGTAATTGACTTATGACGCTTTGTATCACAAATGTCACCATTATATTATTGTATTGTAACAGTTACGGCAATAAATAAAACTATTAATTCAATAGTTTTCAGGATGTTTATTTGTTAATTTTTAATGGGAAAACTACTGTTCATATTTCTCTAAAATTCGGCACACCGTAAGTTGTTGAGCAAGATTAATACATAGTAACAAGTGACCAATAGTAGCGAGTGAAGGTATAACCCAGTTTTTGATAAAATTATTCGTTAATATGCATTATTATTGAACAGTATGTATGACGACCCACGTGACGCTGCGGTTACTGCATCGGTCTGACACGCAGTGGGTTCCGGGTTCGATTCCTGGCCAGACAGGTGTCTGAATGATGAGTTTAGATTCTTGTTCTAGGTCTGGGTGATTGTGTATTTGTCATTGTGTGTGTTCATGGCATCCACGACACAGGAAAAAATCCTACTGTGGGGCTATGAGTGTAGAAAGCGTTAAAGCGTTTTTAAAGTGTTAAGTAAGCTTGCACGCCCAACGGCTGATCATATTACAATTTAAATAGGTCTTTCTCAAAGTAAATGCTGCGCTTGATAAATAAACCTAAACCCAGGACACAAATCTAAATTCATTATCAAAATATTTGTCTGGCTAATGTTCAAATCTGGAACCCTATGTCAGGCAAATATCGAGAATGCTGTACCACGCGGGTCGCGAAGCCATGATTCAATAATATATTATATTCAATGAAAAAATACTAGATTCTTACACACTGTTGTTACTGTCTCGTCAAAAACTTATACGTCAAAAAACTAATACGCTATCATCATCATTAGTTCGAATAAAACAGTACGATCAAAATATTTACTGTTGTCTATAACATCTCAACTATGAATAAGCGATATTTTTATTATTATTGATAGATTATTTTGTCTTGATTTTCATGGTGACCAAATAACTCTCAACAGAGAAAATAGCTTGTAATGTTTTCAAGTTTCACCGGCAATTAATAAAAAATGCACACCTTCTAGTAATAAAAAGTGTAATTTCAAGAATAATCAGTCCCTAAATATATATATATATATATATAAATGAGCTAAATATATATATATATAAATAAATATAAATGAGCTGATGATAACTTAGAAGTTTACGTAGAAGAAATTTAATCCATAGCTTTAAAACAGAAATTTCTACTACGTTTTGATTTATTAAGAACGAAATCACTAGTATGACAAGCATTGCCAATATTATAAGAACTAAAGATATAATTGTAAGAAACATAAAGCGTATATTATACATAGATGGAGAATCAATGAAGGTGGTAGAACCAGTGTAGTTCGACCAGGGAAGTACCACTGCCACACCTATCTCTAACGTAAAGCATTTCTTGCGTTTCGATAGAAGGCTGTGGTTGCCGACACACTTTCTCATGAGGCGACCATCATAGTCCTCGGGAGTAGCAACGCATCTGTATTTGACTTCAGATGGAACCTATGTTCTGTATATAATGAATTACAGATGTCCATGGGCGGCAGTGACCACTTACCATCAGGTGGACCAGATGCTCGTTTGCTACTTCAGTCAGATAAAAAAAAGAATCTAGGACTTGGCCAATGAAACATCATCGATAATAAATTAGAGTGTCATATCATATCCTTTCAAAAAAGCAATATTTAATTAAGATATGAAACAGCACAAATCAGTTGCCGACGCCAATAACCGAAGAGCATTTTCTATTAACATCCACTTAACTTCCTACTTTTTGCTCACTTGCGCCATTCTGAACCTTATCCTATTAATAAGGAAAGTTGCCTTCCAATGTTCTCCAGAATTGTATCGATTCAGACCCAGATTCTGTACGAAACTTATCAAGGTCTGTACAATTGCTCAAAGTAGGTACCTAAGGATGTGATTAGCTTTTAGGACATCGCTTAGTGTTCGTACTTTGAGCATTTTGGGGACTTGTTTAACTGTCATCTAGAGAAAAGTGTTGATTATATTATATTTAAATGTAATAATTATTTATCTATATTCGTGACAAATCTATATCCTAATACTAACTACAAATAGTTTAATGACTTCTATTTCGACATGACAAAAAATACTTATTTCCAATACAAGATTAACATTTAAGCCAATTTGTTTTTTGGCTTTAAAGTCAATTTGATCTTATTTTTGTTTATTATTTTTTTGGCTTTATATTTCTTGATGAAGAAGGATAAGTAGTCATTAAAGTGTTATATTTTATATGACATAAAACAGCAAACGAAAATGATCTACAGTCGATGGTAAGTGGTTAATGCTAGTGGGATTCTTGATTTAACATCAAACAAAGATGCATTGCTTGAGGACTGAAATGATCGCCGTATATTTTTTTTATCTTATTGAAGTAGTCAACGAGCATGCGGTTCACCTGATGGTAAGTGGTCACTGCCGCTCATGGACATCTGTAATCAACTTCATACGGAACATGGATTCTATCTGAAGTCAATCACAGATGCGTTGCCACTCCCGAGGACTATGATGGTCGCCTCATATAAAAGTGTGCTGGCAACCACCCAATTCCATCGAAACGCAAGAAATGCTTCACGCTAGAGATAGGTTTGGCGGTGGTACTTCCCCTGTTGAAATACCACTGGTTCTCTCAACTCTACTAAAGACTCTGAAAACTGTTGCTACCAATTAAATAAAGTACATTCGTCATTACCTTGCAACAATCAAGGTACTTACATATAATCTACACGTAGTTGATGAAATTCTGGGATATTAAAAAAAAATACGTAATAGTAATTTTGCTATAATTGATACACACGAAAAAAGAAAACGTATGGTATTAAAAAGTAACCGATTCAAAATAAACAACACTATCATATCTTCTACGAATTATAATCCTAGAGAAACTGTTAAAGTTACAACTATAAAAACAACTCTACTGAAATAATTTCATTTTACAGACCACAGAGTTAGTTAAAAGAGTTCTTTTGTAATTCCTCATGCCATAACTGCAAAATAGCCGTATAAACCGTTCCACTCAGGAAACAAAACATATAAGCCAGGCATCGTAAACTGAACTCAGGCTTTTTTCAGGCGCACCAAACCATCCTAAAACGATCGAAGGCTTTACTACAGTTTTAAAAGTACATTTAAATTTTATGACTTTTCCGTTTTTATTGATATTATCTGCCTCTGAATGGGAAACCGAGCGCTTCTGTTTAAAATGTGTTTTTACTTTTACTTTAACCTTTCGATTTGAAGCGTCCTTTGTCATCGCTTTGTTTCAATTGTCTCTGTTTCTTTACCCATTTGATTTGTTTAAAACACCTTCGTTTTCTTTGTCAATCGACCTTTTGTTTTGATTTTCATCTTATTTTTCCGGAATATTTTGCATTTCTTGAGGAGAATATAAAAGTATGTTATGGTGCCACTTATTTTGATTTTTTTCTGAAAATTGTTTCTGTTACTGTTATTTTAATGAATAGTAAACACAATTTATGGACCTTTTTAGCAGTGATACTCACATGAGTATCACTCAGTAGCCTAGAGAAAATGCGTACTAGGTAAGGATTTGCTCTGAGCTGTTGAAATTTGGACTTCAGCCACCTCAATTATATTTTTAAGAAATATCCATTTTAGAAATAGTCTTAATTAAACATCAAATGGAATATCTCGCGAAAAATGTTCCTGGAAATTACTAATAATGTTGTTAGATGTACCTATTTTTCAAACATCTTGGATACCATGAACCTAATTCACCGCCCTTAGACAATGCAATGTATTAAATCTTTCTATTCTTAAAAAAAAATGTAGTTATTGTTCATAACAAGTCTTATATCATTCTTTCACAAAAATGACAATAAACTTTTAACGATGTCAAGATAAATGTAGCAAAAGTTACTGGCAATCGTTATGTCACAGTGAATTAATTATACTCAAGATAACTTACGCAACACATTAACTGATACAATCTTTCTATAAGCTTAATAGAATATATCTGTCCCGCTTCCACAAATAACAAAATACAAATAAGAGAGTGACACAGCATTCATCAAAGGGGGTGTCCGAATGATTGGGACAAGGGCTTCTTAATTAACACTATGACGAACGACGTCAATAAAAATAAAAGAAAGAAAGGATAATGAAACGTCTTTGTCTGCGAGATAACTTAGAAAGGAACAGGAATAAAGGCTCAAGTCACAAAAACTCTTAATGAAGAAGAGGCGAAGTGTTTTAAATTCGTCGTAAAGGACGCCATCTGCTAAATGCACTTCATTAAAACGTGCTCACTGTAGCACCGTTGGGCGACGACTGACACCCGAATAAGAAATTCAAATTGCGGCGGTCTTTTTCGAATTTCGAATGCAATTTTCGTGGCGTCTGAACTTGGAGAAAATGAGATCCGCTAAGTTGTTGAAACGTTCCTTTTTTGAATTCTTTATGATGAGAGCGCCGAGGTTGCAGTTATTTGCATGTCATAATTTCACAAAATGTGTTATGTCATTAAAATAAATGAAATATGTATGAGATTTAAATTACACTTTATTAGGTGTATATGGAAACATAATTATAATACAGCAAGAATAATGAACTTTCCGAATATTTGTGAAATTATCGCTACAGACATTTTAACCATTCTTACAAAAAAAAATACTGTTAGTAGACTATACTTACGGAAAAAACAAATTAATAGAAATACAAGACTTAAAACTGATTATAATACGCTTTCTACACTCATACAATTTCTACACTCATTGACCCACACTAAGATTTTTTCCTGTGTCATGGGTACCATGGACAGACACAAGACGAATACAAAAACACCCAGACCCAGAACATGAATCTAAACTCCATCATTCAGATACCTGTCTGGCCGGGAATCGAACCCGGGACCCATAGCGTATCAGACCGGTATGGTAACCGCTCCGCCACGCGGGTCGTCAAATACGTTTGACTCATCTCATCAACCCATTATTGGCCCACTGCTGGGCACGGGTCTTCTCTCAGAATGAGAGAGTTAGGCCATAGTCCACCGCGCTGGTCAAGTGCAAATTGGTGGACTTCACACTCCGAGATCTTTTTTTTTAAGAACTCTCGGGTGAGTAGGTTTCCTCGCGATGTCTTCCTTTACCGAAAAGCAGTGATAATTAATTTCTAATACGCACATAAATCGTTGGAGCGTGACTGGGATTGAACCTCGGACCTCCTGATTGAGAGGACAAGTTTCAACCATAAGGTTATCACTGCTCTCTAAATTTATTCGAATTCGAAATTCGAAATTCGTTATTTTTTTGAAGTGAAACTTCTTTATCGGGGTTGTTGAAGTGAAACTTCTTTATCGTCGTCGGAAAAAAAAATAGTGTAACATTTTTTCGTTACGCGCCATCTTTTTCTGTTACGCGCCATCTTTTTTTTCCGTTACGCGCCATCTTTTTCTTATCCCTACCACGCGTGATATTATATAGATTATTATAGATTAGATTATTAGATAAAGTTTAATAAAAGCCTTTTATTAAACTTTATCTAATTTAACTTTATTTAACCAATTTCTGTAAAGTTGCATATAGTAAATTATGTTTTGAAAAATAACGTCATATAGAAGTTTCACTTTTTACGAGTGTACGCTAGTACACGCACACATTTTTCTTTTATTCTCAAATAGAATACTTACTTTTTACAGTGTTTCCATGACATAAAGGCGTAACATCCATAGTGAACGCTCTTTCTAAATTAAAGGCCAAGTGAAGGGGATCCTTGTAAGGAGTTTTCCAGATGACTTGTCATTTGCACTTTGATCTCCACCTGAAACTTTGAGACTTAGAGTCGAGTACATCTATATATTTAAAACTAGCTTTTATTGCGTCTCCATCCACGTTTCAGTAGATATTTAGAACAGAACCATCTAGGTTTTTTTTTTGGCAATTGTGTAGTTGCTGTTGGCCCTAATGGCCTTTACAGCTTCACCGGGTTTGTTATGGCGAGCCTAAAGCTCAAGCCGGGACAGGAAGACTGTGGGCTGAAAGGGACGGATGGCTTTGGTCCCCGTTGCCGGGTTCCTCCACCTTCCTCCTTCGCTAGAGGGAGGGACGGTTCCGGATCCAGCTAATGCCGGAGTCCTGGCCTTCCGCCTCTGGTTAAATGGGGATTGCGGCTGACAGGGCACCTCCTATGAGGTACGGACGTCGGCTTAGATCAGTTACGCTAATGTGGGGCACTGGCGATACACGACCGATCACGCGGGGATACCTTGTGAGGGTTGTGCTGTAATGGGGTCCTCGCCTCCGCCGGCGGGGACGGTGTGTGTAGTATCTGTTGTTGAGAACCATCTACACAAATAAATTGTATTTATATTTAATTTTTGCTTTTATATATTTTTTAGTTTTTCTTCACTTTCGACTTCACTTAAAAATGTATATACATACAGGTTTCAGCTTATATAAGTAAGAAAATAAGGGGATAATGGACATAGGAATATTTACTGCTGACGTGGTACTAGTAGTCTCGTTTCAATAGTCTGGGTTCAAGTCCCAGTTATGCGCCGAATTATTGGTTGTGTATTTTAGGCTTCATTTTAGGCTTGTGGACTTATACCAGTCTTTGCGTTGATCAAATTTATTAAACGGAAAATTCTGAAGTGACTTATTTCTGTTCTAAGTCTTAAGGGAATCTAAAAGTATTTTATTAAGACTATAGTATTAAAATTAACTCTACATCTTAGCTTCCCTACAAGTACGAGGTAAAATTGTAGGTATGTTTATGTTTTACTACCTTACTCCGCTGGCTCAGCGATCCAAAGTGAGTCTTGGCCTCCGATACGAGAACTCGCCACTGCTCCCGGTCTTATGCCATTTCATGCCGTTCGGCAGCCTGAAGCAGGTAGAGGCCTTTTTTTTTGTTGTCGAGGGGGAAACCTTCAAAACTTCCCGACGCCGTGGGAGCGACGCAGGGTCATGTGGGATTTTTACCGCACTAAAACCCCCCCTGTGGCCGTTCTCGGCGCTAAAAAGGAGGACTCCGGGATCTCAAAACGACTTCAACCGGAATCCTCTGAGCGCGTTGCCCCATCGGGCTCCTCCCAGATGAGCGGCCCACCGCTCCGTCTAGTCTTTACGACGGTATGCGACCACACGTACCGCCGTCCTTCCCGGGATCACCTGACTGAACGGTTCGAGCTCCCACTCTAGCCGCTCGTAACCCCGGAAGCCCCTTTTAGTCGCCTCTTACGACAGGCAGGGGATGCCGTAGCTGTTCTGGTCCCGGAACTACAGGGTGCGAAGCAGGTGGAGGCCTAGGTTTAGGTTTTACATTTCATTTTATTTTACTAGGTAAATTATTTGAAACGTTGTGTTTGCTAATTTTTATTCAATGTTTGTTTCTATTTTATTGTTATTTAATAATGTTGCCTTATCGTGAATAATATTTTTTCTTTTTCATTATTTAAAAGCATTCTATTTTTATTAATATATACCAAAAAAGATGACATTAATTGCTTTCAATAAAATATAAAAAACACGCTTTCCACACTCATAGCCCCACACTAGGATTTTCTCCTGTGTCGTGGGTACCTTGTACACACACAAGACGAATACACAAACACCCAGACCCAGAACATTAATCTAAACTTATCATTCAGATGCCTGTCTGGCCGGGAATCGAATCCGGGATCCACTGCGCCTCAGACCGGTATGGTAACCCCGCCGCGACGCGGGTCGTCAGTATATGAAATAATAAAATTCCTACAAAAACTTATTTTACCTAAGCTTTTTAGAAATATTGGCCTCAAATTTTTGGCAGCGTTATCCAAAATCGTCGAAATTATTCACTTCCTTATCAGCTTTAATCTATCGCGTAATGGTTCTATTTTATTATGTAAAATGAAAGCGAATTTGCCACTTTCGTAACGTATATTCCATTTCCCACCTTTTATTGGTGACCTTCAGTGAGTGCAGAATATTTCCGCCAAATTGAATGGAAAAATGGCGCCCGAGGGTCTGACAAACTTTAAGGGTGTTTAACGGTCATTGGGTCTGTCGATCTGGGTCCGGAAAGGGGTCACTTAGTCTGTGATGGAGTTGGTCGTTTATTCATTTGCATATTTTATTTGGCACTATTCATCTGTCTTTATCTTCTGTATGTTTAAGCGAGTATCTCTTTCAAGGCGGTAGAACCAGTGTAGTTCGTCCGGGGAAGTACCACCAACACACCTATCTAGCGTGAAGCATTTCTTGCGTTTCAAGAAGGGTGTGGTTGCCGGTACACTTTCACATGAGGTGACCATCATAGTCTTCGGGAGTAGGGACGCATGTGTGATTGACTTCAGATGAAACCCATGTTCTGTATATAGTTGATTACAGACGTCCATGGGCGGCTGTGATCACTTACCATCAGGTGGAGTGCATGCTCGTTTGCTACTTCAGTCAGATAATAAAAAAACTGTGAGTATAGGAAAATGACAAGCGAATATTTTTTTTCGTACACGTTTTCATATATTAGAATAGTCACACAATAATACCGGACTGTTCCTTCAGGCGAGATTTATGTACGTGTTTGGGACAGGATAAACTTGTGTAAACATGATTTGATATTTTCATAACTTGTCATAACACCGTTAGTTGAAAAATATTCTAATATAGTCGGCACTGAACAACTTGTACAAGGACATCGCATTGTAGCAGGATATTGGGAAGATTTAAAATGTCTTCGTGTTGTGTAGGTCTACGGCGGCACTTACAAACAGAAACAAAAAATATTTTTGAAAATTATTTACTATGAAATAAATTATTACTAAATGCGTTACATGGGTACAATAAAATGACGAACAACAGTTTTATCTTTAATAATATTTTTTGTTTATATTCTCATGTAAGTGACATGAGTCTTCTTTGAGAATAAATGTCTATAATCTGAACAAAAAAAATTTCTTACGCTATTACCGGGTCAAGGCATATTCCAGCAAAAACTGCGGGTTAGTGTTTTTTCTGACGCTTTTTGGATACTTTGTGTGTATTTTACACAACAAAAAGAAGTTCTAAGTTTTTTTTATATTCGTTCTTTTTGCTGCTATGTTTATTTATTTTTTTAAGGCTTTCCATCTTAATTCATGAAAAAAACACTTCATATTACCACTCGCTTTTAGATAAGATCACATAGTATTTCTTTGATAGCAATGACCACTCACATCAGTTTGCTCATTTGATGTTATAATAAACTAGTTGACCAGGCGAAACTCGTTCCGCAAAAAAGTCAAAAATTATCAGTGTTTCTCTACTATATTATACATATATTATACATTAAAACCTTTTTCTTGAATCACTCCATCTATTAAAAAAACTGCATTAAAATCCGTAGCGTAGTTTTAAAGATCTAAGCAAACATAGGGAAAGACAGTGAGAAGCAACTTTATTTGTACTTTGTAGTGAAGAAATCCAGAGTATCCACAAAAGTTTCTAGCTAACTATTACAAAAATCTTCAACTCCTTTGAACGGTGCCAAAACATTATTCCGCATGATTGGCCACAGAATGTGAATCAACAGGCATATCAAAACTTATCGAAAAGTTGCGGAAGATGAAATGTACCAATTACCCAAAGATTAAAATGAATCATACGAAGAAACTCGAACTTCAAAAGATCAATTAACGGGCAAATAAAGTTTAAACTTACTTCATCAAATCTGCGTATCATAACGGGAACTCTGGGAGCTACCGATCTACTAGAAATCCGATATTAAGAACGATTGAAGTAGTTTGTAAGTAATCCACAGTTTTCAAGGGGAATTGCGAAGTTAGTTTTGTTAAGGATTCCTTGTTTGAAGCAAAATTTGTAGTTGAAATAAAATTGGATTGAATTTCAAAATACGATTAAGACGATCAGATGCCTTTCTAGAAAGTCGTTTCTGCTTACCTTAAAGATTTTTAAGTAATATTAATAAGAGAACTGTAATTCGAAAATGACAAAAATATTGAACAAGAATAGGTGTCACTTTAGAGCTCTTTATTCTTTTTTTTATTCGATTGAAGTAGCAAACGAGTATGCAGTCCACCTGATGATAAGTAGTAGACATCGGTGACCAACTTTAAATAGAACATGGGTTTCATCTGAAGTCAATCACAGATGCATTGCTACTCCCGAGGACTACGATGGTCGCCTCATATAAAAGTGTTCCGGCAACCACTAAATTATCTAAAACTATGTGCGTATTAGAAAATTAATTATCACTGCTTTCCGGTGAAAGAAAAAATCGCGAGGAAACCTACACGCCCGAGAGTTCTTAAAAAAAGGTTCTCAGAGATGTGTGAAGTCCACCGCGAATTGGTGGACTTCACACATCTCTGAGAACCTTTTTTTTGGCCAGCAACCTTGGCCAGCGCGGTAGACTGTGGCCTAAACTCTCTCATTCTGAGAGAAGACCCGTGCCCAGCAGTGGGACAGTAATGGGTTGAGAAGAATCAACCCTGACTCTCGCTGAACCAAGCGAATATGCCATGACCGAGTCGTAGACGAATACTGAACTAATTCGCTTTCAGTTTTAGATATCGGGTAACCCCATTCACTATCTCAAACGTTCACTGTTATGAAACTAAGGAATTAAACACATTCCCAGATTCGGCGCTAACTACTTTAATATTCCTATCACTGTTTGTGCTCGTGTGAAACTTTGGCAACTTTCTCTACACTTCCAATCATTTTGATAATATTATAATTGATATGATGCAGTTCTCATAATACATGTTGAAATTTCTTATTAATCTGTTTAATTTCTTTATCTTCATTGGTATAGAAGTAGCAACCGGCGTAGCCTCCTGATTAAGTAGTAGTATTAAGTAGTAGTATTAACCACTTATCATTTGAAATCATTAAATAAATAATAATGACCGTTGACATTGCTAAGTAAATAAGCAATATCATTATTTCAGCTCAAAATTCTCGTGAAGGCCTGTCACGAAATAACGATTCTTCATAACCTAACGCAAGGTTAAAAATAACGATCTGTTTTCACACCTTTTGAACGTATTTTGGTAAAGTGAAATATTCCACCAGACTGTGTTGTCAACAGCCTTGCTAGTCTTTTTCAAAATGTGTAGTTACTGTTGGTCTTTACAGCTTTATCCAGTTTTATTGTGGGATGTCTGAAGCTTGACCAGGAAAAAAGTGTTTGGGCTAGAAAAGAGGGTCTCAGTTGCCGGATGTCTGGACCTTCCTCTGTCGCTTAAGGAAGAGATAGTTGCAGACCCAGCTAGTGAGGAAAATAAAGCCTTTCGCCTCTTGTGAATAAGGGATAACGTCTGATTCAAGGACCTCGCCTATAAGTTACGGACCTCGCCTTCTAGTAGTCTTCACTTGGATTATATGCAGGATGTAACGAATACTTCATTAGCTCGGTGATTCTGGATACCAGAGACGCTAGCTGAGGACTGAGGAAATCGCTGTAGTATACCTGCTTCAGTTATATCTACCACAATAATGAGTATCCTATGTAATTATCTAGGTCATATTCAGCCAAATCAGATCAGTGGTTGTTGCTTTAAATGATAACAAACACTTCAACTTCGCACTTATAATATTAAAAATATGATATATTAATGCCCTTTTACTTTCCGAGATTAAACATAGTAATTGATGTAAATAGAAATAAATAATATCCGCATACTACATCCGTAACAAGGAATGAAGGAAACAATCCGCACAATGGAAACGCGCTAAGTCAAAAAGACTAAGAGGCACATTTAAATCAGAGAATTGTATCCGGGCTCAAAGCAGGAACTGAGTCTAAATAAATAAGGGAAGGAAAATATTCTGTTATTGTTTCCAAAGGGATATTAACACATCAAAGCTTATCACGCGATGTATCACAAGACATACGCTCCTATATTTTTCCTTGTTCTCTTCACTGTGTTCTTTTTGAAGGTCCTCGACCGGATTATTTTACGGTTCCTTGATTAAATGTTTTTCCTTTTCTGGATAAAGGTGTAAGTATATTGGAGTTTTGGAGATTAGGGTAGATTAAAGTAGCTAGGACAATTACTTAACTCCAGATATTAAAGGTTTTTGTTCGTAATTGGATAAGGCAGAATTATGAGTCATGGTTTCTCTCCTTATATATATTATACCTTAATGAAAAAGCCAAATTTATACTTTCGTTCCTTTTATAATTTAAAGACAACCTTTTCAATTGGATTCGGTTCGTTTGATACGATTTTAGACACGAAGATGAACATTCAATTAAAACTCGTAAAGAATATAGATTTTTTATTATATAAATGAAATACTTTAGAAGATTGAGGTGAATTAATTATGAGTCCTCTAAACTATTTCTTTTATATTATGTTACTAGTTGACTCGGCGAGCTTCCTTCCGCCTAATAGTAAATATATCAGTGTATCTCTACTACATTGTACATGTATTATACATAAAAACCTTCCTGTTGAATCCCTCTATCTATTAAAAAAACATTAAAATCCGTATCTTAGTTTTAAAGATCTAAGCATACATAGGGACAGACAGCTTGAAGCGACTTTGTTTTATACTATGTAGTGATGTACACGCGGAGGTTATTTATTACCAGTATGGATTGAAAATGTTTTTGAAGCTTTTATACCTGTGTCGCTGCATTTGACACTAACGTGACACCCGATATTGGTCTAACCGCACACTGCGTGGGTAGAATTTGACAAGCCTCACCGCATAATCAGAAATATTATTATTATTATATTATAATATAATCATTCTGATATTATTATAATAATAATATCCGGGAACGAGGTAGTGAAGTTATATTGCTAAGATAACGATAGAATTATAATCATATTCTCTGTCTAACGATTTAAGATTTTGCCTTAACCTGTTCAAGTAAGTAGTTTCAAGATGGTAGAAATTATATCATACTAATAATATCAAGGCAAAAGTTTGTGAGTGTGTATATTTGTTACTTCTTAACGTCTAAACAACTGGAGCAATTTTCATAAAATTTGGTAGGGAGTTAGCTGACACTCTGGATTAACATATAGACTATTTTTTACTGTGGGAAAATATTATCTTATTCCCACGGGACACATCGATTTTTTTACGAGGTTCGAGGTTCAGCTAGTTTAAAATTATGTTTAAATCAACAATAACTTCAAATGGCACGCGTTTCGTATGAACTTTTCGTTACAACAAATAGATGTAACAATGGTACTTTTCTAAGCGAATGCTAGCGGTTCTGTCACATTTCAAGCATCACCTGATCGTTAATGGTTACAGCCCATGGACATCAGCTCAAGGGGGAAACCTTCAAAAGGTACCCGACGCCGTGGGAGCGACGCAGGGTTATGTGGGATTTTTACCGCACTAAAACCCCCCCGGTGGCCGTCCTCGGCGCTATGAAGAGGACTCCGGGTACTCGGTCCGACCGCAACCGGAATCCTCTGAGCGCGTTGCCCCATCGGGCTCCTCCCAGATGGGTGGCTGGGCCCACCGCTCTGTCTAGTCCTTACGACGGTATGCGACCACATATACCGCCGTCCTTCCCGGGATCGCCTGACCGAACGGTTCGAGCTGCCACTCTAGCCGCCTGCAACCCCGGAAGCCCCTTTTAGTTGCCTCTTACGACAGGCAGGATGCCGTAGCTCTATTCTGATCCCGGAACTACAGGGACATGGACATCAGCTACCAACTTCATATACAAAAATAGAAGTTCTACCTGAAGCCGATTACAAATTCTTTTAAGTCCTGAGGGCTAAGAACGTCACCTTATAATTATTTGTCGTCGTCAACCCATTATTGTCCCACTCCTGGGCACGGATTGCAGTCAGAATAGGAGAGTTTTAGGCCATAGTCCACCGCCCTTGCCAAGTACGAATTGTTGGACCATAACTATTTACTCAACTGGTATCCGTATATTTTTAGTTCTTCGCTAGACCAAAGAACTTTGCTGCTCTCGTGGCGAAGCGGTTACCATACCGTTCTGACGCGCAGTGGGTCCCGGGTTCGATTCTCGGCCAGACAGGTATTTGACTGATGAGTTCAGATTCATGTTCTGGGTCTGGGTGTTTGTGTAATTCGTCTTGTGTGTGTCCATGGCATCCACGACACAGGTGAAAACCCAAGTGTGGGGCTATGAGTGTAGAAAGCGTGTTAAACACACGCTTTCTACACTCATAGCCCTCTCTTCACCCTCTTCCGTTCCTTAATACACTTTAATCATAAATATTTCCTACAAATTTTGGTCATCATTATGAATCGCAAATTTTACCAAAAATGTATACATCAGTTACACAAAACGCCCCAATTCGAAACCGAAGGTCTTCTTTAATTGGTCACCTTTGCGACCAATTAAAATCCACAACAAAATGAATGCAAACATTTCGTGTGTTATAATTAATTCATTAGACGCTATAACGCGTTGATATATGGGTAGGAAGTGACCTTAGGACGGGGACGCACTGCGACATTAACAAAACAATATGTAGGTGAACTGTGTTTGCACGTAAAGACGGGTGTTAGATATTTGTGTTTATCTATGTATCTATATGCGGAGTTGTATCTGTGACCCAGAACGACTCATTTTTTTTTATTATTATCATTATTACACTTGTCGGTACTGAATACATCGACGTTTAGATTTAAATATTATAAGGCTGTGTCCCCAGTATGCAGACTGTACGCGGCCAAATGAATTTGCGACGTATTGGTTTAGTACGCCCTGCTATATATTTGAAATGGAGTGTCCAAAGTTTGCCAGTTTGCGCTTACTGTACACAGTTTGCAGCGTTACAGCGTTTTACAAGTCTGTTAGGTATTTCTTTCTTTTTTTTCGTAATTGTAAGAACTTAAATGTATTCTAAGTAATTAGGGGACCCGTGACTTTTTCTCCCGCCTAATGCCATAGGGAGGAGGGGGTGACTGAAAATCAGCGCTGCACAGGATCATGATCCTCGTCAGCAACAGCTGAGTCACGCCCTTTTGCCCAGTACTAATAGTCTAATAGTCAGTGCACAGTACAGTACCATCGGCCACCCATCCAACTTATGACCGCGGTACAGCTTCACTTCGCGCACTAGACCGCGTAAGCCGAGAATTTTTCGCATTTGAAACATTTAATCCATTTAACTTCCCTTAGTGCACCCTCACCCTAACGGCCCAGTTGCCCGGCCCGTTTTTCACTCGGGCGAAGTATAAATATTTTAGTTGGGCAAGGTTGCGCGTAGATATTCCGCGACTCGCGCGTAACTCCGCGACTCTGTTTGGGTTCGGAAGTTTGCTGTATTTTTTCTGGAGTTGATTTTTTTAGAAATAGAAACTGAGTGGTTTGCCTGATAGAAAAGTATAAACATCATTTTTTAGTGACGCGCGTGGCGGAGCGGCTACCATACCGGTCTGACGCGATTGGTCCCGGGTTCGAATCCCGGCCAGGCAGGTATCTGAATGAGTTTAGATTCGTGTTCTGGGTCTGGTTGTCTGTGTATTTGTCTTGTGTGTGTCCATGGTACCCACGACACAGGAGAAAATCCTACTGTGGGGCTATGAGTGTAGAAAGCGTGTGGTTTTTTTTAGTAGATTGGAGAGCTACCATCGCCACCCATATTTTTAGCGTAAACCATTTTTATAAGATTGGAATAAACGAGCATGCTGTACACCTGATGGTGAATGGATTCTGTCGTACATGGGCATATATGAAGTCAATCACAAATGCGCTGCATTTTCTGAGCAATCAGGTCAACCTTATGAAACTGCGCCAGCAACCATACCCTTGCAGCAAAAAACAAGTTTTGCGCTAAAAGTAGGTTTGGCCATGGTACGAATGAGGGATCATTCCAACTATCACTACATAGTATAAAACAAAGTCGCTTCGCGCTGTCTGCCCCCATGTATGCTTAGATCTTGAAAACTACGCTACGGATATGCATGCGTTTTTTTTAATAGATAAAGTGATTCAAAAGGAATATAATGTATAATTCATGTATGATATAGTGGAGAAACACTGATAATTTTAGATTTTGTACTTTTAGGCGGAACGAAGTTCTTCGGGTCAACATAATAAGTTACTACGTTGTTATGTGATTATTCTGTCTTTTTTTTTAAACGCTTTCTACACTCATAGCCCCACAGTAGGATTTTCTCCTGTATCGTGGGTGCCATGGATGCACACACAAAGACGAATACACAAACACTCAGACCCAGAACAAGAATCTAAACTCATCATTCAGATACCTGTCTGGCCGGGAATCGAACCCGGGACCCACTGCATGTCAGACCGGTACGCTAACCGCTGCGCCACGCGGGTCGTCGTCTTATTATGAAATCCCACTGTTGGACGGATTCTTCCTCACAAGTAGAGCTTTAGAGTATACACCACCAATCTAGTTCGATAAAGTGTGATTCTTGTAACTAAATCTATTCTCTACTCTCTACTAAAACTAAACGATCACATACCAGAGCTCTCAATTAAGTTAGTTACAAAAGAACGAAACACGAAGTCTCAATTCAACCGTTTATCCCAAATGAAGCTAGCGCACCAATACCCGGATATTGAATTTTCCCAACAAAAAATCTATTACACTGGCGACCACGCGAAACTAGGCGAAAAAAAAACAGCACTAGAAATTCAGGTGGCAAATGAACTGTTTTTTCTCGAGTATACCCAACGTAACTTGATCTACCCCGCCCGTCTTCCTCTCACAGGGCTGGAAATAAAAGCGGTTATGCAACGAAAGTGGACGTATCAACTTATTTCGGCCGATACCGAATCTTGCTCATCGACTGAAGGGCTATTGACTACTATTCGATTTTCGATGGGAATTCTCCATCCGATACATTTTTGGTCCGTCGGGAATGTATACTTTTTGGCCCCAAGTGTAGCTTTAAACGATGATTGTTTTGATACGGATCCTCTGGAAATGCGAGGAGCGAAATTATTTTTCCATCGAAATCCTGCGTGGGCAGGTCAGTGGGCGTTCAGGTAAAATATTCTGAGTTTAACCTAAAATAGTTTAAAGGTTACACATAATTATTATTTACTGGAAAGTAAGCTACTGTTAGCTTTCGTACTTCTACGTTCGTATTTTTAGGAATAATATCTGTTGAAGTAAGAATAAGTAATTGTCAAACCACGCATAGTGGTTGACATTGGCTTTCTGAGAACAAAAACTTTTTTCATTCGAATGATAACCTCGAATGTGAATACTTTTACTTTCAATTAGCGTCTATATTATCCTCAGTTGATATAACTTCATACTGATGCTTCTGCCAGTTACCTTTAGAGGGGCCATCATTTACATAGCTACATATTTGCTATCAACATTTGGATTGATGGTTGGTCTTACATGCGATGTTAATCTTAGATACTAAGATAAGACTACAGGACGTTTCACTATGCCTGTCGTAAGAGGCGACTAAAAGGGGCTTCCGAGGTTGCAGGCAGCTAGAGTGGAAGCTTGAACTGTCCAGCCAGGCGATCCCGAGAAGGACGGTGGTATGTGTGGTCGCATACCGTCGTAAAGACTAGACCCATCTGGGAGGAGTCCGATGGGGTAACGCGCTCAGAGGATTCCAGTTGCGTTCCTTTGGAGATCCCGGAGTACTCCAAAGGAACGCGGCGGAAGGAGGCGGTAAAAATCCCACATAGCCCTGCGTCGCTTCCACGGCGTCGGGTATCTTTAGATGGTTTCCCCCTCGAGAACAAAAAAAAGACGTTTTACTATATTAAAAGTAGAAAAAATCCAGTAAAGTCATCCGGTACAAGTCGGTAAAGTTATCCACTATCCAGTAAAGACAGGTAACCTTAATAATAGATGAGATGGCCATACCGCTCATAAACAATTCTTAATCTTCTGCATTTATCGTTTTAGTGCTATTCAATATTCTCGGAGAAGAGGTAGTCTAGTCTTAGGACGATTCTGGGTCAATAGCACACGACAATAAATGGTTATAAAAGGATATAAAAGAGAAATATTAAACTATTTGGGGGAAGAAAGCGGAAAATGGACCGTTATCCCGGATCTCGGGCTTTGAGAGGAATCAATTATGTGACGTCTACAATCGAATTCAAGATAGATAAAGGATTCTTTACATCTGGGATCCTAAAAGTATGTAAAAATATTAGGTCCTATAATAATACCTAGTTTGGAGAATATGGTACGTGACTGCCTGTAAAGCATCTTATTTTAATAATAATAACGCTTTCTAAGCTAATACCTACATTAGGGTATAGTTCCCAGGCCATAGGTGCCATAGACATAAACGTAGACGAATAAACACCCAGAGCCAGAACAGAATTCTAAATTGATAATTCAGTTAACTTATTGACCGGGAATCAAACCCGAAATCCAAAAAAATATATTCAAAATAGATAGATAAAAGTATCGAAAATAATTTGTGTTAACAACTTGTTATAAGTACTTATAGGGACTTTGTATAAATGTGGATCGGATTCATAATAATAAATAAATAGGTATATAAGAACACTTCGAAAAAAGGGTTCAAAATAGATATTTTTTATCATTTTTTCTCTCAGAATAACCTTCCATCTAATATGAAATTATGGCGTCTATAAATGTGATGATCTTAATGCAAAGTTTTAGCTAAATCGGTTAAGTTTAAGTGGTATAAAATTCAAATACAATATTTCCTCTTTCATCGTACTAACTAACATCCATACGTTAGTCTTTTGAGATCAATTGCTAGACCTAAGTTTTCTTTAATGCCAATAGCCATCGCGCTTGGCACGCTTGTAGATGTCGTGACGGAAAGACTTGAAAAAATGACGATGACGTTCTAGAAAAGGAGAAACAAATATTACGTCTTTTCAAAAACCCTTCGCTTCACAAACCCAATAAACTTCTCAAAATATGAACTTAATATTGTTAATCAAAATGCAAATTTTGCTTTAGGTAAATTTTATTCCCACTAAACAAGACAGTTACAGATAAAATTATTTTTAAATGGAACAGTTTGGGGGTATCTATGTTTCTTACTGCTTTACGCAGGAACTACTAATCGGATTTCGCTGAGATTTTCAGATCGTTAATGATCTAGAAGTTATCAGTCAAATATGTTCCTTTGATATTTTATAGATAATTTCACATAGAATTGAACAAGCTAATTCGACCGTAATTCAACTCAAAAACTAAACTTAATATTGTCCAAAGTAGCACGAATATTTGCCAAATTCAATTGTATTAATTTTCATGCTATTTTCAACACACCCGCTAAATGTAAAAAGAGGTTTAATCAACTAACTCAATTTACTAAACTGAATTTAAGCGCAATAGCGGGTATTTTGACTAAGATCTGACATTTTTTGACGTTACGTGATTTCATAGAAGACATTTAATCTTTTATTTCGTTTATTATTTATGTATGTGTCAAATGCAAGGTAGTGTGTGTAATGCATTTTTAGTTGATGTTATGTATGTTTTATGCATTGTTTGCGTTCCGTAATCCTTCTCTACATAAACTATAACCGCGCGTTATTTCATACTCCTGTGTCTGCGGCAAATATCTTAAAAACGGATCACAAGTTTTTGCTTCACGTATTAATATAGTAGTAGTAAACATAACAACTAGCCGAGCTGCGGGAGTATGCAAGTAGAAAAATACACGTAATTTATTTTAAAGCTTGTATCATATTTCAAATAGTTTTATTCTAGAGCAAGAAATGACAAACGTACTTTCCAGTATCTCAGAACACGAGAATTTCTTGCACATACTTTTCTTTCTCGGACCTCCTCGTCTCGTGATTCTTGGAAATCCTTTGTAATTTCGAGTCTCCACGGGCTAATGATAAATTAAATTTGAAATTTTCAGCTTCGTTTCGTCACGCTCGAGTCAGCGTACAAATATTACTATGTTTTGGGAATTTAGTTAGTAGAATCTCATTTTCTCAAAAAAATCTTTTATATAAAAGAAATTGTGGATGAACTTGTAGTACTTCTGGTGGTGAGTGATCACTGTCACTTATTGACATTTTTTAACATGACTACGTCTTATAATTCGATGGAGCCGGCTGCACGTGCCAAAAAACATGACTCATGCGGCGTTACCTCCCTCTGAGGCGTTCCATTTAAGGCTAAAAGTGCAAGCGAGAGCGCGGAACTAGCGACAAAGAGGCACAATCGGCAAATACGCATAAACACAATTATGTTAAAATATTGACATAATTGTATTTATGCGTACAAATAAATGTAACTTGATCAATTTCATTTGTGATTTCCATTTATTTCCTTCTCTACATCCATACAAAATATCTATCAAACAAATAAAATTGAAATATTATTTTGAAAAATGCAACCATTCTATCAATATTTTCTTATGACGTTGTCTCGTTCAACTATCCTCAGTAAACCGACTTTACACCGACAACCGATTTTTTAACATATAGAACAGGGTTTACAATTGAAGTCGATTACAGGTACTTTGCTTTATGAAAATCTCATATGCAAGTGATACTTAAAAGTTGGTAGAACTCTTTCTGGTACCTCAAAAGCACCACAGCTACACCTACTTCTGTTTAAAAACAATAGCATTGTTGTGTTACTAATATTACAGATTATAAAATAATTTTATAATCTGTAATATTAGTATTATATTTGACGACCCGCATGGCGGAGCGGTTACCATACCGGTCTGAAGCGCAATGGGCCCCAAGTTTGATTCCCGGCCAGACAGGTATCTGAATGATCAGTTAAGATTCATGTTCTGGGTCTGGGTGTTTGTGTATTCGTGTATATTCCTGTGTATTCGTGTGTCCACCCACGACACAGGAGGAAATCCTAGTGTGGGCTATGATTGTAGAAAGCGCGTATTTTTTTTTTAATTTCATCTATCCCATAATTTCACGGTATTGTACATACGACTCATTTACAGCTTCACACTGGGGTTTCTTACGCAATACATGCTATGAACATACTCAAAAAATACATGAACACCCAGACCCAGAACAAAAATCTTACATCACATTTTTAAAAGCAAGCGCGGTCAGATATCGAACCCAGAACTCTCTATTAAACTGTACTGACCGATCTAACCGATCGACCGTCAGAGCAGTGGTAGCCTAATGGTTGAAAACTTGCCCTCTCGACCGGGAGGTCCGAGGTTCAAACCCAGGCACGCACCACTGATTTATGTGCGTATTAGAAATTAATTATCACTGCCTTTCGGTGAAAGAAAACATCGTGACAACACCTACACACCCGATAGTTCTTAAAAAAAAGTTCTCGGAGGTGTGTGAAGTACAGCAATTCACACTTGGCCAGCGCGGTGGACTATGACCTAAACTCTCAATCTGAAAGAAGACCCGTGCTCAGCAGTGGTCAATAATGGGTTGATAAGAGTCCTATCTAACGCAAACGCAATTCGCATTCAAAGCCATAGATAGCTTTTCAGCACGAAAAGGCAAACACGAGCGAGAATGAATATCTAAATTTTCAATTGTAGCCCTTTACTTGCATTGGTTACTCTTGCGTGAACCGTACAATTGCTGTTTACGGCGGTTTCACTAATGTCATATGGAAAGGGTTTGGTTTGACTCGAGTGGTTGTGTGTAATGTTTGAAGTATAAACGATCGGTATAAAATTTAACCAATCATTTTTATTTGGAATTTTTGAAAGCGTTATTGTAACGCTCTAAGCGTAAATTAATTTTATAACTTTTATTAATAAGAAATAGTTTTAATAAGAGAGAAAAAAATCCTTTTGGTTTACACAATATGTTGATAGATACGGCCTGTCAGTATTAAATTTAAAATGACAATAAATTAATCAATACTATTGTAGCAAAACACATTACCACTTTTAATTTTACACTTAATATTATTATTATATGCCGTGTGATGTCGGTTTTGGATAGTAGATAACATTCTCTCTTCCCATGTCGTAGCCGAGTAATAGAAATAATCTAGGAGATAAGCAGCAGCATGAGAAGTACTCGTAACATCAATACTCGCTGCGCGCTGCTCCTCACAAACAATTATCCACTCACCAACTCATCGGCTCACTTTCATATAAGTCGACCATCGTAGTCCTTGGGAGTGCAATGCATCTGTGATTGACTTTGTGTAGAACCTTTGTTCGGTATGAGGTAACAAATGTAGATGGAAGGCAGTTACTACTAACTTTGACCTTTTATAAAAAAAATTGCGTCTTTTTGATTATTGGCAAAAACTCCCCTAGGAGAGGTATGTGTTCAGCTATGGACGCAAAATATTGTTAAATAGAAAAAAACAATATTACAACTCGAAACCCAAATTGGTTCTCACCCTACTATTCCATGCCTCGATAGATCTCGTAAGAACGTACGTTCCCTGATGTTTTCATTAATGCGACCAAGCTTAATGACCCTTGATTCAATTGTGGTGTTTAATGCCACCATCGCTGGACGGAGTGGCTTTGGGATTATTGTAGTCCCTTTATACGATAATGAGTTCCGTGACTAAGTTAATACACATATTATTCAATTGTATTTTTATTTCACGTAACTGCTTCAGAAGGAGGGTGACGCTATTTTTTGTATTTTGACGTGACAACGTCTTATAATTCGATGGAGCCGGCTGCACATAACAGGAAACACGATTCATGCGGCGTTACCTCGCTCTGAGGCGTTCTATTTAAGGCTTGAAGTGCAAGCGAGAGCGCGGAACGAGCGACAAAGAGGCACAATCGGCCTCCGCGTTCGGCAGTGTTCGACATCTGTCTCTCTCCTACTTGAGTGAGCGATGCGTCAGCGTGAACAGCTGCTATACGATGATAAATTTACATGATTTCGTCAACTATGAATAATCTCTATCTTTCTTCTTTCAAGTGAGAAGTAGTTATTTTCCGATAACACTGAGCTCAACCTTCTACACGCAAGTGTTAATATCCAGCGGTGCTTCCTCATGGAGCTCCGCCAAAGCCCCTTGTTCTGCCCCTCGGGGCCATGAATCGATGACGATTTAAAAGCCTCATAATAGGCTAAAGTCAACCTCTGGTGGTGTTTAGTGGGTAGGCACGTAGGTTTTTCGTGAGTCCCACATAACCAATGCGGACGGCCGCATTGGTATGCATGAGCATTCACCACCAACCTTACCGCACGGAGGGTAGCCCTTTCTCCTTTGTCTGAGCGCAAAAAAAAAGAAAAAAAAATCAATTATGAAGTGCAGTGAAAAGTGAATGTGGTGTGAATTGTAACATATGACATATCATTGGAATCGGCACAGTTTGCAGAGTGATTTAAGCTATATAATTTTAAAATAATTATCGTGGCTGCGATAATAGGAGAATTACAGTTACAATTATCAATATGTCGTTGGTTAAGTCGTTAGTTCTATTGATTTATGAACTACCCTCAAAAAAGTGCTGTCAAAAAGTGATATTAAACAAAAAAAGCTTGAATGAACGACTGATTGCTCGTCACAGTAAAAACAGGCCACATATCAATAAATAATTAATAAAAATATGAAAAAATACATAAAATAATAATTGTTATATTTTTATACCCAGCAGCAAATTATTTTATAACAGAAAATATCAATTGAATATCTCTTGACAGCAGCTGAGTAGCAGAGGCACTCAAGATCATAGACATATGAAAATCTAGCAAAATAAACACTTTTTTGACAATACAAAAACAATGTACTTCTGTACAGTCAGCAGCATATAGTTAGTGGCGTTCAAAGTGTCCATATTGTTAGATACAATCAAAGTGTTCAATAATATCGGCACAACCTACGTGTTCTAATTGTTGACAACACATTAAACTATCAAATGTCAGGACGTTCATAAACTCATAATGTTAATACCACCCAAATTGTCACAAATATTCCGGCGTCAGTGGTAACCTAGCAACGAGACTGTTTGTAAATATAGGTACATTTTAAAATATTAAACTTTATGTTGCGAATATATTGTAAGGATCACTTACTGTGCGAGCAATTATAATATTGACATATGTTTATCTCATTTAGGGTTTTAAAATTTAATGAAGATACTTTTCATCAGTTTAAAAATGAGAAAACCGTAGAGGTAACAGAAAAACTATTATATTTTAGCTAAAATATATTGTTTGTAAAAAATATACATCTTTAATTTTTTTTAATATACATCCTTTGAAACCCTTTGAACATCCTTGCTAGTTACGATCGAATAACTTTAAGCTCGTATGTGAAAACGAATTTCTGAGGAACTTCTTTTTTGCACGTCAAATAATTGTGAACAATGTTGTTGTGGTGAATCAGCATCAGATAGTGTCACTGGCAAACGTTTATTTCCGGAGAGAACAGGAAGAAGAATCAATCGACTGAACTTGTTCTTTTTCAAGTGTGTTATGAACGGACTTAGGCCTTCTTTTTCTTGACGAGGGTAGGTTTGTAGAACTTGACGTGGTAAGTATTTCAGGTGCAATGTATGGGTATGTTTCCATATACTGAACATTAACAACACTTGACGCAATTGAGCCCGGATGAGATACTCTGTCGATGGAATTATTAGAATGCAATATAATGGTGTATCCCATTGTGCCCCGTGACATTTCGCATCTTGCCTCAATTACTATGTTAAAAGAAAATATAAAATAACGGTAAGACTAAAGCAGTGTTAAAATTGCCCATCAACTTCAAGAAAAACGTAAAATAAAGGAGAAAATAATCATCAATTCAATACTATTTCTTACTTGATTCTGTAGTTATTAAGGATAAAAAAATATTATATCAATTATGCACTTAAACTAAATTTGATTGTAAATCAACTGTCATGGTCTATTGAGTATTGTTTGAAAGCAGCTTCTGATGGGCTGCAGCACCATCTCGCAAAAGCGTTTAGTTTCTGGAATGTGGGCATGACCCGTCTTACTCGTCCGTCCTCTCGTCTTGTCTTATCATGCCTCTTGTTCCCCTAGACCGATTCTATGACAATGACAGTCAATGACGTCATTGCAAGATATGAAAAGGATAGTTGTTAATATAAAAAAGAGAGAAGAGAAGAGTCATTGTTACCATGTCTTATACGGTAAGTGATCAGGAACCTTATATCCGCAACATAAGGTATAATATTATAAAATGTACCTATATTTACGAAAAGTCTCGTTGCTAGGTTACCGCTGGTGTCGTAACAGATGCTTTAATTGTGACAATTTGACTGGTTCATTATGAATTTAAGAATGTTCTGTCATTTGGAAGTTTATGATGTTGTGAACAATTAGAACACGTAGATTGTGCCGATATTATTGAGCACTTTGGTTGTATCTAACAATGTGGATAGTTTGAATGCCTCTAACTATTTACTGCTGACTGTACATTAATAAAATTAATAATACTCGGCTTACTTGTAGTGATTAGTGAGGAAATATGTTAATATACGATATTTCTTTGACCAAAGACAAAGCATATATCTCATAATGAACTAAAGATGGTAATGTCTGAGAGATTAAGTATTTGCCCTTTGTGCCGACATTTTGGTCCGTCGAGCCGGATAAAAGATAAACGTTTGGTAATATACGTGGTTATATGTTATACTGTATTGCCCTATGATAAAATATGTATAAAGAATCATTTTATGGACTATGTTTTAATAAAAAATATCACTTTTAAAGGTCAACGTACTAGAACTTTATTTTGTTTAATATTTTTCTTAGAATACACACAAAACATTAATAGAAACTTAAAAATATAACTAAAATAAACCATCTAAAATGGCCGTTTGAGGCATGGTTCCCAAAACACTGGCGGCATTACCTTGCTGTACCGCGAGACTCAAACGTTGTGCAAAGTAGCCGCCAGCCTTTTGGTCTCCGGAAGCTTCAACAAGCCTGGTCGAAATATCTGACATGATTTTTTTCATGTCAGATGACCATGGACCCATGGTTTCTATAGCAAGCGCTGTTCTTGTGTATTCTAATAATAATAATAAATTTATTGCCTTAAAGATTACAAAAAATTTAAATACAATAACAGAAGCTTAGATTATTAGTACTGAGCAAAAGGGTGTGGCTCAGCTGTTGCTGACGAGGATCGTGATCCTGTGCAGCGCTGATTTTCAGTCACCCCCTCCTCTCTATGGTATTAGGCGGGAGAATAAGTCACGGGTCCATTAGACTACATTTTAGTTCTTCCAATTACGAAAATATTTTCTCATCACGTTACCTAAATAGGGAGGATTTCATCAAAAATGCTAGATCACAGTGCAGTATTGTAGCATCAGTAACATCTACCTTATAAGATAAGCAAAATATACCGTGTTGTTTGTTTGGTCCGTTAAAGTATAAGTACTTATATATTGGTCTTCTAAGTTAATCCCCAGCATTACAAACTCATCTGTGATCGACCTAAGTTATGACTAATTTTATTTGGTCTTGATTGTATGCCCATGAGTATTCTACTAAACACAAGTAGGAGCCATGTAAAACCCTTTTTTTTTGTTCTCGAGGAGGAAACCTTCAAAAGATAACCAACGCCGTGGGAGCAACGCAGGGTTATGTGGGATTTTTACCGCACTAAAATCTCCCCGGTGGCCGTCCTCGGCGCTAAAAAAAGGACTCCGGGATCTCGAAACAACCTTAACCGGAATCCTCTGAGCGCGTTGCCCCATCGGGCTCCTCCCAGATGGGCGGCTGGGCCCACCGCTCCGTCTAGTCTTTACGACGGTATGCGACCACACATACCGCCGTCCTACCCGGGGTCGCTTGTCTGGACGGTTCGACCTCCTACTCTAGCCACCCGCAACCCCGCAGCCCCTTTTAGTTGCCTCTTACGACAAGCAGAGGATACTGTAGCCCTATTCTGGTTCCGGTACTACAGGGACAGAGACATGCAAGACCCAGCCGTAGAATTCACAAAAAAATCGGAAGATTACACGTAAGCTTCAAATTGTGGAGTAATCGCGTTGTTCCGCGTAAACCAGCATCTCTATAAACGCACCTGCCCCACGCAACAAAGCCACACGCCCGCCGTATCTAATACGTAATAGCAAACGTAATTATGCCGGCAGTGGTTCAATGTTATGGTTTTTGTAAACATTGTTACAAAAAGTTCCATTTGGCGAGTATTGGAGAAATACCATTTTTGTATGGAAAAAATAACTCAATTAGTGAAATAACTCTGAGATATAACTGTAAAAGTACCAAGATAATGTATTGAAAATGACTCAATTAGTCATTTCTTGTATAATATTTGAGGTACAATATAAAGAATTCTAGTTATCGTAAGAGTTCTAAGTTCGATACCTGGTTACATTGACTTACCTAATTAATAATAGCAACAATAAAGCTCCTCTTATATCTTCATAATAGAATTATTCCAATATTTTGAGTACCATTTACAAAAAAGGTGGAAAAAAATAACACTAGAAATCGTCACTCAAATATATGCCTAACCAGGGTTCGTACCCGGAACCCGATGTTTGATGGTAACCGTTAGACTTGGGTGGTCAATTCCTTGAACGACTTGAACGATTTATTAGTGGCGTTTTATTTTAGTCCTTAGGTTCCAACAAATCTGTGATCAAATTAAAAAGAATCCTCTAGTCAATACGGCTGATATATTACAAAATTAAATACAATCATGTGCATTTTAACAGTAATAGTAATATCGTACTTCTTTTTTTTAAGGCCCAAATTGTCCAATTTCGGAAACTGTTCAATTTTGACGTCACCATTTAAGGCAGCAGTTGGCACGAGTCCAATTTTTTTCACAAATGCGCACTTGGCACTTGTGCATTTATACCTTCAAGCATAGAAATAGAGTATCTTTATTGCCGTTCACCTATTACTGTCCTGCTAGGCTGAATGACAGGGTTTTAGGTTAGGTTCAGAGCATTGGCCAAGTTTTTTCCACTCCTAGATCGACCGGTGACGTGAAAAAGACAGCGAGAAATCGTTGAATTCAGAAAGTATTGAACTATAATAGTTCGAGTGATTCCATTTAGTGGAGGCCTATGTCCAGGAGTGGCAAAATGCTGATGAAGGGATGAGTGGACTTTTTTTTATTTATTTGATCGAATTAAAGTTTAAGAATTTGTTATTTCTCATAAGAATACATAATTCACTTACATGAGAAACATTATAAATTGAACTGTTAAATAAACAAGAGCATTACGTATCATTAAGTTACTTCTTATATTGAGGGTACTTACATAAAAAAACAATGACGATAACATAGATAGTGCCGAGTATGCGAAACTTGATGTGGCTTTGAGCGTAGTATGTCCCATTTGATTGTGATGTGTTTTAGTTATTATTTTAATATGTGAAATTTAAGTAATTTTTTAAAAGTTATCATGGATTTTGCTTTTTTTATATCTGTTGGTAATTTATTATATAGTTTAGCTCCTTCATACATGATACATGAATACAGCTAAATAGCATGCAGTCCTGATGGTAAGTGGTCACTGCCACCATAGACTTTAAACTTTAAATAGAACATGGATAGAATCCATCACAGATGCGTCGCTACTCCCGAGGACTATGACGATCGCCTCATATAAACGTATACCAGCAACCACACCCTTCCATCGAAACGCACGAACTACTTCACGCTAGAAATAGGTGTGGCGGTGGTACTTACCCAGTCGAACTGCATTGGTTCTTCCACTTTTTTACACTTAAATTAATGAACGAGTATGTCGTGGTAAGGGTGTAAACTAGTTACAAGCATGTCGCCTAACTAATGGTGGTCTCCATTGACATCTTACACGCACGTTCATGCTTTCTACACTCATAGCCCCACACTAGGTTTTTCTCCTGTGTCGTGGGTACCATGGACACACACAAACACCCAGACCTAGAACTTGAATCTAAACTCCATCATTCAGATACCTTTCTGGCCGGGAATCGAACCCGGGACCCATTGCGCGTCAGACCGGCATGGTAACCGCTCCGCCACGCGGGTCATCTGTTAGCAACATATAAGCAACTTTAAGTATAACAGGGGGCTATCTGAAGTCAATCATAGACGTTGCTGCGGATTGAATTAAGATGGTCGCCTTGTTTGAAAGTTAGACAGCAAGTTGGCTAACATCATACATCCTTGACAACTTTGATTGACATGTTCGTTTGTTAGTTTCACATTGTAAAAGGAGAAGTAGCATAGTTACATCTTTTAAACCACAATGTAGCAGCGCTTAATACTGGTATTGAGCAGACTTGTGGGTGAGGCTTTTAGAGTCGACCCACAATATATTCTTACACCTTTAAAGTTACAATAACCGTGTTTTTTTATCTGACTAAAGTAGCAAAGGAGAATGCAGTCCACCTGATGGTAAGTGGTCACTGCCACCCATGGAAATCTGTAAACAACTGCATACAGAACATGTGTTCCATCTGAAATCAATCACAGATGCGTTGCTACTCTCGAGGACTATGATGGTCGCCTCATGTGAAAGTGTGCCGGTGTTAAATCAATGACTTTCAATTGGCATCACTACACTGATTCGTCAGTAACTTTTTAACAAAGTAATATTAAAGTATAAATAATACTTAGAAACTTTCAAGTTCATTCCAATATAAGTTTATCTTTAAAGTGGGTCCCATTGTACTCCAATAAGTTAAAGATAATTTCCCCGAAACTTCGACCCTCAACCGTCGGTAAGACCCCAAACTTTTTTACCCCTATTAAGAATTTAAGCCGCGCTGCGGTCTCATCCCCTGAGAAATCATTGGATATCTAAGAAAATGCAATTGTGAAAAGATATTGTTAGAAGTCTTAATATTTTATGCTATTGTGACCTGTTAATGTGCCAATTTCCGGGTTACCTTTTTCTACCTTTACTAGGTATGATTCACTATATTAGATAGTCTTTCAGCTTTAGATCATAGTCCATTACGCTAGCCAAGAACGTATTGGTAGACATCACAGACCTTAGAAAAAATAAACACCTCTTAATTAAGCAGGTTTCTTTACGATGTTTTCAATCAAGGCAGAAATATAATATTATTTAAGAAAATTCTGTGGTGGGTGTCTGGTATTTGAACCTCGGACTCTCGATTTAAAGCCTGAGATTCAGTCATTATACTTTAACTGTTCAGTGTGATATACTTATCTGGAAATGCTCAGAATTATCTTGTTTGATTTTAGTCACAAGTAACCATTCTGATTACCACATTAGTGAACTGCAACCGTCCTACAACAGGTCACAATAATATTTACCAGATCTCACATCTGGTAAATGTTAGTGTAGTTCGACCAAGGAAGTACCAACGTCAAACTTTAGTAGCATTACAACTGTTTGACTGAACATAGAACCCCTGATCTAAATGAATTTGCTTACAGAAGTTCATGGCCAGCAGTGTCCATTAACGATCGGGAGGCCTGCACGCTCGTTTGCTGCTTCAGTGTTAAAAAAATAGTAAATTAAAATGACAACCCTTCTCCTTTTTTTTATCTGACTGAATTAACAAACGAACATGCAGACCACCTGGTGGTAAGTGGCCACTACAACCCATGGACATCTGTAATCATCAATCAATCAATCACAGATGCGTTGCTACTCCCGAGGACTAAGATGTTCGCCTCATGTAAAAGTGTGCCAGCAACCACACCCTTCTATCGAAACCCAAAAAATGCTTCACGCTAGAATAAGGTGTGGCGGTGGTACTTCCCCTGTCGAACTACACTGGTTCTACCACCTTGAAGTACCTTCTCACCCGTACCTTCCATCCATCCATCCATCAACACTTTGATGTCCACTGCTGGACGTAGGCCTCCCCTAAATGGCGTCCTGTCCAGTACCCTCTGAATCCAACGGTTTCCCACTGTCTTCAGGTCATCGGTCCACCTTTTGGTCCACCTGTATCTTAGTTCGAGGTTATTTTGTTTCTTCAAAACAATCATTGTTTATGTTGTTCAAAGTACATGGCAAGTCATGTTCAATAACGAAAACATAGCACGCAATGTATAAACGAAAACATAAATAAACTACTGCTAAGAGTACCGTACTATTTGTTTTGTTTCCTAAGGCTTAGCTTAATTTAGGTCAAAACTATTAAGGTATAGTGTTCTGGTGCCAAAATTGATCAAAAAAGCTTGACTGCCCGCCAACGAGCAGACGAGCTGACGGTGAAGTGGACAGCTGGCGAACTGCCAGCGCGTAAGTTATAGTGATCATAATCAAGGGCATAGCTTAGTAGACTTAGCTCTTCACTCTTTCGAGCTGAGTTTCAGGGTGTCTTTACACTAACGATATTCCAGATAATATCTGTCTCTCTCTCATCAACCCATTATTGGCCCACTGCAGGGCACAGGTCGTCAGAATGAGAGAGTTTAAGGCATAGTCCACCGCGCTGGCCAAGTGTGAATTGGTGGACTTCACATACCTCCGAGAACTTTTTTTTAAGAACTCTCGGGTGTGTAGGTTTCCTCACGATGTTTTCCTTCACCGAAAAGGATTGTTAATTAATTTCTATTACCCCCATAAATCAGTGCACTGCCGATAGAGAGAGCAAGTTTCAATCATTAGGCTATCACTGCTCTTAGAATAAATTATGCAATTATAATTATTTCTTTATTTAGGCAGTATATATTTTTCTTTGATGTTATTGATTTCTTTGATACTATATATTTTCTCACAAACAGCTGCTTACATATTCGTCTGATTTTCAAGCAACTCGTCTCGATCCGTGCGAGCTTCGTACTGTCATACCATATACATACACGTTAAACGAGCGCTCGGCCGCGCTACATGGTAGGCGGAGAAGGGTGTTAGGTTTTTTCGTTACGGAATTTCTTGATTCTGTCGCCGCGCTCAAAACCCGCCATAAAAGCTATGCAACAGATTAATAAAAATAAAACTGAATTCAAACCGAATCCGTACTAATTAGGCCATTTGTATAACAGCGCTACGAAAATACGTAAAAATAGAGAAATAAAGGCGAATCCTCGCAATATTCACGGCAACTCCTGCATTTTAAAACGTTAAAAGCGCTGTGTCATCTCCATTTTGTATTTTTGTATTAAGAAACACGTAATGCAACCTTGCCGTCAGAGTTTTCGTTTACCTTCGTTTATTAGGAGTTGGCGAAGAATGTCTTGTTTGGAAAGGGTTCTGTACATTTCTTTTATACTAGTCACCCGTCGCAACGGTCGAAATTCGACCGTAATTTTAATTAAAAACTAAACTTCATATTGCCCAAAGTAGCACTAATATTTGTCTAATGCAAATAAATTGTAATAATTCTCAAGTTATTTTGAATATTAAAGATAAAATGAGGTTTAATTAGTTACGCTACATTTAAAAGCAATAGCGGGTATTTTGACAAAGACATCTGACATTTTTGACGTCATGTGTTTTCATAATAAGACATTGAATGTTCTATTTCGTTAATTACGTATGTGTTTGTGTCAAATGCAAGTTAGTGTGTGTAATATGTTTTTAGTTGATTTTATGTATGTTTTATGCATTATTTGAAAAAATATTAGCATTTCGTATCCCTTATCTACATCAACTATACGTGCGTAATTTCATACTCCTCCGTCTGCGGCAAGTATTTAAAAAACTAATCACACGTTTTTCCTTTATGTATTAATATATAGATTAGGTGACATAAATCGTGATTAGAAAGAGGGATGAAATTTGAAAACTTTAATCAAAAATTTTCACACAATTTTCCTTTACGTATTAATATATAGATTAGGTGACATAAATCGTGATTAGAAAGAGGGATGAAATTTGAAAACTTTAATCAAAAACTCCACAAAATTTTTACTTTTAAATAGTGCCGTATGACGAACGCGTTAACAGGAAATATTTAAATTTGATTAAAAAAACTCATTTAACATATTCGATCAATAATATTAATAGGGTCAAAGGTGGTAGAACCAGTGTAGTTCGACCGGGGAAATACCACCGCCACACCTATTTCTATCGTGAGGCGACCATCATAGTCTTCGGGAGCAGCAACTCATCTGTGATTGACTCCAGATGGAATCCATGTTCTGTATGAAGTTGATTACAGATGTCCATGAGCGGCAGTGACCACCTACCATCAGGTGGACTACATGCTCGTTTGCTACTTCAATCATTTAAAAAAAAATAACGTCTTTATAATAGATTTTCATGTAAAATATAGAAAGGAGGAAATAAATGTTTAGATTGATTTAATATACAAGGATTTGTGTAGAGCTTCTATCTGTTAAGCTAAGTAGATAAAAAATAAAAAATAAAAAATAAAAAAAATAGAAAAATATGTAAATGAGGTGCATTATCCGAATAACAAGCAACACTTTTTAAGCTTTTTTTTAATATGTTACAAATGTGTCGTATATACCAATAACATGTAACATTTATTTTAAATGTAATTTTAAAGTTACTTTTAATGTAAAACAAATGAACGAATTATCATTAATTTAATTGTACAATTTTAGTGAAGTTTTGTTTTAAATATTTTATTTTCTTTAAAATCTGAAAAACGATAAAACATACGAGTATGATAAAATCTAATTTGATATGATTGAAAAAATTAAAATGGAATGTAGGAATTTAACAAAGAAGCATTATTTCCTACGTACTACTGCTAAGAATACAAGAATTTCATCTTTAAAATTATCTTATTGTACAATTTTATTTAGATTTGTTTTAAATATTTTACTTACTTTAAAATCTGAAAATGATAAAATATACAAGTATGATAAAATCTAATTTGATATGATTGAAAAAAATAAAATTAAATGTAGAAATTTAACAAAGAAGCATTATTTCCCTCTTACTACTACTAAGTATACAAGATGAGTTTCATCTTTAAAATTATCTTCAAATGCAAGAGATAAAAGATTTTCGCAAAAGCTCAGCTAATAAGCGATTTTGAAGCTTAACGTTAGTTCTCATTTAGCATTCCGTTTTCAGAATGGCAATAGGGAACCCTGGAAGCTCGCAAATAAAAGAGTCAAAGCGAGCTTTCAGAATGTATAATGCAGAAAACAGCTTGTTCATCTGAGCTTTGTTTTACATTGGAGCTTTTAACTGCTTGTGGTAGCTTTGAAGCTAGAAATGTAATTATTATTTTTCGTAACGCTTAGAAGATTCGAACTTAAAGTCTCTGTTGATTTTTATCTGGTGTACGTGTAAGTTTGCGAACTGAACAATATCTTGTAAGTTAAAGGTATGGTCATGTGTTTAAAAAGAACAGACAAGTAACCAATTTTTTTATTTTAATGTATGATTATGTGTTGAACCTAAACTATATTATTTTTGAAATAGATTTTTTGAAATTAATTTAATTTTTTTGTAAATATAATATTATAAATATAAATATATATATATATATATATATATATATATATATATATATATACAACAACGACTTTCAATAAATGTGATTAAAGTGTAAGAATTAAATAAACACATTAACGGAATCGACGTCTCTATCCATATCAAAATGATTGATAATCTTTTTTTTTGTAATTATGTTTACAAGTTTAATGTTAAGACAAAAAACTCTGTGACTTTGTGTGTCATAAGAAACTTGCATAACATAATTGACGGACACAACATTAGATTACGACATGTGACGATAGATGACACTACTAGCGTAATTATAATAAAAAAATAAAAATAAAATGTTATTAAATAATAATAATGTTATTTTATAAAAAAAAATGTTTCATTTATTTTTTAATATTTTTTGTATATACTGTAAATAGATTATTAATTAATAAATGTAATAATGTTTTTAAACATAAATCTTACGTAGAAAAAAAAAAGTTAAGATTACGCTAGCGATGTCATCGACGACCCGCGTGGCGGAGCGGTTATCATACCGGTCTGATGCGCAATGGAGCCCGGGTTCGATTCCCGGTCAGACAGGTATCTAAATGGTGAGTTTAGATTCATGTTCTGGGTCTGCGTGTTTGTGTATTCATCTTATGTGGCACTTACGACACAGGAGAAAATCGTAATGTGGGGCTATGAGTGTAGAAAGCGTGTTTTTTTAAATTTATTTCTATATACTATAGTTAAATAGACATAAACCATCGCAATATGAGGTTTTCACATATTTAATTAACACTGTTAGCGTAATCGCATATTTTTATAACAATTATATTTGATAACCGTTATAAATAGCAGTTTGGCATACTATCACGTCAACCCATTACTGTCCCACTGCTGGGCACGGGTCTTCTCTCAGAATGAGAGAGTTGAGGCCATATTCCACCGCGTTGGCCAAGTGCAAATTGGTGGCATACTATGGCATACAATAAATATTAACGCAGTAAAACAAATGTATTCATGTACGTATAAGGTACATATCAACCTTATTTCATAGTAACAGGTAGGCTTTATACTCAACAGAACCTAGGCACTACTTCAATATACACGAAACTCCGTCTCAAATGCTAACACCTTAATTTTTGGTACGCCGCCAACAGAAATACATTCGGATTAGAACCCGGTTCAATATAATGACACACTTTATTACCGACCCGTGGCTGGTAAAATTCAAATTGCACGAGCCGTGGTAAAACCCATGCGGGCAGTTAACGGGTTGACTTGCAATAGTTCTGCCACACTAACGCTGTATGGTGCAAGGTATGGACTTACAACGGTTGAATATTTATTCTGTAGGAGAAATGTTGTTGGTAGCTTTAGGGCGTTTTTTTTTATAGTATACTAGCAGAATTACCAATGCTTCGCTACGGGATATGAATGTCATAAAAATGGAAGCCATCTTTAAATAATGCAAAGATTGGAAACCAAATGTAGCTTATACACTGACCCGTTAAATAATCAACAACCATGCAAAATTTAATGACAATCGAACCAGTGGCTCTTGCGCGATCGAGTAATAAACAGACATACATCATCTCATTTTTATTAGTATACAATGTATACATACATATCTGGTATAATATATACAGGTCACATGTTGTAAGTACTACATTGGTATATAATGACACACATTATTGCCGACCCGTGGCTGGTAAAATTCAAATTGCACGAGCCGTGGTAAAACCCATGCGGGCAGTTAACGGGTTGACTTGCAATTGTTCTGCTACACTAACGCTGTGTGGTGTGGTTTTTTTTTATTTTTAGTTACTATTTACTTATACGTGTAGTTCCGGGACCAGGGCTAAGGTATCCGTGTCCTGTCGTAAGAGGCGATAAAAAGGGGTTTGAGTTGAGGGCGATAAAAAGGGGTTTGCTTCCGGGATTGCCTGACTGAACGATCAGGCAATCCCAGAAAGGACGGCGGTATGTGTGGTCGCATACCGTCGTAAAGACTATATGGAGCGGTGGGCCCAGCCGCCCATCTGGGAGGAGCCCGATGGGGCAACGCGCTCGGAGGATTCCGGTAGAAGTCGTTTCGAGATCCCGGAGTCCTCCTATTTAGCGCCGAGGATGGCCACGGGGGGGGGGGGGGGGGGGGGGGGGTTAATCGTGTCGCTGCCACGGCGTCGGGTACCTTTTGAAGGTTTCCCCCTCGTGATAAAAAAAGCCCTAACCCTACTGTATAAATAACGTGGTTGAGATTTATAACCTCATAACCTTATTAAATCAATAAGATTTAAAGTAACATTATAAACTATATAATTTTGTAATTTTATCAAAACAAGCAAAATAGAGAATAACTTTTTATTTGCAGTAAGATTATTTTTTCTAAGAAACAACATTAAAAGAGGCAATACCCTTTCCTGGCATCAAAGAAAACTTTAAAGCTTTTAGGCAAAAAGTTAATGTTTAATCCATTTATCGGAAAATTCCGACGTCCATCAACGAAGTTTAACAACTGTCACGTTATGATAATTAATCTACAAATTATTGAATCAGTTGAAACCAGCGCGTAGAATTACTCTCCCGTCAAATTATTTGCGCGGTAGTACAACGGGTATGGGTATTGATAAGGTAGTACTAATACGCTTATTCCTAGCATGAAGCAGTTCTTGTGTTTGAACAGACGACCCGCGTGGCACAGCGGTAAGCATACCGGTCTGACACGCAGTGGTTCCCGGGTTCAATTTCCGACCAGACAGGTATCTTTATGATGAGTTTAGATTCTTGTTCTGGGTCTGGTTGTTTGTGTATTAGTCTTTGTGGGGCTATGAGTGTAGAAAGCGTTTTAAGTTTAAGTTTGTGTTTGGTGGAAGTGTTTGGTTGCGCATTTGTGATTGATTTCAGATAGAACCTCCGTTTTATACAATAAATATTGCTGACTCTTAAAGAATCTTTGGATGACAGTGACCAAATCCTCTGTGACAAAATGCTGTACACGTGAGAGAATTGATTGAGAATTGTTGGAAATTTACATATCTAAAAACAAAACAGGCGCTGTAGTATTCTTCTACGTATTTAGAAACGGTGGACTTCAATCCTATATAAATCAAAAGAATATTGCAATACTTTTAAAATCTGTCAGAAATTCAAATTGACTTCTATAAGCTTTAAACTACCGTTATTTGTATAGCAAATCCTTTTTATAAATAACCTTTAGTACAATATTTACCTCAAAATTATTTAGGTAAAAGATTTTTAATTAAAAAACTTTGCATAAGGATTCACACAAATGGTAATCACACAAATGGCACTTTTCAAAATCGCTGCCGCTACTTACTTATACCACACGCAATTTACAGAAGACGCGTTGTTCACGTGAACATAGCTCCTGTGCTTCGTAGGTATAGTTAGAGCCACTGTGGGATAATTTGTCTAAGCTTAGTATCTTTTCTTTTGACTACGATATATGATCTAGGATTGCGCCGTATATTTTTGTGTTCGAAATAAGTATGTCTAGAACTTTATTGTTATTTTAAATATAATGTTATTTAAAATAACAAAAGGTAGGTTTTAGGTAGATGTAAGATCGTATATTTTAGTATAACTTGTGAAGCTTTTTGGTGAACTCATTTAAAAAGAGTAGCTTTTTTGGTCAAACTCATTATCTTTGTTTTTGTTTATAAAAATAACGACAACAAATTCTAAACAAACCTACATATTTGACAACCTGCGTGGCGCAGTGGTTACCATATCGGTCTGACGCGCAATGGGTCTCGGGTTCGATTCCCGGCCAGACAGGTATCTGAATGATGGAGTTTAGATTCATGTTCTGGGTCTGGGTGTTTGTGTATTCGTCTTGTGTGTGTCCATGGTACCAACGACACAGGAGAAAATCCTAGAGTGGGGCTATGAGTATAGAAAACGTGTGTATGTGTGTTTTATGTGTTATCTTTGTAATGCATCAGTAAGCGTAAGATTACCTAGTCTTATGCTATTCCAGTATTTCGCTATTCTAATATTGCAACTGAAAGATTAGAAAGAATTTAAATTAGAAAGAACAAATGAGCTTTCAACAGCAGGAAACATAAGTGTCATATTAGTGTCACAAACTAAAGTGTGTTCGGTACAGCTGAAGTCAGTCATAGTAGCGTTGCTATTCCTAAGGACTAAATTAAACTGTATTATGTAAGACTACCTTACCATAACTGCCAAACCAGGACATTGCATATTTAAGAGAAAGATTTGGTGATCGGAAATATCAGAACCATGAAGCATTAATTTTGTCTTCACAATAATATAAGAAGTTGGGTAACACGCTTCTTTTTATTTCATTGAAGTAACAAATGAGCATGCAATCTGATGGTAAGTAGTCACTGTCGCTTAGTACTTTAAAGAACTTAATATAAAATAATAAATAAACGTGCGGCACTTGTCGACTGCCGCGGTATATAGCGTAGCATTTTTTATCAACTTATGCAATTATAATTACTTATTTATGCAGTATTTGTTTCCTTTGATATTAACTCAAGTTTTTTTCTGTGATACTATATACTTTCTCACAAACACTTGCTTATATATCCGTCCGATTTTCGAGCAGCTCCTCCCGATCCGTGCGAGCTTCGTACTGTAGTACTATATACATGCACGTTAAGCGAACGCTCGGCCGAGCTGCATAGTGGGCAGAGTGGGGGTGTTAGGGTTTTGTCGTTAAGGAATTTCCTGATTTGGAATCCGCGCTCAAAGCCCGCGATAAAAGCTATGTAATAGCTTAAAAGTTCTATCTGAAGTCAATCACAGGCGCGTCGCTACTTCCAACGATTGAGATGGTCACCGTATATAAAAGTGACCCGGCAACCACACCCTTCCACCTTTTTTTATAAGATTGAAGTAGCAAACGAGCATGCAGTCCATTTGATGGTAAGTTGTCACTGCCGCCCATGGACATCTATAAACAACTTCACAAAGAACTTGGGGTTCTATCTTCAGTCAATCACAGATGCGTTGCTAAGGACGCCGAGGACTAAGATGAACGCCTCATATAAAAGTGTGCCAACCACACCCTTCCATCGAAACGCAAAAACTGCTTCACGCTAGAATTTTATTAGGTGTGGCGGTGGTACTTCCCCGGACGAACTACAATGGTTTTACTACCTGTAAACCTCACACAAGTACTGCTTTACACTAAAATAAGTGTGGCGTACCTCCCTGAACTACTATGGTTTTACTGATAAATATTGTCGTCAACCCATTATTGTCCCACTGCTGGGCACGGGTCTTCTCTCGGAATGAGAGAGTATAAGCCGTAGTCCACCGCGCTGGCAAGTGCGAATTGGTGGACTTTACACACCTCCGAGAACTTTTTTTTTTAAAGAACTCTCGGGTGTGTAGTTTTCCTCACGATGTTTTCCTTCACCGAAAAGCTGTGATAATTAATGTATAATACGCACATAAATCAGTGGTGCGTGCCTGGGTTTGAACCTCGGACCTCCCGATTGAGAGGGCATTTAACCATTGGGCTATCACCGCTCTACTGGTAAATATTACGCTAAACAATTCCCATAACGGTGGAGAGCGTTATGGGAATTGTTCAAGTAATTCAACGTCCATCTGTCAGCTTGAGCACTAAGGAAATACAAAACGATCCAGAATCACAAAGGATCGCACACTCCTCAGGATTGCCTTACTTCGCGAATGTCTTTGAAAGCCTGCATCTATTAGTTATAACGCAGAGTTTGGATGTGGTATTATTTAGGCGAGCGTAGATGGGCGATGTGGACCGCTAGTGGCTAAATACCTGACTGCGTTTTATGGAGGGTTTTGGAGGATTTCGAAGGCGGTAGAACCAGTGTTGTTCGGTCGGGGAAGTACCACTACCACACCTATTTCTAGCGTGAAGCATTTCTCGCGTTTCGTTAGAAGGGTGTGATTGCCGGCACACTTCTATGAGGCGACCATCTTAGACCTCGGCAGTAGCTACGCATCTGTGATGCACTTTAGATAGAACCCATTTTCTGTATAAAGTTGTTTACAGATTTCCATTGGCGGCAGTGACCATTTACCATCAGGTGGACTGCATGCTCGTTTGCTACTTCAGTCGGATAATAAAAACTTTTTAACAAAAAATATCTACCGACTTCCATGTCACAAAAAAGTAAAAAATAATTTAAATATATTTTGGTCTAGAACATACTCAGTACTTAGTACATAGTCCTGAAGTCGGTGCTCGACATATTTCGCTGGACGACGGTAACTACGTCCTATATGAGCACCGACTTCAGAACTATGTACTAAGTACTGAGTATGTTCTAGACCAAAATATATTTAAATTATTTTTTACTTTTTTGTGACATGGAAGTCGGTAGATATTTTTTGTTAAAAAGTTTTTATTTTACACTTTTTAGTGACTATATTTTTATGTTTGTATTTAAATAAAGCCTCTAAGTTTGCTTTGTGCATCTACATATTCACAAAAATTAAACATAAAACACTTTTACAATTCATACAAACAGGGCGCCCCCTCTGGAAGTACCCCTCCATCATCAGGGTTGAGGAGTTGAAGGTCAAATTTTTCATCTTATATTGTTCCTTAGTAATCTTATAACATATACGTTAGTACCAGGTGGCTAACTTCTATGGCTCAGGCTTGCAGTACCCTGCATCATCAGGGTTTAGGAGTTGAAGGTCAAAATTTTAATTTTGTGCCTCTGTTTGGTATTATTTTTACATACCCGTAAGCACCAAATTGCCAACTCCTATGGTTTAGAATTGAAGTACCCCTTCATCATCAGGGTCGAGGAGTTGAAGGTCAAAATTTTAATTTTGTGCCTCTGCTTAGTATTTTCTTTACATAACCGTAAGCACCAAATTGCCAACTTCTATGGTTTAGGATTGAAGTACCCCTCCATCATCAGGGTTGAGGAGTTGAAGGTCAAATTTTTCATCTTATGTTTTTGCTCAGTAATCTTATAACATATACGTAAGCACCAAATGGCTTATTCCTATGGTTTTGGCTTTAAGTACCCCTGCATCATCAGGGTTAAGGAGTTGAAGGTCAAATTTTTGTCCCATGAATTTGCTTAACAATTTCATTATATATTCGCAAACATCAAACGACCAACTTTTATAGTTCAGGCTAGCAGTACCCCTGCATCATCAGGATTGAAGAGTTGAAGGTCAAATTTTTCATAGTAAATACCTACATAGTAATTTTATTCTATATTTTACTCAATTGGACTTCTCCAGCTAAGGTTCGGCCGACTATCACTAATTTTATTATTTTGCTCCAAAAAGTTGAAGATCCTATGATTAGAACCTTATCAAACTCTTATCAGACTACCCCTGGAGTACATCCTTTCTAATAAAAAAAGAATCATCAAAATCGGTTGGCGGGATATTGAGTTATTCATACATTTATCGCGTACATTGAAAATGCAAATTTAAGACTTATGCGTTTTTCTTATGGATGCCCTAGTCAAAAAAATACTAAAAAAAAATGGGACCCTATGACACGCACTACCTTTCAAATAAAAAAAAAATCATCTAAATCGGTTCACCCAGTCCGGAGAAATGAGGTAACAAATATAAAAAAAAAAAATAAAAATACAGACGAATTGATAACCTCCTCCTTTTTGGAAGTCGGTTAAAAAGATGGATAATGGTTGGATAGATAACATTATATGTGGCTGCATCTCGCCGTAAGCACCGGATGATGAAGGGGGATAGTACACGTCCCCCAAGAGATGAGCCCGTGAGGGGCAGTGCGCTAGGGGCCACCGGTTCGTTCCGTTGGAGTTTCCGAGTCCCCAAGTACTACAAGCGCTAAGGAAGGCCACCGAGGAGGTTTTAGTGGGTAAAAATCCCACATAACCCTGAGTCTCTCCCGAGGACTCGGTGTACCTTTTGAAGGTTTCCTCCCTGTAACAAAAAAAAAAAGATAACATTGTAGTCTGCGCGAATGAAGTCGCGTCGATTCTGCTAGTTTACTATATTTTAATACGCTACGAATTCAAAAGTTGTGATAAGAAATAGTTTCATATGTTGTATGTATAATTCATAAGTTTGAAATTGGTTTTAGGTAACATTAATGAATTTCTAATACGCACATAATTTTAGAAAAATCAGTGGTGCCTGGGTTTGAACCACGGACCTCCCGATCAAGAGGGAAAGTTTCAACCATTAGGCTATCACTCTATAATTGCAAAATTACTTGCATAAATCTCCATCTCCGCATAAAATCACTCAGTCGCATAAGAAAACTTCCAACGTAATCCGGCCCTAAGACTTCCTATCTCGTCGAGGAATTCCGATAGGAAGGTATCCATTTTCCTTCGATCAACAGGTTGGAGATATCAATCGTTGAAGTTCGTAGCTTCCTGCAAATCATCAATGTTATTGTATTGGGTTTTCTACGTTCTGGAAGGTGATGGAAATTGTGCACGATGTAGGCGTAGATGCTATAAATGTTTGACTTCGTGTGTAGTATTGTTAAAAAAATGTCATAAATACTATGTATATATGTTTCAAATGTCTTTGTCAATATGTCTACTCATTCCCACTATGACCTAAACTCTCTCATTCTGAGAGAAGACCCGTGCCCAGCAGTGGGACAATAATGGGGTGACGAGAGCGATGTGGACTGGAGCCTGGAGCTAACTTTTGTTACCCATGTAAAAACAAGATGGCAAATAAAAAAATAAAAAAGATATACAAAGAAAAAAGACAAACCCACTGAGTTTCTTACCGGATCTTCTCAGTTGAGGTCGTGTTCCGATCCGGTGGTAGTGTAAAAAAATATATATATTTATATATATTAACTGACAATTTGTAAGCGCCCCCGAAGGCCTATGCAAAATAAAGACATTTCATTTCATTTCATGTTTCAAATTGAAACGGAATAATATTATAAGTTATGTAAGCTAAGTATAGTGTATTAAAAATATGTTTTAGTCTTAAGATCTAATTGTACTTATTCGTCGTTTAGACGTATATATACGAGTCCAATGATATGATACATTTTAAAGACGTCATGACAGAATCGCGACAGTAAAGTTTCTAGTATTTTACATGGTGTTACACAAGGTACATCCAATATGATTTTAACTTGAAATTTCATTAGGAATAAACGTTCTGTCGTAAATAATATTTTCGATTTGAACGTCATCTTACGTTGTGCCGTATCAAAATCTTAAATAATGACGTACAATCACGTTCTGTTTGTGAAAGTGTTATTGCTCTGCTTTCGACATCAAGTAAGTTAGCGCATCCATTTTCATAACTCATCATACTCCTGGTACCGTTTCTTCCAAGCTTTGTGCATTATTGTTTCACAGGCAAATCTCTCAGTTTCTTTGTACGCTGCCTTATTTAAGCCACCGAGCTTACTCGTATCTGGGGCTTTATATTGAAACGAATTTCTGATGAAACGTCTCTCGTTCCAAGTTGGTCGGTTGATAAGTTGCGATTCAAGTTTTTCAATTAATTTTTGGCTTCGACGCTCCCGTTTCGTTTCGTTTTTTGTTAGTTCGTTTTGTTTGTTTTGATTTCTTTCGTTCGCTTTTGTTTGTGACAGGCTTTTTTAAGTTTATTAAAGGAATGTAGACTGATTAATGGGAAGTGCTAAGTGCTAGAAATGTACAATTTATTGTAATTGTTTACAATAAATTGTACATGAGTGGTAATTAATTCCAAATGGCATCAGTGTCTTACAGCTCGTGTGGTCCACATTACCCTCTTTAAAACCTGAATAGCTTCAGTCTTTCACCCACCCATTGCTGTCCCACTGCTGGCAATTCAAACTTCTGAGTACTGTCACTCATATATCATTTAAATTTAAATCTGCATTTACATAGCAGAAGTTTATACATAACATGTATTTTATATAAATACGCGATTTGACTAGGATGATCTCACTGTCACATATTTTTTACCAACACTGTTAATAAATTCAGTCTTTATTACTCACATTATGTGACGATCCTCATGGTGGAACAGTTACCACACCAGTTTGACTTGCAGCGGGTTCCAGGTTCGATGTTTGGCCATACGGATGTCAGAATCATGAATTTAGATATCTTTTCTGGGTCTGAATGTTTGTGTATTCGACTTTATAAACGTCCGTGGCTCCAAAAACAGGAAAAAATGTGTGGGGTTGAATGTAGAAAGACTTATGATTGTTATTCCTAATGTACAGTTTAGTATTGTTGGATGGCCACTGGATGGCGACAATAAGGTCATTTTCTATATCTATAAAAAATAATATGAAGGTAGACCAGTGTAGTTCGACTGGGGAAGTCCCACCGCCACACCTATATCTAGCGTGAGCATTTATTGCGTTTCGATGGAGGGGTGTGGTTGCCGGCACACTTTTATATGAGGCGACCATCATAATCCTCGGGAGTAGCAACGCATCTGTGTTTGACTTAAGATAGAACCCATGTTCTGTATAAAGTTGTTTACAGATGTCCATAAGCGGCAGTGACCACTTACCATCAGGTGGACTGCATGCTCGTTTGCTACTTGCTCAGTCACATAAAAAAAATACCTGTGATATATTGCTTCTTAAACCAATAAGGCTTTCACACAAAATTACCCATAAGTTTGCTAACCAACTATATCATTTATAAACCACTGAGCCATAAGCGCTCACATCGCGAGAAGAAACGCACCAACAAAACTTGGTAAAGCTTCAAGTTTATACAGGGTGTTAGCTTAATAAATTACGATTGTCTAATTATTTATTCAACTTGGGGGCTTTATCATTACAAAGTATACAAGTTAAAAAATAAGTTAACAATAAATGTAAGAAATGGTTTGAATAAATTAATAAACTAGTTCTCATTTTTTTTTCTTGTATATTTAAAGATAATATCAACTATTATCGTAAATCAAAGTTTTCAATTATTTTATGACAAATGCATTTAAAACATTCGTACACAATTTTTCTTTTGGAAAATGCCTTGACCACAATTTATTTTTATTCATGAACTCATCTGTATGGTTTTAAGTTAAGCTTTGACTTGATACACAGTCCTGATAAAAAAATCCATATTTTTATAAAAAATCCTCTTAAAATGTTTCCCTATTTTATTATATTGATAAATTCGGCTTCGAGTAGTAATATCTTTTTATAATTATCAAGTAGGAAAAGAAAAAGAATATTCTTATCCTTGAATTTTGCTTCGTAAGACGATAAGTAAAATGTACAAGCGCACATGATTATGAAGCTCTTAGCTTATACAGGGTGTGGATTTAGCGGAGTTACAATAAATTCCCGGGAGAATTACCGCAGCGGAACTGTAAATCTTATGTGAGCGGTTTATTATACCTGCGCGTTGCGTCATTGGAGATGGAAGTCGGGAGTGCAATGTTCCTGGAACTTTTCTAACAGTATTATGGAATTAGCTTTATGGTTTTTACCTAACTGTAGAAGAAGTTGTTTTAGGTAGGTACTCACGTTTTTAAATTCTTTTTGCTGATATTTTGGTTTTCGGTTTCTCCCCTTGAGTGCTCGTCAACGGTTTCTCCCCGCTATCGCAGTTTCGTGCATTTGCATGATCAGTGCAACTGGGTTGAAATATCGACAAAAAGAATTCAAAAACCGCATATCGTGGGTACCCGTTAAGTATTAAAATGTTTTCAAACGTATTTATGTGTGTATGTTATTGGCATTACTTTGGCATGCGCTATATGCCTATATACACATGTATGTCCATTTCTATGGTATGCGCTACTACCCTAACGGTTTGTGGTATTGTAACATATTTATTTTTAAGTGACATTTATTTTAATTGATTTGTATTTAATTTTTTTTATCTTTTTTAATATGCATGTATATATGATCCAATGTTGATTGTAATAAAGATATTATTATTATTATTATTACTCTTATATGACATTTTATTAGTATCGACTTAGTTTACAAAGTGAAATAGGCTATATAATTTTTATATGACACCTGCGATCAGAAAAAAGAGGGGAGGTTACGATTTTCTTACATAACAATATGGATATCAAATAAAAGCCAGTCAATAGATTCATCATCATCGTCAACCCATTATTGTCCCACTGCTGGGTACGTCTTCTCTCGGAATGAGAGAGTTTTAGGCCATAGTCCACCGCGCCGGCCAAGTGCGAGTTGGTTGACCATAGATTATTACAACTATATGTATGTAATTACAGCACTTTCGTTTTGCTATTTTTGACACAGTACTGACTGCAGATTCCTGACGCATGTAAATTCGCTTTTGCATAGGAACGTAGAAGAGTAAAAAAAAAAGTCTGATATTCGAGCAAAACTATTTGTGAACAATGAGCAATTAAAGGTTAAAAATACAACTTATTTGTAGCAAATATATTTTTACTGCTTATAATTAGTTTCAGAGTTGTATTGAACTAGAATTACTAATGACAAGGTAATAAGTAAGAAATGATGCAGAACTATAGGTAAATGAAAATAATTTTGGAATTCTATTTAATAACGATTCTAAACGTAAGAATGTATGTGTAACTATAGCTGAAATAGGAAACACGAGTCTCTTAATGAAAAATAATTGCCAACGCTTAATATCATGTGCAACAACAGAGTTTAGGCATCCTGTTAAATAAAATGCATGCACTGTTTTTAAACATTCAAACAGTACTGTGAAAATCTACAAACCCATTTCACGTAGATGATACATGATACACAGTGTATGTATAAAAGAAGTAATATTTGCTTCATTGCAGTTTATAAAAATCGGTGGCAATTCTAATATACTCGCGATTATGATTACAACAACCAACCAAAGTCATAATATGGTTTAAAATTCTTTATTTCCCAAAAAGATTAAAAATCACTTACTGAGAAATTAATTTTACAATGATATTCTTTTTATGAGCATATGAGTGGGTAGGCAGACAATTTTGCATGCAAAAGATAATAAAATTATTCATAGCAACTTAATTAATTTTGAGTACGATACTCCCTTGTTTCATATTAGACAAAGCAAACATTACTCGTACACAGAGAAGAAAAACAAAGCGCAATTGCTTCCCTTATTATAAATAACTAAGCCGTTTTATCTCGCAGTAAGCCGTCTCATCGTGCACTAAGTATAAAATAATCCAAACTCATCCCGCCACTGCATAATTGTACTGCAACAAGTTTTAAGCAAAATGCAGTGACTGCAACACGGCATGATAATAAAGACTAGTTAAATGTGTGTGAAATATGTAAAAAGGGATATGACGTGTTATGTAGGTTAAATATTGTTATTTCATGACTAACATTACAAGATCCCACGGTGTGAAGAAATCTAGCAGGCCAATTTGTTTGACCAGGGAGGTACCACCGACACACTTATTACTAATGCATTTCTTGCATTTCGATGGAAGGATGTGGTTGCCGGCACACTTATTTTATGAGGCAACCATCTTAGTACTCGGGAGTAGGAACGGAACTGTGGTTGGCTTCAAATATCATAAAATCCATGTGAAGTGGCTTTGAGATGAACGTAGGTGGCATTGACCATCAGGTGGACTGCATGCTCGTTTGCTACTTCAATCTTATAAAAAAATATGCCGATAATTCTAGAAGCCATTATTTCTTAAATATATTTTTAGGATCGTTCTGTATATCAATAGATTTTAAAAATCCATTTAACAACTTCTAGGAGCGCCCTGTATATCAATAGATTTATTGTGTTCCGCTGCACACCTGCTCCCGTTGACCAATGGCGTCTTTTTGTTTATCTGCACTATACATTTACATATAATGCGATACTCGTCTGAGAAAATACTTTCTATGGGAATATTTTTTCTGATACTGTGTATTAAAATACATGTGATTTTGTATTTTTGCAATATTATTGTAGGTATTGTAGGTATGGAACGTGATTGTGGGGTTTGATATTTTACCGGCGCCTCATTGATAAAACGATTAAAATATTAATATTTTTAACCCATATTTAAATATAATGATATATAATAATAATAATATATATAAGATTTTTGTAATAACAATTGACTTACATTATTATTATTTTTGTAATTTTTTTGCTGTTTATTAATTTGTAAATCCATTTTTTATTTAATTCTTAATATAATTTTCTTGTGAAAATATATTATTGTACGCCCATAGGGCATAAACAGAGAAATATTATAAAATTCCGAAACCTAACCTGTACCTGTTTAAATGCAATAAAGAATTACTGAATTACTGAAGATTTTGTATATTGTAATTTTCTCTATAATATCCCCATATTTATCTTATGTTATTCCTATAATTCCAAGAGCCAGTATTTCCTATAATTTCTATTGATATACAGGTTGCTCCTACTGTGTATATCAATAGACTTATTGTGTTTCAATACACACCTGCTGTCGTTGACCAATGGCGTTTTGTTTATCTGCACTATACATTTACATATAATGTGATACTCGGCTGAGAAAATACTTTCTATGGGAATATTTTTGTGATCAATACATCGATTATTGAATATGTGATTTAAAATTTTCCGATGTTTTGAAAGTAAATTAGTTAGTAAACAAATAAATAAGTTCGTGCGAGTTGGTTGAATTTGCATGGAGATTGCACGGTGACCATCTTAGTGTCGCACACGGGCCACTCGCGGCGGCCACAAACATCGCCACGCCTCGGAAGTAGCAACACATAAGTAATTGACTTCAGATAGAACCTTTTTACTGAGTGTAGTTGCTTACAAACCTCGGGCGGCACTAATCACTTACCAACACGTAGACTATGTTCGTTTCTTCCCTGCAGTTCTGGAATTAGAATAGGGTTACGGCCTGTCGTAAGAGGCGACTAAAAGGGGCGTCCAGGGTTGCGAGCGGCTAGAGTGGGAACTCAAACTGTTCGGTCCGGCGATCCCCCGAAGGAAGGAGCGGTGGGCCCAGGCGCCCATCTGTGAGGAGGCAACGCGCTCAGAAGACTTCGGTTACGTTCCTTTGGAGATCCCAAAGTCCTCTTTGTAGCGCCGAGGACGGTCACCGGGGAGATTTTAGTGCGGTAAAAATCCCACATAACCCTGCAACGGTCCCACGGCATTGGGTACCTTTTGAAGGTTTCCCCCTCGAGAAAAAAAAGACTATACTCGTTTGCTATTTCAATCATATAAAAAACACCGACATACTTATTTCAAGCGTGAATTTGCTCTTGCGTTTCGGTGGAAAGCTGCCGACTTACTTTTATAGGCGATACTACAAAGCATCTATGATTGACATCAGATAAAACGTCTGCTCTATATGAGGTAGCTTACTAATTAATTAATGTCCATGGCACAGTACTAATATGAAACAGTATGAAAACTAAGCCTGGTTTATAAAATAATTACATGCACTTTGTTGAAGCAATAGGGTTGTCTCTCTATATATATTTTAGTAATGGTCTTATTTTAGCATTTATTGTCATGTAGTCATCAATCAATCGAATTGTAATATCTACGTAGTTTACAAATAATATAAGTAGGTCACGAATTCGCATTTTAATCCCAGCATGACGATAATAATTATGACTTTTAGTGTGAAATACAGAAAACAGTTTAATATTGATACTTGTAGATGTTTGGAAATGCGTGTGATATTTATTATTTAAAAAACCATTACATAAAAAATGTTTAATTGTTCATAAACAACAAATTATTCACTGAAAAATATATTCTCCTGTGACAATACGTCCGGAGTTCCATATTATTTAATTAAATATTGCCGTAAACCACGCAATACACTCGTGGCATTTTTAAAAAGAACGCGGAAACAAATAGTAACATGACCACTCATCTTCACGCGATACTCACTACTAAAGCACTGTGAAAGGCCCTTAGCGGCCTCGTCAATGCACATGTTTATGTGAGTGTGCCGTTTTCGAACACTTGTAGGTAGTTTCCATGCTGTACCATAACTCTACTGCGTCCATGGGCAGCATGGACTACTTAGCGTGAGGTAGGCAGCATGCACGTTTGCTACTTAAACACGAAAAAGCTTAAATCATAAAATGTTTGTACTCTACTATACACTTTTTTTTTCTCACAACTTTGGATAGCTCCTGAATTTTTTTAATCAGTATAAACACCTCGTCCCCGTCCTATCAGCGTGAACCATTGAAACGAATATTTTATTATGTTGTAAAATAAGCCGTTTTGTTTTTTTATGATAACCCTCTGCACACCATAACCCGGCGAAATGAGATACGTCCCGCTCAAATTATAATTTGTACTAGGGATGTAACGAATATCGCATTCGCATTTGCGAATGTTCGCTTGTTATATTCGCAAGAATGATGCTATTGTTTTGCGAATGTTGAATTGCAGTGCATTGCAAAAACAGGTCGCCAAATCTATGTGTATTTTTTTATCTGACTGAAGTAGCAAACAAACATGCAGTGCACCTGATAGTTAGTGGTCACTGCCGCCCATGGACTGTAAGCAACTTCAAATAGAACATGGGTTCTATCTGAAGTCAATCACAGATGTGCTGTTGCTCCCGAGGACTAGGGTGGCCGCCTCATTTAAAAGTGTGCCGGCAACCACACCCTTCCATCAAAACGCAATGACTACTTCACGTTAGAAATAGGTAGCAAATGTTGAATTGCAGTGCTTTGCAAAAAAAGGTTGCCAAATAGAACATTTAAGTCGAACTTTATCGACCAAAAAGTAAGGGTTGTGAGAACTGAAAAAAAAAATCTCGCATTCGCAAATGTAGGTAAGGGATAGGTATTCAAATTCGCATCCGCGGATGTTCAAATAACTACATTCGTCACATCACTATTTTGTACCTCATAAAATTGTTTTTGCACCGCCTTTCTCCTGTTTCTTTCCGCTTTTTGTAGCGCTACTCTGAGTCCTTTTAAAAGGACATACAATTTTAAATTTGCAATTTTTTGCCAGATTCTTCTTGGTTTGTTCTTTGCTTGTTTATGTTCTTATTTTTTTAACATAAAGATTCTTTAGTATCTTTAAGCAAGAAAATTAAATCTCATACTCTAACGACAGTTATTATAATTATATATTACCTATAACTGGTTTACTTTTAAGTAAAAACAAACTGCATTTGTCATTATTTCAAAGCGATTATCGCTTGTCTGAATAACTAAAGAGTACATTAACTATGTTGAATGTTTATTTCTGCATTATCTCAATCCTGAGGTGGTGAAACCGTTTGTGAATAGGGTATATTCCATGGATTTTCTATTAAATGTCATATAGAGTTAAATGGAATCAGCGGTCGATCACCAAACCTTAACTACACCTAAGGATCATGGGGAACTCGACATAATATACTTTCATTACCATTTTTAAATCATAAAACAACAGCAATTAACACTTTTAATGTTACATACAACATAACAAAAAAAACAAACCCGCTGAGTTTCTTGCCAGATCTTCTCAGTTGAGGTCGTGTTCTGATCCGGTGGTAGTGTAAAAAAAAAATTGTAACTGACAATTTGTAAGTGCCCCGTAGGCCTATACAAAATAAAGACATTTCATTTCATTACATTTTTATAAACTAATTAATACATGCGCGTTACTTCTACCCGGCGCCTTGTTTAACTGGTCTACAAAATTAAGCTATTATGTGCGTGATTAGGATTCGGATAAGTTACCGCTAGTGGCCCGCTTCTGTGCTTAAAGCACGTTAAGCCGACGGTCACGGTTGTTATAATTGGATAGTGGCCGTTAATCCCAGTCGGAGGTCTTTTCGACGATTTCAAAATATCTACACGATTTGGCCACGAAGTTGTGATTTCGTCAACCAGTATCAAAAATACCCCAAAAAAACCAAGACAACCAATAGTTTCAACCTATAGAAAGAAATAAATAAATAGTTTATTCATAATGCGTACACACACAGTTAAGACCACAATAATAATATATTAACAACTACAATACATGAGTGGTATACATCACGAAACGGGTCCTTCTCAGTATTTTGCTGGTTGATTGTTTTTAGACAGCGCTGGTCTTCCGAAGGACTCGGATGGTCAGGTCAAGCCAGTTCAAAGACAGTACGAACAATATATAAGTATAATGACCAACGCTTTCTACACTAATAGCCCCACATTACGATTTTCTCCTGTGTGGTGGGTGCCATGGACACATACAAAGACGAATACACAAACACCCAGACCGAGAACAAGGATCTAAACTCATCATTTAGATACCAGTCTGGCCAGGAATCAGACCTGTATTGTAAACGCAACGCCACTATAATATTAAACCTATAAATATTATGTAATAACTATTGTTTGTAGCTATTGGTTTCTATTTTTTTTCTAAAAGCTAAGTGCACAACGCACTAGCACGCTGAGCGTTCCGTACCACGATTTTTTTACGTATATTTTTTGCACTTGTTACATAAGAATTATATGAGCCAAACAAGTTAATGTATCGCGACAATTTAAACGGTTCAATTATGTACAATCAAAAACAGTGAAAAATATCGTTTTATTTTTTTGTATATTTCGGACCTTAATTCGAATCTAAGCGACATGGGAGAACAGGAAATCTCATTATTATTTCTATAAACTCTATTGATATATGATAATATCCATAGAGTGCGTGTTAATGGGTGTTCAAAAGTCAAAACATAAGACTGCATCGTTTTAATTATATCGGAAACATAAAAAACATAAATTTATTTCTTTAAAAAGTAACTATAAAGTAGCGCGACCAATAAATAAAGATTAAAGTAAATAAATTTTCGAAACGAAATTAGGTTGGCGTCTCATCTAACCGATTAATTCACGGGCATCGGTTTAATGTGTTGGCGCCGTAACTCCAGATTTCTAATGTAAGGTGCTTGCCTTAATTATCAGCTTGGAGATATTTTGTTAAGCGAAATATGTATGTTTTTGATCGGTATGAATAAGAAAAATATGTACATTAATACCTATATAGAAATGGTATACAATATTCCAATAACTTTAAAGTATTAAAATAAATTATAATAATATATTTTATTATCATATTTCACCTCGATTTCAAACTATTTGTTACAACGCTCGACAAAAATTAAAATATAAATATATATATAAAGTAGGTAAGTTTTTCGTATTTCGCCTTAGCTTTATTTACGATACCTGAACAAAATAGGGCCCAAAATAATATTGATGGCATATAATTGTGTAATTACGCAAATAAAAACCAAAAATAATTAAAGAATAAAAAATATCACTGTATTAAAAACAACAACTATACATGTAAGACGGAGGAGTTGTACAAAAAAGTGTTCTTGACAAATTTTATCTTCATCACTCATCGCTTATCGTTACTCGTGCGCATAAGCCAAGATTACACAAATAATGAAATACATATGAATCACTATCGTTCATCGTTAACCTCTCACGGTTAGACAAGTTCCAGATTCTTAGAGGCGTCCGTAACTAATTCAATTAAACTAATCAGATTGATACGTAAAGAAAGCTCGGTCGGTAACGATGAAACACGTTTTTATATCAAAACAGTAAAGAGGTGGTTGCACTGGTCTTGTTTATGTTAGAAAAATATTATTAAATTGATGTATTGTACTGTCTGTTCATTTTTTTTTTGGTAGGAGAGATGTATAATATTTAATATTATTGAGTGTTAGATAAGAAACGAAAAGATTTTTGTGGTTGCCGGCACACTTTTACATGAGGCGACCATCATAGTCTTCGGGAGTAGCAACGCATCCGTGATGATTGACTTCAGATAGAACCTATGTTCTGTATGAAGTTGATTACAGATGTCCATGAGCGGCAGTCACCACTTACCATCAGGTGGACTGCATGCTCGTTTGCTACTTCGGTCAGATAAGAAAAAAAAACAAACTTACCACTTCTGTCCGAAATAACTGTGACGGTGGTAGTTCGAATGATAAACGAACCTTTAAATCCAGCCTATGTATAGTCACTCTAACAATGCAGTCCGTAGATCGGTTCATTACACCGATATGTTGACAGTGAATAATCAACACTATATTGAGTGATATGTGTTATATGTATAAAAACAACCGGCTAAGTGCGAGATGGACTCCCGCAAGAAGGGTTCCTTATTATTAATAAAAAATGGAAAAAAAAATTATATGGGTGTTATAATTATTACCTGACCACAACAATTAGGCGTGTGAAACAAAAGTGGTTCCGTACCCCGCACCTCGCTTCTATCCCCGCGCATACCCTAGTGACGCGCTGACATAACACAGACGATACAGTCTGTGTTTACGTTAACCAGCACGTTTAAGTTGCGCTTTTAAATTATATATTTCGATTAATTGTTATAATTATGTTCATTATAAGGTAAGTTTAAAGTGATTGTTGAATGTTATTATTTATAGTTGATTATTCTTCAATAATCCTCAAAATAGGTAGGAAAAAGACTACTCGTGGAGGTCCTGTCTGCCAAATCGAAAATTGAGTGTGTGCATCAGTCGCCGCACTCTTACAAAAATAAAAAATAATGAAGATATTCCATCTCTGCGAATATATTAAACACTTGAAAGTTTTAATAAATAAACGAAAATACTATACTTTCGTTTATTTATTATAGGACTATTGAAAATACGCCACTGTACCTAAGTACTCTTGGTAATTGGTAATACTCGTAGAATATACTTTTAGTATCGTGATGGGAAATCCCTAGCTCGAAAGACGTTTCAACTCTCATGCGCCTAATGTTTTTGGTCGAGTAGTACAATTCGACTGATTGATTACATGACAATAAATGCTAAAATAAGTACCTATTAATAACATCATTACGAAAAATATATAGAGACAACCCTTTTGCTCCAAAAGAGAGTAAGTAATTATTTCATAAACAAGGTTGGAGACTTTCATACTGTTACTGGGTGGCGGTGCTCCGACATTCGTTGTTCGGAATTTGTATATATGCGGGGTATTGAAAATGCTTCGATAGCGTGTTTCAGAATACTAGTAGCGCTATCTCTTGATGAACAGCGTGAAGTCGCCACACTGTTCCATATTTGTACTGTGGCGGAGTCTTAGTAACTGGGTTCCATTTACCAAACAGACACGGATCCCTATAAATGATTTTTTTCATAACTTTGAACTTTAAAACATTGGATTAAAGTAACAGTTCCCTTGCAGCTGAAACCAAGATGCAACGCTTATGTACTTTAAAGTATATTCAATCAAAACAAAGTTTAATTTCGTTTGTCAACTCTGCACGCGTCTGGAAGTTTTCCTCCACTCTGTTAATTTAAACTTTACATGTTATAGCATATTTAATTGCTTAATTTTGACGCCGTAGCCTTTGTGACTTCGGTGGTACTTATTTTGACGACCCGAGTGGCGGTTACTATACCGGTCTAACGTGCAGCGGGTTCCGGGTTCGATTCCCGGCCAGACATGTATCTGAATGACGAGTTTAGATTCAAGTTCTGGGTGTGGGTTTGTTTTGTGTGTGTCCATGGTACCCACGACATAGGAGAAAATCCTAGTGTGGGGCTATGAGTGTAGAAAGCGTGTATTTCTGCGTTGGTTTTGGTCTGAAGTGTATCCTATCCTAGTGTGGGGCAAAGTTAGTAACATCCATTAGATACAAGAAATTATTTATAACCCTTCTCTCCCGGGTAGATATAATCTCTTTAAATGTCACGTAAAAGGTATATAATTATGTCAATATAAAGGTGACAATTAAGTACAACATTTTTTGCTTAATCCCTACTAATATTATAAATGTGAAAGTAACTCTGTCTGTCTGTCTGTCTGTCTGTCTGTCTGTCTGTCTGTCTGCTACTTATTCACGCCTAAGCAACTGAACCGATCTTTATGAAATTGGGCACACAGATAATGTTGACCTCGAGAAAGGACATGGGCTGCTTTTTATCGAAAAAAATGGGTTGAAAGCGTTTAAATCGGGCATAAATGTTTGTATGGAAGTTCGTTTTTGAATTGACAAGTCCGTCAAGGGGTACGACAGACTTACTTAAAACCTTATCTAAATAATAAAACATAAAAAAACATTGATTTTGAGTCGACAACATATATCCGTAAAATTCGGATTGTCGCGTATTTTGTTAAATTCTAATGTAAACATGTGTGACATGACAGTAGTGTGACATGACAGTAGCCCTAATGGCCGCCTGGATGCCATTCTGAATTCATTCAGAAATAATACGTTTAAATTTGTAACTATCAATTAACATAAAAATAATTGTGATTCAAATTGATTTTAATTTAATTTATGAATTTATGAAATATTTCAATAATAAAAAAGCATCCGTTGACGCGCTGCGGCCGGGAATCGAACCGGGTGTGGTAGCTGCTCCGCAACGCGGGTCGTCAAGGTTGTCAAATTAATGTTAAAAGTAGGTTCACCTACCTATATGTAATCTTACTCAGAAATTTAAAAGGACCAAAATTACTTAAAATAGTATTTTTCAATTCATAAAAGTTAAAATCCATCTTTATAATCGATGCGCTTTGGTTTAAATGTGGAGGCGTTGTTTGAAAAGATATATTCCGATATTGTTAATGTGACCACTTAGACTGTAAATTGGTTCAAAAAAGGGGTTTACAATATTCTGATTCGTCATATTTTCATAACATTTTACATAACAATGTGCACCTACTCACAAATACACACTTAAAATTCGTTTTTTCACTCTGTGTTTGTCCGGGTAATCCTTGACCGGCTAAACCGATTTTTACGCGTTTTTTACTATAGAAAATGTTATGGAACAACATGTAGACTACTTTTATCGTAGAATTCCCACTGAGTGGAGATTAGCGCGGGAAAAACTTTGCGATACATTGATTTGCACGCGGGCGTAGCCGCGGGTACAGCTAGTTTTGAATAATTTCAAGTAATTTGAGAAGAGGGCAAGGCAAATCTCACTACATAAGTAGAAAGCTCACCAATAAACGTAATCAATGGACGCCCACCAATTCGGTTTGGCCACTTGACCAGGTGGACTATGGCTAAAACTCTCTCATTCTGAGAGAAGACCTGTGCCCAGCAGTGGGACAATTATGGGTTGTACACAATGGACCCCTATCTAGGGTGTTAAAACTGAGTCGGAGCAACGTATATGAGACTAAACTTAGGTAAAACTCATCTTATTTGATTTTGAATTCGAAATCAAAACTTACCTTATGAACTAAAATTACACTAGTCACCACCCAAGGACTTTTTTTACATAACATAGAAGCCAAAATTGTTTGTGATGAAAATTACATAACATACCTACGCAACTTTACAACATGGAACACAAATCTGAACTTTATTTGACTGTAATAGGGTTCAATTTTATTCCCAATCTCACTTGTTAAATAAGTCTACGCCAGTGGTTCTCAAACTTATCCTTTTGTCGTTTAGAACCATTTTCAGCCTTATTTTTAGCCTTATTTATCCTAACTTAAGTTACATCAAAAGCGCAAGAGTAAGAAACGATAACAAATAATTTGTTGATATAGTGCAGTAGTAAGTTTAATTTAAATTAAAAAAGAGCAAAATCGTCAACTTTTTTCTAAACCATCAAAAGGTCTTCAGGCTTCCAGCACCCTAAAAAGTCTTATCACAAACTTGGAGAACCTCTGGCCCACACCTACAGAAGTAAGAAGATAGCGGACGTAATGAAACAAGTAATTTATTGATGCTTATCTGCTTAGAGAAATTAGTCGCTCTGAATTTATTATTACCAACAAAATCCCGTAAGACTAATTGTGTATAAGCGGCCAAGTTCCTGAAAATACAATTTCCATAATATCGTCTATTTCATTCTTTATGAAAGGTTTGTTTAGACTAGTGGTATCTTGCTGCTGATGAAGTTTGCTTAATGAATGTAAGAATTCTTTTGATAGTACTTTCTTTCTTTTAATGTAAGTGATAAATGATATTGAATACCCACATATGTATTGATAACATATTGTCGCGAATCTCTGCAACAATAATCAGCTGACGAGTATTACAAAATGTCACATATAAGTGGATTCAAATCCCAGAGTACCAGTGAAAAATTGTAATTCTTATCCTAAAACTCAAACTTAAATTACGACTCTTAAATTTAAACTTAAACTACCCACAAGTTACTTTCAATAATAAGTATACTAAGCTATTCCCACGGCTTCGCACGTCGCACGCTTTGAGCGTGTACCACAATAATGAGTATTCTATGGGTTAATCTAGGATATAAGCCATCTGTTTGCTAAATTTCGGAATTCGACGTGTAGTTTGGACGTGAAAGAGAATCAAAATCACAAACATTTTCAGATTGTACCTATTTGCAATATTTTAATTTATTGTGGAAGATTTAATTTCTAAACGTTTACAATAAAAAAAAACGAAAATTTATTTACATACATATTTGTATATTGCTAAATATTACTTAGGCGTTAACCAACTGTACTTGGCAACGTCACTGTCGAGTCCCCGTTAATCCATAAGACCACGGAATCCCGTGAGAATATAATATATTCTCACGGGATATTCGTGAGAATATAATATATTCTCACGGGATATTGGCCTTAAAGTGTGGTCTAATTAACTAGAAACTTCTTAAGTTATTGACAAGTTATCACGGAAGACAGACCAGTTTTAGTAAAAATATATTTTTGATTTTAACTGACTTGGTGGTAAATGTCTTCATAATTAATAAGTTGTATTTGACAGGAGAATTGGAGGGAACACCGTGGTATCTATTACTTTCACGATATTTTAATCGCTGTAAAGTATAAATATATGAAGTTTTAGCCTTATTAAAAAAAACCTTTTGAACTAGAAAAAGAAGGTGGTAGAACCAGTGTAGTTCGACCGGGGAAGTACCACCGCCAAACATATTTCTAGCGTAAAAAATTTCTTGCGTTTCGATAGAAGAATGTGGTTGCCGGCACACTTTCACATGAGGCGACAGTGGCCACTTACCATCAGGCGGACTTCATGCTCGCTTGCTATTTTAGTCAGATAAAAAGAACTGCTTCTCGCTAGAAGTAGGTGTGGCGGTGGTAATTCCCGATCGAACTACATAATGTCTACTGCGATAAAAAGTATAAATCTATGTTGCAAAATTCCAGCTAAATCCGACCGGTAGCTTTCGCGTGAAAGCGGAACAAACATACACATATGTAATAAATTTGACAAATTGATTCTTTTAGATGTAAGGTATTATTTGTTTATATACTATTACTTCACACATTCACTCACCAATTCGCACTTGGCCAGCGCGGTGGACTATGGCCTAAAACTCTCTCATTCTGAGAGAAGATCCGTGCCCAGCAGTGGGACTTCACACATTATATTGTATACACAATTCAGTTCATCATTAATATCAGTAATAAAAATATGGAAAATATGACGAATTGACATCTTCATCTTAATTCCCAACCAATTAAATACTCAGTCTTAAAAAGCTGGGAATAAAGAACAGCTTAATCAACATTAGTTCAACGATAAGGCGACGCAGTTGAGTCTTCATAAAAAGCAACATTTTCGAGAAACTTCTCAAGAATAGTAATTAATCGCGCGAAAACGAGACAACGGGCAATAAAATAAAACGTCCGAAACTTGGCCCGAACGAATATAAATAAAAAAGTTGGTAATATAATTTATTGAAACAGTTTTCGGGTAAACTTTGCACTCAGGCGCGGATTGGGTTTGTTAGAAAGAGTCGTTCGCGGGTTGTTGCTGTTCGTGCATTTTCGTTTCGTAACCGTCTTTATATGCTCAAAGCTTCGGAGGTTAGGATTTAATTACTAGTTATTATGGGATTTCAGTTAAGAATTCGGTCCATAAGCCTTTTAATTGCAACAGTTACGCTGCTAGATACAGGCCTTCCCTAAAGGAAGGAGAAAGAAAGGAGAAAGAAAGGAGGTTTTAGCCAATCGTTCCTACGTTTGGCAACTTTACTTGTAAATGTGGTTTTATCGGAATTATTTCCTTATTTTTTTCTATCTCAGTGACTGCAGTTGGTATTAATGTCAAATAGGACGACTTTGCTGCCCTGACGGTTCAGAATTTTGTCCCCAAGTCGCTTCCTATGATATCCAAAGTAAGAGAGGGAGTGTTGTCACTAGCGACAATACACATTTTAGATTAGGCAGTAAAACATTGCGTAGGTAGTATGTGCAGTATTAAAAATATACAAAATTGGCAAGCCACTTATGCTGCCCCTTCTTTCAAGAATCTGGAAGGGATTAATATTTGTAATGTAATTGGCATCCAGCACTTCTCTCAGACGAGAGATGTGTACTTAGCAAGAATCACAAAAAAAAAAAAAACAGTGGGCTACTTGATCATCATTGAACATTGACTGTTTCCAAGCGATATAGCCAGTAAATATAAAACCACATCCTAGTATCTTTCGTATTAAATTAAGTAAGTCAGGCAGTAAATATTAAACGTACTTTAAATAAAGATATTTAACAAGTAATTGCCATATCCCAAAATTTTGCAAGAAATTCAAAAGTCACAATAAAAAAATTGTCTTATACCTACATTTTTGCTGAGAATCAAATCCAGAACTTTTATATATAATAAAAGTTCTGGATTTGATTTTATGTCTAATTTGCATACAAATTGCATTAGTCTGCTTATGCTTACATTGCAAAGGTTTTCTGCACTCTCCTTTGAGTCCAACAAGAGTCCGAAACTAAACTATACCGGAATGGCGTAGCACCCCAACGTCGCACTCAAATGTGAGTTGACAAGGATTTGTAAGGATATAGTTTCGGCTTTCACAATACGATGCGGAAACTTTTTCGTTTTCATGTTTTATTGGTAGCTTTTCTTCTTCGAGATTGGTCATAAGGGAAACGGTATCTCACTCGTATCTTAAGATATTTTGGATGAAATACAATAAGTCAGAAGTTAGCAGAAGGTAGAACTCTGCAGGTAGGTAGAACTAACAATTTTACAAGCAGTAAGTACCTAATTTTTAAAGTTTATATCAGAAAGCATTGTATGATAAAATTAGGTTGATTGGAATATAATAACAATTTGGTATGCCATTACAATAGTGAAGATCGAGTGTTGAATCGGTAGCTATTTTTTTTTTTTTTTGTTTTCGAGGGGGAAACCTTCAAAAGGTACCCGACACCGTGGGAGCGACGCAGGGTTATGTGGGATTTTTACCGCACTAAAACCCCCGGTGGCCGTTCTCGGCGCTGAAAAGGAGGACTCCGGGATCTCGAAACGACTTCAACTGGAATCCTCCGAGCGCGTTGCCCCATCGGGCTCCTCCCAGATGGGCGGCTGGGGCCACCGCTCCGTCTAGTCTTTACGACGGTATGCGACCACACATACCGCCGTCCTTCCCGGGATTGACTGGCCGAACGGTTCGAGCTCCCACTCTAGCCGTCTGCAACCCCGGAAGCCCCTTTTAGTCGCCTCTTACGACAGGCAGGGGATGCCGTAGCCCTATTCTGATCCCGGAACTACAGGGCGAAATCGGTAGCTACCTAATAATTAATTTCATTATATTTTATCTTATTTCGTATTATTTCCACTAATCGAACTTAAGGTCTATTTATAGTCCGTATACCCATTACTTCAATATTTTGTAATATTTCATTCTGTCTATGTACCACTAAAATTTGTTTTAAGTTTTGGTGCAGACGAAACCATGAACATAGCCTCTCTCTTAATAAGTCACTTCCTTGTTATAAAAGTAATTGAAAACATAGGATTCCTTCATCAAGCCTGTCTTAATCATAATAAAATGTGACCCTGCGACCATATTAACGTAAAAACTACCCCGAATAAGTGACATTACTTCTGTTTTACCCTAAGTACGTCTGTCATTACTCCATCTCGCTCTGACATTCGCAAAAGCGTGTCTACCCTCTCGCACCCCACTTTTGACTTGATGACTGTCAACGCAGTACATCGTAAAATTTACGATACTTAAGATTTTATTTTCTTAGTGAATGTGGTGCCTTCGGAATTATTTCCTTAATTTTATGTAATGGCTCCGTTTAATGCACGTAACATCAAATTGGTTTTGCTAGGCAATTAATGTTTTGTTTTATTGTTACTTATTTGATCGTCATTATTCATCATTTGTTTTGCTACGGCAAACTTAGAAAAAAAGGTATACAAAATTATAAACCAGTAGAGAAATTAAGGATTGCAAAAAAAAATATCAATAACAGTAGACGCGTACCTGTTGGTCTCTAACAAGAATCGATTTCATTAATAATAGACTTACCCTACTTTTTTTTTTGTTCTCGAGGGGGTAACCTTCAAAAGGTACCCGACGCCGTGGGAGCGACGCAGGGTTATGTGGGATTTTTACCGCACTAAAACCCCGCCGGTGGCCGTCCTCGGCGCTATAAAGAGGACTCCGGGTACCTACTCGGTCCGGCCGCAACCGGAATCCTCTGAGCGCGTTGCCCCATCGGGCTCCTCCCAGATGGGTGGCTGGGCCCACCGCTCCGTCTAGTCTTTACGACGGTATGCGACCACATATACCGCCGTCCTTCCCGGGATCGCCTGACCGAACGGTTCGAGCTCCCACTCTAGCCACCTGCAACTCTGGAAGCCCCTTTTAGTCGCCTCTTACGACAGGCAGGGGATGCCGTAGCCCTATTCTGATCCCGGAACTACAGGGACGAGACTTACCCTACTTACCTTACCTTTTGTACTTCGGCAATGTCAGCGACATAAACTATGTCGTCGACATATACTATCGAGCCAACATAAAAGTAATTACGATCCCCACTGTTTAGTGGGGGTACCCCAAAATTATGCCATTAATAAAGTTTTGGTGTAGTAGGGAGATCGTAGTTCCTGTAGTTTTGGGATCAGAATAGGGCTACAGTATCCCCTGCCTATCATAAGAGGCGACTAAAAGGGGCTTCCGGAGTTGCGGGCGACCAGAGTGGGAGCTTGGACCGGTCGGTCAGGCGAAGGATGGTGGTATGTGCACCTTAGCCTCGTAAAAACCAGACAGGAGTGGTGGGCCCAGCTGTCCATCTGTGAGGAGTCTGATGAGGCAACGCGCTCAGATTACTCCGGTTGACTCCTTTAGAGATCCCTGATTCCTCTTTGTAGCGCCAAGGATGGCTGCCAGGGGGTTTTCAGTGCGGTAAAAATCTCACATTCCGTTCTCTTTCTCCACTCCACCTCTACTCTGTGTAAACCCATTACAATCAAGACATTATCTGCCGTTAAAATATCATAGTATAAAGTACAAACATTCACTCTTTGCAAATGATATTTTCACTTCACTAGACTTGATCGATTGGTCTCACATCAGTCCAAAACACATGTCAGACGAAAAGAGCTCTATTCCACGGACATAAATTCCATTTACGGTTCCATGGGCATGCGCTCAAAAGACTCATCCCGTTAAAAGTCCTCTGGGCTAACAAAAACTCGACGCCTCAAAATTTAAAAAAGGAGGGAAAAGTTTATCCTGTCCCCTACCAGCCTAATTACATCCGCTGTGTCGCCTGCAAGTCGTTTTGAGCAATTATTTTACACGGACTTTTGTCAGTGATTGTACGTAGTACGACTACTGGTAGTAAGGGGCTAAATGGTAGTAAAGGGAGAGTGAAATAGTTCGAATACCAATCCCAGAAATCAATGATAGATTTGATAGATGGAAGAATGATTGCAGTTTTTTTTTTATTTGACTGGAGTAGCAAACGAGCATGCAGTCCACCTGATGGTAAGTGGTCACTGCCGCCCATGGACATCTGTAATCAACTTCATACAGAACATGGGTTCCATCTGAAGTCAATCACAGATGCGTTGCTACTCCCGAGGACTATGATGGTCGCCTCATGTGAAAATGCGCCGGAAACCACACTCTTCTATCGAAACGCAAGAAATGCTTCACGCTAGAAATAGGTGTGGCGGTGGTACTTCCCCAGTCGAACTACACTGGTTTTACCACCTTGAAAAAGTTTGATCGACAATTTATGATTGTTGTAGCAAACAAGCACGAAGTCCACCTGATGCTTTGTGGATATTGCTTCCATTGGTTAGCTATTTCAAATAGAACAGGAGTTCTGAGAAAAACATTGTTACTTCACATGAAAGTGAGCGATAACTAAAAACATACACACACGCACTTTCTACACTCTAACCCCCATAGTATCCTACTGGATTTCCTCCAGAGTTGCGGGTGTGGACATACAAAGACGAATACACACACATACCTAGAACAGAAATTTAAATATGCCATTCAAATTCCTATCCGGCCGGAAATCGAACCCAGAACCCACTGCGTGTCATACCGTTATGGTGACCGCTCCGCCAAGCGGGTCGTAAAAACGCTTCTGCTAAAACGCAAAAATTTCTCCACGCTAGAAATAGACATAGCTGTGGTACCTTCCCGGTCGAAATACCATCGTCCGACAATCTTGAAAATCGACTCAGGCTTTGTGTTTGACATCTAGTTATTATTGAAAGAAGTTAATCACAAATGTTCTGTAGTGGGTTTCTAAATTTATCACTAGAGAGTTGCATGTAAAGTTCTCGGAGGTGTGAGAAGTCCACCAATTCGCACTGGCCTAAACTCTCTCATTCTGAGAGGAGTCCTGTGCTCAGCAGTGGGCCAATAATGGAATGATGAGAAAATAGAAAACAAACATGCAGCCCACCGATAGTAAGTTGTCACTACCCATGAATATAAGCAACTTCATATAAAACTATAAAAATACCCACGTGAATTCCAAGTTCATTATCCACGGCCCCGAATAACAATAGCCTGACAATATCGCATTGGAAAATTGGAAAGTTAATTATAGATATAAACTGTTTCTCTCCATGTCGCCACAAACTGACAGTCGATTGTTGGTCTTTAATTAAGGTGACGGTTGAAATAAAGACTTATTATTGGTAGAAATTGGACTCAATTAAGCACTGGTTTCATTATATGTGAATAAATGTTGTGGGGACGGTTTTTTGACTGGAAATTGCTGCTTTGTTTCAAGCGATAAATTGGCTTGTATTAAAATAAGTGCTTTTATCACTCCAAATAATAAGCATTCTGTTTCAGAATATTTTATTTTGTTTATTGAAATAGGGAATCAATAGATGACCAATGAAAAAATTAAAGACCACGTGTCAGCAAAATGAGTATAGGTCGCCCTCTGACCAGGTATAGGTCCTGGTGAAAAAGAAGACGATGATGGTGGGGAAGAAGAAGACTTGCAAAAGATGGTAGATAACCACCGGATTCAGATGGCTCAAGACGTATCGGAGTGATGAAGATTTAAGGAGGCTTATGTTAGGCAGTGAACTTTCCATAGCTGATGGATTGATGTAGAAGAAGAACATACCGTAAATTGTATTTTCGTCTTCAACTTCAATTTATCAGAGCTGATAGTAAGATACCAGGTGGACCGATGACCTGAAGAAGACAGTGGGAAATCGTTGGATTCAGAGGGCACAGTACCGGTTGGAGTGGTGCCATTTAGGGGAGGCCTATGTCCAGCAGTGGACATCAAAGGGCTGATGGATGGATGTTTGAAAAAGGGAGATCTCCCGCCAGGCTAGGTGATCATGCCTGGCGAGCGGCCGTGCTCCGATAGTTGATGTTCGGAACTTGTATATATGCGGGGTATTGAAAATGCTTCGATAGCGTGTTTCAGAATACTAGTAGCGCCATCTCTTGATGAGTAGCGGGAGGTCGCCACAGATGGATGGATAGTAAGTGTTCATTGCGGCCTATATACTTTTGTAAGTTTGGCAAAGACAGATCTCCTGTCAGTTGAATAAGCCTGGGTCGTACACCCATAGTCTCTGTTCGAAACTTTGATACATGCAGGAAGTTTAGCAAACTTCCATAGTGTGATAGAATACTCAGTCCCTATCTCTTGACGAGTTGCGGAAGGTCGTCGAAGTAAG